>CM053623.1:147721351-147765908 GCA_028646595.1 Phalanger gymnotis
GAAGGAAGGAAGGAAGGAAGGAAGGAAGGAAGGAAGGAAGGAAGGAAGGAAGGAAGGAAGGAAGGAGGGAAGGAGGGAAGAAAGGAAGGAGCTGCATTGCCCAACTGGAACTTAACACTTGGTCTCCAGTGTGGCAGCAGCTACTATTCACAGATTGTTGTTTGTTGTTCATTCTCAAAGAAGACCATGACATCAGGAAGATGTTGCCATGATTTGCAAGTGAATTGGATTCAAGTGAGGAAGGACTGTGTAAAGTTACCAGCCTCACTGTCTCCTCTGGAGCACTCTGGGTCTAGCAGAAAAATATAGATCAAGACAACTGGAGTTGGCCTCACACAGAGGAGGGCTATACTGTTTGTGGCTGCACAGTTATGCAGCTTTTCCTACCACAAAATCTTTTTTTTTTTGCAACTTTTTTTTATTAATTTATTTTCAGTTTTCAACATTTACTTTCACAAGATTTTGAGTTCCAAATTTTCTCCCCATCTCTCACCTCCCCCTACCGCAAGACAGTGTGTATTCTGATTACTCCTTCCCCCAACCTGAGCTGTTTAAAAAACATCCCCCCCTTCTCTTATTCCCTTCCCTTCTATTTTCCTGTAGAGCAAGATTGATTTCTATGCCCCATTGCCTATATATCTTCTTTCCCAGTGGCATGTAAAAACAATATTTAACATTTGCCTTTCCACATTCTCTCCCTTCCTTCCTCCCCACCCACCCTCATTCACAAAATCTTACTCAAATAGGACAATCCCACTCTCAGTAAGTCTGTAGCTCGATGTTATTCTGTCTGTATATCAGTGCATCCTACAAACATGTTTTCTGCTTGCCTATCTAATTGCTGCTCACCACAGCCTGATGAAAAGTATTCAACCATTAGAAGCAATTGTTCTCCTGAATCAGTTAAAGATGGGTAAAGAGAAGAAATAGAATCATAAGAAGGCTGGGGGATGGATGTGGGAACAGAGACAGACAGAGGCACAGAAACAGAGATGGAGAGAGAATAAGCTTTTATTTTCTAAAAATAATATGAAAAAGATTCCAGCTGTACCTTTTTATTTTATTTTTTAGAAAAAATTCAATTGATGCAACTTGTTTACTATTCGAATGAAAGGTAAGAAAGAAGAGACAAAGAGATGTGTGACAGAAAATGGAGCTTTATAAAGGCAAGGCATTTGCTAACAATGATACAGAGGGTTTGGCATAGTACAACTCAAGAGAGAAGGGAGGGAAATTTATGCTGTATCTGGTTAAATTTAAGTTGAAGGAAGGACAAAAGGAAGAGGAAAAAAAACAGAAATATAAAATACTTGAAGTTAGTATACAAATTATAGCTGCAACCACAGTCTCAAAGTTGTCCAGATTTATCCTTGCATCAAGTAGAGAGTTGAGGCAAGACAAATATTGAAAGGCTGGAATTGTGTACCCACCAGACTCAATTGTTTTCTCTCTGCACCACAGGCAGTAAGACTCCATCCAGCTCTACCCAATACTGATTCTGTTTTGATAGCTTCCAAAATGTCTCCATGCTTTATCAGGTCTCCCACGCAGTACCCAGCATACAGTTGAAGCTTAATAAATACTTGCTGATTGATCAATACATCTTCTTTTAAATTCCCATCATTCTTAGCGAACAATTTGCACTTTAGCATGAGCTCATAAGATCAAAGACTTAGAGTGGGCAGGGACCTTCCTGAGGCCCAAAGTGATTAAGAGAATTGCCCAGCATCAGGTAGGAAAAAAGCAGCAGAGCTGGGATTTGAATTCAGTTCTTCAGATTCCAGATATTTCCATTGGAATATACTACCTCATTTACCACTTTATTACTGTCCTAGTCTGATGTCTCATCGTGGCGTACTGTTGCCATGGGATTATTATTTTGTGTATCTGTCCTTTGTTCTCAAAAAGGACCATGACATCAGGGAAATGATGACTTGACTTGCAGTTCACTTTGATTTGAGTGACGGAGAGCTGTGCAAGGTCTCAGCCCCACTTTCTCCTCCATAACCATCTGGGTGCCAGAAGAACACTAGTTCTTCCTGGTCCTATCATTCTGCAAAAGATTTTGGGTAAAGCGTTAGTAACAATCCCAATCTGATCTCTGAGGAGAGTCTAAGTAGGGAGATGCTCATCATTGAAAGACTGGTTCTTTGTTAATACATTTTTTGATCATGGCAATCATAAAACAAAGAAATAGACAAACTAGCTCTCACTCCTGTTGGGCTCCTTTGCACTTCAGTAGTGATGGTGGAAAGGTGCTGGAAAGGGAAACAAAAGTTGGTAAGGTTCACAAAGTTTTTAGACCATCTGTACATTGAGGAACTAGATGGTACAGTATATAGAGTACTGGTCCTGAAGTCAAGAAGATTCCTGTCCCTGAGTTCAAATCTGTCCTCAGATACTTACTAGCTATATGACCCTGGGCAAGTCACTCAACCCTGTTTGTCTCAGTTGTCTGTCTGTAAAATGTGCTGAAGAAGGACATGGCAAACCACTCTAGTATCTTTGTCAAAAATATCAAGCAAACAAACAAAAAATAATCCAAATGGGTTCATGAAGAGTTAGAAATAACTGAACAATAACATAACTTTTAACCTAGCTATTGGTCCTCTAAATGTGAAACCTCTGCCCAATGGCCAATAAGTAGAGATATCAAAGTAACTGAATTGCATTATTCTTCACATGCTCACTATAAACAAATTGAGAAGAAGAAAGGAAGTTAAATGGAGCAAAGACATATCAGTTTTCTATGGAGAGGCAAATAAAGGAAATGATAGAGTTGGCTTTATCATCTTCAAAGGTAATGAAAACCAATATTTTATGAAATATTTGGTCCAATTTTCCTTATTGAATTATTATTTTTTTTTCTCTTGGATATTTTCCCTTTCCTTTACCCCATAATATTTATTCATGACATAAGGTCATCCTTTTTTTTTGTTTGTTTAATCATTCTTTTAGTCTCTCTCGATTTTCTTACAGGTTTTCCTTGTTAGAATTTTAAAGACTACTTTGTTGTTGTTCTTTCTCTTTATTGTTGTTAAAAAATGATGAAAGGAACTTGACATTGACATTATGATTTACCTTGTTATCTTTCCAGAAGTCTATTTAGACTTTTGAATGATAAATTTTTTTTTAGATTGACTTTCAAGTATCCAGTTACTGGAAACAAAAAGATGAGAAAATTGGACCATAATAGTCATTTCTGTAATGTCTTTCAACAACATTTTCTATTTCTTCCAATATAATGGAATTTAGAAAGATTGACTGCTTGGATCACACAGTAAGAGGACCAGTTAACTTTATTTTCTGTTTTCTATGTACTTTTGTTGTTAAAACTTTAGTTTTTTAATACTACAGTAATTTCTCCTTAACATGACCCCCCCATACATATTAAACATTAAATTTCTTTTTAACAATGGAAAATATTTAAGCAAAGCTAACTGACACATTGAGTTTGTCTGACATACATACTTCATTCCACATTTAGAGTCTCCACCACTCTTGTAATAGGATGAAGGCAAACATCACTATCAGTTCTTCGGGACCAAAATTGATCATCACAATTCATTAGAGTTCAACTGCTTTTGACTACTATCATGTAAGTTATTATGTTCTACATTCTGCATCTTTTCATATAAATCTTCAGATATTTCTCTGAATTTCTCATATTCCTAATTTTTACTGAGCAATAATATTCAATTACATTTCTAGATCACAATTTGTCCACTCAGGCTCCCAATGAATGGGTATCCATTTTGCCTCCAATTTTTTTGCTATCACAGTGTCCTACTATAAATATTTTATTATATACAGGATTTTTTTTGTATCTTTAACCTCTTTGGGGTTATTGTTAGAACTTTGGGACAATCTTTCAAAGGTCGTGAATAATTAGTATTTCATGTTTAGAAGACCATTATTCATATCCTTTCCCCAGGCTCATTATTTCTGTCAATATTTCCTCCCATGTGGTTTCTCATATTTTAATAAGATTTGAACTCTGGTTGAAGCTTTTCCAACAGTCGCTACACTTATAAGGTTTTTCTCCTGCATGGATTCTCTGATGGGTAACTAGGTTTGAATGATCACTAAAGCTTTTTCTGCATTTATGACATTTGTATGGTTTCTCTCCAGTATGGATTCTCTGCCACATTCAAGGCATTTGTATTTGTATAGTTTCTCACCTGTGCAGATCTGTTGATGGGCAATAAAATAAGAATTCTGACCGAAACTTTTCGCACATGTATTGCATCTGGGACTCCTTTGTGCTTGGTCATTATGGGGAGGCTCAGGGTTTTTTTGTTTGTTTTTTAAATTGGTGGTGGTGGTGGTCCATGAATTCAGGTATTTCTACAGAGTATGGGGGAAATTCTGATGGTGATATTACCTCATATTCTCCATGCCAATCTGTTTTGGAATTCTGCCCAGGAATAAAAATAATGCCTAATTATTTTAATTATCTTAATAAAGTAGAATTTAGTCCTGGAAAAAAAATACCACTATTAGGTCTTTATCCCAAAGACATAAAAAAAAAAAAAGAGGCAAGGACCCATATGTGCAAAAATATTTGTAGCAACTCTTTATGTGATGACAAAGAATTGGAAATTGAAGGGATATCCACCAACTGGGGAATGGCTGAACAAGTTGTTGTACACGATTGTGATGGAATACTATTGCTCTATAAGAAATGACGAGCAAGATGGTCTCAGAAAAACCTGGAAAGACTTAAATGAACTGATGCAAAGTAAAATGAACAGAAACAGGAGAACACTGTATACAGTAACAGCATATTGTTTGATGATCAACTGTGAATGACTTAGCTGTTTTCAGCAATATAACAATCCAAGATAATTCTGAAGGACTTATGATGAAAAATGCTATTCCTCTCCAGAGAAGGAACTGATGGAGTCTGAATGGAGATTGAAGCATACTTTTTCTTTACTTTATTTTTCTTGCTTTTCTTTTAATCTGTGTTTTCTTTCACAACACGGCTAACATGGAAATATATTTTGCATGACTGTACATGTATAACCTGTATCAAATTGCTTGGAGGGAGGGAATGAAAGGCAGGAAAGAATTTGGAATTCAAATTTTTAAAAAAATAAACATTAAAATTTGTTTTACATGTAATTGAGGAAAAGCAAAATATTAAATTAAAATTTTAAAAAATACACAAGAGCTGATGAGATCACCAGTGAAATAGTATATAGCATGGTGCTTCTTAAAATTGTGGGACCCCATATGGGATCCCAAAAAACTTGGCAACCGTAAAAGCTTTCTGAATGCACAACAACCAAAAAGTAATTCAAAATCCAACATGCAACTGTATCTGAGGTGTTTCTGGCAGTGCTTGCCGGTCTTATATTGCATAGCTTCACTGCAGCATGAAAAGGGATCACAAATAGAAGAAGTTTAAGAAGCCTTGGTATAGGGGGAGAAGAGAAGATGGCCCAGGACAAAACTCTGGGGTATACCCATGGTTGGAGGGCATGATCTAGAAGAGGATACAGCAAAGGAGACAGAAAGAGTGGTCAGATAGGTAAGAGGAGGATTATCTCAAAAACCTAGAAAGAAGACAATCAACAACATCAAAAGCCACAGAAAGGTCAAGAGGAATGAAAATTGAGAAAAGGTCATTGGATTTTGCTACTAAAAGATCACTGGTAACTTTTGGAAAGGACTTTGGAAAGGAAGCCAACTTGTAAAGGGTTAAGAAAAGAATGAAAGGAGATAAAGTGGAGGCACCTATTGTAGATGGCCTTTTCAAGGAGTTTAGCCACAAAGGGCAGAAGGGATATAGATGAAAGTTAGCAGACACAGAAGGATCAGAGTTTTTTCTGGATGGGGAGATATGGACTTTTTATAGACAGTAAGGAGGGAGCCAGTAAACAGGAAGAGATTGAAAATAAGTAATAGAGTGGGAATAATAGAGGGGAAAATCTGTTCAAAGGGATGGGATGGAATGGAATTACTTGAGCAAGTAGAGGGTTTAGCCTTGACAAGGAGTAAGGCCATCTCACTGAGAGACAGGGATGAAGGAGAGAATGGCAGAAGGCATTTGAGTTATATGAGAGGAAGAATAAGGAAGAAGAGAGAGTTCACGGCAAATACCCTCAACTTTTTTTCTGTAAAACATGAGACAAAGTTCATAGCTGAGAGGACAGGGAAAGATGGAGCCATGGGAGTTCTGAAGAGAGGTGAAAAGGTTTGGAAAAGCCGTTGTAGAGAGTGGAATATTGACTTGATGAGGGAGAAATAGTAGGATCACCTAGTAGGATCACCTAGTGCAGTGAGAGCACAGTTGAGGTTGTATAACATAAATTTTGTTGTGAACCAAGTCAGAATCGTTATGTGATTTTCTATACCTTGTTTTTTCATAGCAGTACATATGTAGGTATGAAGACAACAAATGGTAGGAGTAATACAAGACTGAAGTCTGGCATGGTGCAATTGGTGAAGTGATAAAGGGGCTAGGGATTCAAGAGGGGAAGACAGTGTAATGTTGAACTAGGTCACTAAGGAGTCAAAACAGACAAAAGAGGAGAAAGTGGCAGATTCAGGGAGAGGACTGAGCATGATGTGGACAAAGAGGAGTGTTTGGTAAGGGAAGGCAGGTAAGCAGATAAAAAGCCAATAAATTATATTTAGGTAAGGAAATTTTGGAATTCTTGAACATGGAGGTGAATACTTGTTAACTGCCTATGTTGGAAGCATAGAGATATGGATAACTTCTCTAGGTCCATGACCAGAACTAATTGCTTCATTCCTGGAATTCGGTATATTCTAGAGATTGTCAACATAGAACAAATTTACATTCGGCAATTGGAGTTGTTTTCTTTACATCTAGGAATATTTTTCTTTTGTATTGTATTACAATATTGTAAAGGATTATGGTGATCTGGTTTGCTCTATATTTTCTCACTTTGTAGACTCAGAGCAAGATTTCTTAACCATTTTTTTGTCATGGACCCTCTTGGACATTTTCATAAAGCCTATGAAATTTTTTCAGAAAAATGTTTTTAAATACATAAGATAAAATGCATAGGATCAAAGGAAAATCATTTATTAAAATATAATTGTCAACTAAGTTCATGTATTCTAGGGTAAGGTTTATCTTTATCTTTTTAAGATAAACTGAGTTAGCAAGTTAGAGAGCTAACAGATTTTTGCTACTAAGTGTCATTAAAAATATTATAAGACTTGTCTTTAAAAGGGATAGGATTAGGAAAGAAAAGTTATGTTTTCTTGACCTCCTAAATATGTCTTCAAAAGAGCTGCTCATTTTTGCCAAATAGCAAAGCACTTAGCAAACCACAAGTGTTAGAACATGTCTAGCACATTATACAAAAATGGCAACTTAACAAAATAGAGAATCCAATCCTGCAAAGTTTCTCCTCAAATGTTTCTGCACAACCATTTTCTTTCCACAAGTCAAGATTTTCTGCAGCTGACACCTTCTACAGCAGAAGGGGAGGAAGAAAAACAAAATTATATTGTCATAGGTCAATCTGTTTGTATGCAAAAGCCATTCATTTTTTAAAATTTACAATATAGTTGCTTTGTTTAGAAAAAATTGAGAAAGTTTCTGCCCTGTGCTGAGAGCATGCCTATGCTTTAACCTCTTATGATCTCTTTTAGTCAGTTACTAGTAATTTCATTATCTAGATTATTAAGGATTATTAGAGATCTGGGCAGTTGCAGCCAAACCATTCAGCATCTCCCATTCTGATCCTACCCTCTCCTATTTTTATACTGTGCCCCCTGGATAGTATGGATTTCCCTACTAACTATATGTTGAAATTCCTCCCTATCTTTAATGCCCAAGTCAGGAGTTAGCCTCTCCATGAAGTATTCTTTGATGTTTCTTCCTCTACTCATTTGAAAATGATCTATCCTCCAATTCCTCAGAATACTTTTCTTGGGCCATTCATTGAAGCTTATCATATTCTGCCTTGGATTATAGTTATTAGTGTACATGGTCTATTCTCCTATTAGACTGTAAGCATGTAGAAAGCAGGGATTATCTTATTTCATCCTTTTATTGCCAGTTTCTAGCACAGTGCCTTGCACACTAAGTATTTAACAAATATTTCTTTATTTGAAACCAGATGTTTTTGTTACCATGTGTCAGTCCTGAGAATAAAATAATGGATCACCCTTTCTCCCTAAATGTGCTGTTCCATTTTCCTTGTCTAAACATAACTTTAAGATTAAAGGCAAGTTACTATGTTAAAATAAAATGTATGACAGAATTTACAAAAGGACAAATGAAATTAATTATTAAAGAAAATAAACAGATTATAGGAATGGTACTAGCTTCAAAAACTTAATAGGTTGTTTTAAATACAGTCAAGTAAGGAACTAAATCAGCCCTCTTAAATACATTCAAAGCCTCAAAACACAAAATGAATCTACTGGTCATTTTGGAAGAAGGAAAAAAAAATTTTAATTGAATTTGATATTTTCCCCCTTTGAAGTTTTTTTTTAAATGTTTTTGGATGAAGGAAAATGCTTTTAAAATTGGATTTTGTAATATTTTTTTTTAACAATGTATTATCAAGGAGTTTGATGTTGAAGACATTATTTCTAACATTATTTTAAAATTACTACCTATACACTATCCTAATCACTGAACAGTAGCTTTTTTATTATTATCAAATGCTGATAATGTCCCCCTTCAATGATTTTAGAAAAAAATACTAAGCTTGGTGCCAAAAGAGTTGGACTTGAGGCCTGGTTCTGTCACTTGTGATTAATGTGACCTTGCACAAGTTACTTAATCTTTCTGACTCTTAATTTTTTCATCTTTAAAAATGAGGTTAATGACCTTCGAACTGATTACCTCATAGGGTTATTGTGAAGAAAGGCCTTTGTAAACTGGAAAGTACTATATTTAAATAAGATGACATTACAAGTTTGAGACTGATGCAAGTTTGACATTTTTGTCAAAGTGAACAGAAACTTTTAATCTATCTAATTTATTACAAGTCATTTATATAGTAAAAATTGTATGGCAGGGACTCAGAAATGGCAGTTTCCCAATTATATAGAAGCCTTCTCTTTATTTGCTGATCATGCATGGTTTACTTAGATCCAAGAGAATTAGCAAATAAACTAAGTCAATCAATAGCTCCAATAAAATAGCAGAATGTGAAATAAATCTACAAGAATGAATAACATTTCCATATAAAAATAAGAAAGTACTGGAGGAAAAAATAGAAAGAGAATTTACATTCAAAATAAATACAAAATGTCCACTAATTGATAAATGGCAAAAGAATACAAACCGGCTATTTTAATAGGAATACATCCAAGCTATCAAGAGCTATGAAGGAAAAAGTGATCCGAATCACTAATAATTACAGAAATGAAAATTAAAGCAACTCTGAGAGTCTACCTCATACCCATCAGACTGGCAGAGTAGACGAAAAAAGAAAATGACAAATGCTGGAGGGGCTGTGAGAAAATAGGTATATTAATAGCTGAAAGGAATGTTTTGGATATGAATGAGTCCAGCCATTCTGGAAAGCAATTTGGAACTATGTTCACAAAATTACTAAACAGTGTATACCCTTTGACCCAGTGATACAATACTTGGTCTGTACAACAAAGAGATCAAAGAGAAGAAAAAGGATCCATATGTACAAATATATCTATTACAGCTATTTTTGTGATGGCAAAAAACCAAAAACAAACTGGAAACTAAAGAGATGCCCATCAATAGCTAAACAAATGATTGTATACGAATGTAATGGAATACTATTGTGCTATAAGAAATGATGCAAAGAATGGTTTCAGAGAATCCGAAAGTGAGCAGAACAAGGAGTATACTTTATACAATAACATTGTAACATCTATACAATACATTGTAAAGACAAACAACTTTAAAAGATTTAAGAACTCTGATGAAATGATTGACCATCATGCCAGAGGACTCATGATGAAACAAACTGCCCACCTCCTGACAGACATATGATAGACATAGGGTACAGATTAATAAATATTTTTAGGGCATGGAAAATATGAGGATTTGTTTTATTTGACTTATTTGTTATGAGTTTTGTTTTTCTTTCTTTTCTAATGAGAGTGGGAGAGATGGGAAGAAGAAAAGATAGATTTTTGTTAACTAAGAAAATAAAATTTGTTAAAAAACTACAAAATTCATAAACTATCTGATAGACAAGCCATACAAAGGGATACTCAAAATGAATATATCTTCCAAAAAGAAAAATAATAACTTAATTGGAGAACGGCAGCCACCCTGTGGGAAATCTTAGCTACAGAATTACTATACAATGATTCTAGGAAAGATTGTATAGTACTCTGTGGGCAAGTAGGAGTTCACCAGAATATCAAAGGCTTACCCTAATGGAAAATGGAAGTTCAAGTTCCCTTTGAAAGGAGCCTATGAACTACTAAAAAAACATGCTTTGTGTATTTTCTGTACGTGTTAGACTTCTGTGAGGTTTTTTTTCAGCTCTTTATGTGTTTTTGGTATCTGTTTATAGATTCCTATACTGCATTTTCATCTTCTATATTTTCTCTGGGGTGAAATAAAGGCTATCCTGTACCTGATATGCATTTCTTACCTTGAGTGCTTATGTTTAAGCTATGGATCGTGTTGCCTACATTTTTGAAAACCTAGACATGAGTGCATTTGGCTGTTTCCCAGGGTAAGCTCAGATAATGACAGGGAAAAAAAGACTCCTAGGGGGCAGCTCCTCAAATCCAACCCCGTCCATGTAAGTTAAGCATTCTATGGGAGAGGGTCACCTAAGATATAGGCTACCAAAAAAATGAAATCATATTATAAACACATAATTAACTTTTCTATTTTTAAAAAATTCCAATATATGATAGCATAGATAGTATTTAAAAATAATTTGTGGGAAAAGAGAGACAGAAATTCTGGGGGAAATTTTGGTAATACAAAAAAACACGAATAAACTTATTCTTTAAAAAAGTTCCATTGATACATTAGTTAAGAAATTTTGGCAATTTTGTAATGAATTTTCCTTTCTATGAGGAAATCTTCACACATTTTGCAAAATTTGTATTCATCCTCATAATATGCCAATATGGTAAAAAGGAGAAACGATTTTTTACTCCCTACTTTATAGAAGAAATTAAGGAAGAAAATTTAGAGTATTTATCAGATGAAGTATTACCCCATAATGGAGAAAAAATAGAGATCTGGTCCCAGTGATCCCAAGGTTAGTACTTTTAATACTCTTTGCATGAAATGACATCATTGTCTTAATTAAACCAAATTTGTGAAAGTGCATTTGCCAGAGCTTATTATTTAGAAAGAAATAGTTCAAGATTAGGCCAATTGGTATCTTTTAAGGAAAGAAGAAAAATGTATTTGATGTGAAACTTTGGGGACAAAAGCATGAAATGCAGAGTGATGCCAGACTTGTACTTAGGAAAATTACTTTCATAGCTGTGTGGATAGAGTGAAGTGTAGAAAAACTTCAGGAAGGGAAACCCATTAGGAGGGTACTTATTAGAACAGTTGAGAAATGACAAGGGACTAAAAGAAGGTAGTAAAATCACTGGTATTTTATACAATGCTTTATTATTGTTATTTTATTATATTATATTATTATAATGAAATCTTATATGTTATATAATATTATACAGCAATATAATATAATAAATATGTAAATAAAATATTTATTATAAATACATATATTTATTTATATATTATTATTAATATGTTTGTATTAATAATCACTGGTATTTTATACATCACTTTAAGGTTTGCAGGTCCCATCTTTGACATATTATATACTGACTGTGACTCTAAGCAAGTCACTAAACCTCTCAATTCCCCCAAATAATTCCCTAAGACTGGAAGTTCCTGAACAGATGTTGATCTGTACTGGTACAGGGAGTTTACTCATTAAGAATTCCCTAAACCAATAAAACAACCACTGTCATGCCCCTCAGCACCCAAAAAAAGGAAATAGGAATTGTATAGAAATACTAGCCATATGACCTTGGGTAAGTCACTTCATTGCTTTGTGTCTCGTGTACCTCCCTTGGATTTGTCTTCTAAAACATGTCAGTGGGAATCTGTGTTGGTGGGAGACTGTCTCTATGCTGATGAAATTATAGATCCTTGGCAAGTTGTGAGTAAGGTAAGGAATATTAAATGAGAGGTAAGTAAAGAACAAAAACAAACAAACAAACAAAACAACCCAAGATGCCCTTTTAAGATGATTTCTCAGATTTTGGAAAATATGGTTGGACTATTCATTATATTTTAGAGGAAAAACTGAAATATTTCCAAATGCTGAAATTATAAAAACACCTTTCAATTAGCTCAAAAAAAAAAGAGCAATTGGTTGCTCAGAGATAGCTCCTAGGTTTGCTAATTGTATCTTGTTCTTGTCATTCAATCATGTTTATATGATTCTTCATGACCCCATTTGGGGTTTTCTTGGCAAAGAGATTGGAGAGGGCAAAGAGATGAGGAACTGAGGCAAACAGGGTTAAGTGACTTGCCCAGAGTCACACAACTAGTAAGTGTATAAGGATAGATTTGAATTCAGGGAGATGACTCTTCCTGACTTCAGGTTGAGCACTCAATCCGCTGTGCCACCTAGCTGCCCTAGGTAATTGTACCTAGCTCCAACCTAACTCACACATAGTGTATACTCATAAAGAGAGATTGCTCAATAATTCTAAATTTCATCTTCAACTGACTTTCCTTTTACTTTATGTTGGCTTTATCTTTGGGGGACATGTCACACAACAATTTTTTTAAAATTATTTCTACTCAATTATCTGGTAGATCTTAGCAAAAAGGGCTGTTACAGATTTCAGAAGAAAACATCAGCAGAGCTTCAGTGCCAAATCTCCTTGGGCTTGAGTATTTATTTCTGCCTACTAGTTCTGAGGCTACATTCACTATATCTTGTAAGTTCAGTACATTGTATTTCCCCCAAAGTCTTTTGGGGCATAGGAGGCTGTTGTCATCTCCACAAGCTGCCTTTTGACAGCCTGTTATGCTACTCCTCTTAAGTGCATAACAGCTTTGTGCAGAATTCAGCCCCATGCATATTGAAAGAAGCTACAGCTGTTATTCTGTGCAGTGTAATCACTCTAGATAAGTGAAAATTTGGTCTCATCTGTCACTGATTCCATAGAATTCATTTCATTAGCTAGGGTAGAAATTAAAAGCAAAAAATCATCTTAGACTATTAAGAGTATCAAGGCATCGATGCTAAAATCTTCATTAATTTTGAGAATTTTCTAAAGGTTAGAAGAGGGGTCAGACCATTAGTTGTTAATTTCCCTAAACAAATATTTTTTAACATATCTGCTCTGCCCACCTCTGTAGAAAGGAGTCTTCATTGGGAAACAGAGTGCCGGCTCTCTGGGCTTATGAGAGACAGATGTAAGGTGGCTGAATGAATACCCTTATCAAACCCTTTCAACATCAGCAATGGTTTCTACCATCTTCTTATCAAGTCTTTCCTTAGCATTGAGAACAAGTAGAAAAAATTCACTAATTTTAGTTTAACCAAAAATTTTAAATATATTCTTTCTCCTTCCCACCAAAAAGCATTATGCCTTTGTGATCCATAATTTTAAAAAATGGAAAATCAACTATGAAATGTTCTAGAATTAAATACTAGTTTTAGCAATGGTGGGGACTGGACCTGTGATTTCATCAACATAGGAAACTTCCAGAAGAGGAAACTCTCTCTACTAAAGCAGATTGACACCTTCTTTGTTATTTATAGTCTTAGAGGGCTGCCTACAGCACTGAAAGGGACTGAAAGATCAGATGTTGGGTATATAATATTGAGGATTCCTTTAATTGATCAATTGAACTAGATGACCGCTGAGGTTCCTTCCAACTTTCTAGTTCTGTGATTCTATGACTTGCTCAGAGTCAAATCACCAGTGTATGTCAGAGATAAAACTTGAATTCAATCCTTACTTTTTCTTAGGTTGGATTTCTATCCACTATACCAAACTGCCTATAAGTTTATTATTAGTCAAATTTTTTTTCTGTCTTGGAAGATTGTGATATTGACTGTACATATATAATCTATATCAAATTGCTTGCCTTCTTAATGGGAGGAGAAGAAGGAGGGAGAGAATCTGGGACTCAAAATCACAAAACAATGAATGTTAAAATTGTTTTTACATATAATTGGAAAAAAACGATTGTATCAGTAAGGCAAGATTCATGATATTGATGGTGACCGTGAATATGCCTGTATAGTTCAGAATTGCAAAGTATAAGAGACTCTCTGTATAGAAGGCAGAAGAAGTAAAACATTTATTCAGACACCAGAGGATCAAACCCAAAACCAATAACACCAATTCAACATAGCAGTAATTGTATCCCAAAACCAGTAAGACCACCTCAATGTAACAGTAAGGAGATTAAAACACAGTATCACTGCAAAGAGCCAAGCTATCCTATAACCTTCCCTTCTGCTAGGGCCTTTCTGTAAACTCTTATTCATGAATCCTAACTGTCTGTCAGCTTGTGTCCTCTCCTCCCACATTTCTGAAAGCCGTTGCAGTTCTCAGAGCCCTTCCAGTTCTCTCTTTTGCAATTCTCTCCTCTTCTAGCAGTTCTGTCTTCTTTGCAGCTCTCTCGACTCAGCAGCAACCTAGTCTGAGCTTAATGTCTACCCACAGGGTGTATAAATATATATATTTATGCATATAAATATATATATTTATATACATATATATATACCTACACAGGGTATAATATATATATAAATATATAATATATAATATAATATATAAATATAATATATATAAATATAAATATATATATTTATACGCCCTGTGTAGGCTCAGGGCTTAGCACCTAGTAGCAAACAGGTATAGGCCTGGGGCTTAGTGCCTAATAGCAAAAAGGTGTAGGCCTGTCTACCAGCAACCTCTCCTTAACCCCTCTACCTAAGACCAACTGAATGGGTGGGGAGGAGTTTTAATCCCATTAGCACCACAATGATTTTTTTTTAAAAAAAGGAAGAGTATGATCTTCCCTAAGCTATGATGAGTAGCTTACTCCTATAGAAGTTACTGAAACATTTGAACTTACAAAGATTTATTACGTCTCTCAGGCTACTAAACCTGAAATTCCAAGAGCCTGATGTATTGCCATTGAGTAACTTTCTACCACATCCAGTGGTTAGTTTACTGTTAGTAGTTTTCAGAATATAGTTTGACATATTGGTGCACCCAAATTTTGCAAGGTAAGTCACAAATTGGACTGAAACTAAAATCATTTTCAAATGGGCATGCCAATCTAATGACTCTGGCATAGTGTTGGTGATATAAATATTCAGCGCACTGTGATTCCTCCAGGCAAAGAATACTACTGTGTCACGAATAATAAGGGTTTGAGAACTGTTGATTTCCCCAGAGATTCAGTAGAAGGGGTACCCTGACTGAGTTCTATATCAGAGCTCATTGTCTACATCAGAGGTAGATAGGATGATTGAAATCAACTAGTCCAACCATTTCATTTTTTTGCAGCTGAGGAAATCAAGGTTCAGGTCATATTCTTTATAACCCAGTCTGAACTGGTAGAAAACAGAACTAACTGAAGGAGAAAACCCCATGAGCACTCAATGAGCCCCATATGAAAGAAGATCTCTTTGGTGTTTTGCAATGAGTGACAGTGAGTTTGCAGTATTTTAATAAAACCTATTATATAATGAAAAGTATAGCAAAGAAAGAATCTTAATCTAAATAATTCTAGTTAGCAGTGTTGTTTATTTACCATCTCAACCTAGAGAGAAAAAACACATTTTGACACTTGTTTTTAGTTTCTTGTATTATAACTACAATTGTGGGAAAGTAAACTGATTTCAGGTAGCATTTTAGGAAGCATGATATACAAGTGTAGAATGGAAGGAGGCCTAATTGAACAATGACTGAAGGTCTTCAGCAATGAAATCAAAGCAAATTCCAATCTCATGAAATTGTAGCGTCAAACTCAACTAACTACAGAGGAGGACCACTAAACCATATGTAAGTATCCCTGTGGGTGCATATTGACTCATAAAACTACATATTAACATTATCTATATTCTTCCATATTTTTATGAATTTTGTCTAAATATTTCCCAATTACATTTTAATCTGGCTCAGACCCCCACCAGAATATTGGAGGCAGCAATACAGCCCTTGGGATGTGTGTTTGATGCCTCCATCACTAAAGTATGATGTGACAATAGAGGAGAGTTCGAAAATGCTGTTAAGAAAATATTGAAAAAGCAAAGATTGCTGTCAATTGGGTCAACTGCTAACCATGTGATGGTGGTCATGTCACTTCTCTTTTTTTATCTTCAGTTTCCTGATCTATTACATAGACATAATAGTTCTTATACAAATTAGTTGGTGGGATTGTTGTGAGGAAATCAGTTTGCAAATCATAAAATGCTATTAAAATGTGAATTATTCATTACAGAGGGTTGGAATAGCTTTTGGAGTTAGGCCTTCTTCAAAGGTCACTTGCCAGAGCTTCCTATTATAGTATTTTTCATTTAAAAGGCATTGGCATTGGATGCCTTTTAAATGAGTGCAATCTTTTAGTTGATCATCTAATTTGAAACATATTAGCCGGTGTAATCTAGACTTTATGCATTATGGATGACTGTTGACATTCTTTTGCTATGAATCTCTGTCAGAATATACTCCACTCCACCCTCTTGTCCCCCCTAAGAATTTGAAGGGAATTCAGAGGTCATCTAGTCCAATGCAAATTAGTCATGCTCTTCCTACCCCATCAATACCCAGAAGGTTCCATGCTGGGCACACTTCTCTATATGAACTCCGTTATCAATTTCATCTGCTTTCGTGGTTTCAGTGAATCGTCCCTATGATCACTAGTCACACATGTAAAGATAATCTGTGCATACATATCTATATCTGTATCTATCTACCTATTTCAATTTACAACTGCTTGCTGGATATCTCCATCTAGATATGCCACCAGCACCTCAAATTAAACATATCTGAAATGGAATTTACTGTCTTTCCCACTAGAACTGCCCCATGTCTCCTGTTTTCTTTGGTGGTGGTGGTGGGGTCCAAATCTATGATTTTGTTGATCTAGGGAACTCACAGAATCTCCCTCTTTCAATGCAGATTAGCAAGTGTTCAACAATTTACAATCTCAGAGAATTGCTTGAGGATACTGTACATGATAGAATGGGTATAGAATCCAGAACTTTCTGACTCTAAGGCCAACTCTCTATCCACTGTTTCATGCTGCTTCTCCCAACTTCTTTATTTTTGTTGATGACCCTACCATCTTTCAAATAATTCATATTTATAACCTCAGAGTTATGCTTGATTTTCTGTCTCTTATCTGCATATAAATCCTATTAATCCTACCTTTAATGCATCTTTTGCATCTCAACTACCCTACTTTATCTAGCTCAACCATGCTAAGTCAATATCTTTCACATATGCCCCTTCTCTCAATTTATATAGGCTCTACTTTAGTTTATACCCTCAAAACCCTGAACTTTTTAATAGCCTCCTTTTAAACTGTCATCTCTGTCTTCAGTTTTTCCCTTCTCTCTTTTGACCAGCTCCCAAAGTGATCTTCCTAATGTATGATATTAAAGATCACAAATGAAATCAGTGACCTCTTCTTCAATTTGAATAAGTATGCAAATCCCCTAGCACTTTGAACAGGTAAGTAAAATGGTAATATATTGGTCAGGGCAGCCAAAGATATGGGCAGGTAATTGTTTTTTCCAATAACTAGGATAACCAAAAATGTTATGAATTGTTACTAGAATATGTGATAACCACATATGTTAATGATATTAGCATATTGGCACAAACACCTTTGGATATTGATTGTGTATTTATTATGTGATTATTAAGCCAGTTGGCTGGTATGCTCATAAATCCAGGACATACCAGGAGGAAGATACCACTATTGACTGTAACATAGTAGCCTGCTGTTGTACTGCTGATCAAGGTCTCTTCCAAGCAGTTAGTTCATATTGGTAAGCAGAGGAATAACCACACCAGGTACCTCCTGCGTGCCAGTGGAGGGCTGGCAGCAATTTCACAATACACCAGTACCATTATAATCTAATGCCAGGCCCCAGTCACCGAGCCGGCCCCAAGTACTCAGCAGCCTCCCCCTCGAGCCCCCTCGCTTCCCGACGCTCGGTCCCCAGCGCCCGCCTCCTCCCACCACCCCTTCCTCAGGCAGTTTCCACCGAGGAAAAGGAATCATATAGTATGTCCGCTATCCAGAGCCTCCACTCTTTCGACCCCTTTGCTGATGCAAGTAAGGGTGATGACCTGCTTCCTGCTGGGACTGAGGATTATATCTATATAAAAATTCAACAGAGAAACAGCAGGAAGACTCTCACGACTGTCCAGGGGATCGCTGATGATCACGATAAAAAGAAACTAGTGAAGGCATTGAAGAAGAAATTTGCCTGCAACGGTATTGTAATTGAGCATCCAGAATATGGAGAAGTAATTCAGCTACAGGGTGACCAGCGCAAGAACATATGCCAGTTCCTCGTCGAGATTGGACTGGCTAAGCACGACCAGCTGAAGGTTCATGGGTTTTAAGTGCTTGTGGCTCACTGAAGCTTAAGTGAAGATTTCCTTGCAATGAGTAGAAAAATTCCCTTCTGTCCCTTGTCACAAGTTTAAAAACCTCACAGCTTTTATAATGTAACCATTTGGGGTCGGCTGTTTAACTTGGACTAACGTAACTCATTCATGTAATAAACTGAAAAAAGCCACGAAAAAAAAAAGAATCTAATGCCAGTTCTCAGCATCCACAGGTCCATACCTGACAGCCTGTAACCACTCAAACCCTTTGAATTCCCAAGCCACCAAATATCAATCACTATTCCTTAGTCCTAGGGTGGTAAGATAGTCCCTTAGGTGGTGTACCTGACTGAGGATCCCCTTTACTAACCTTAGGGGAATTAAATAGTTTTCATTATATGGCATGGAAATATGGGAAGGGACTTCTCTCTATTGGTGATAAATATGCTTGTAACTTAGGTTTACACTGAGCATTTGCTCATCTTCCCTTCCTGATTCCAGCTGACTATGTTTGCTAGTTCAGCACTTGAATGTTTCAGGATGATGAAGCCATAGGCTATTTCCAGCGATCATTTATGACTCAGCACTAAAGCAATCCCCTTTTGGCCACTGAGTTAGGAAGAACTGATGACTCAGTGGACCTTTGAAGTGATCCATGCTCAATTGTTGCTTCTTTAGATGCCTGCAGAGAGTATGAGTAAATACCCTTTAAACCTCTGCTACCATATGGCAGCTAGAGCAGGGGGGGTCTCAACTACAGCCAGTTTTTTTTTCCTTGTTATCCTTGGCTTCTCATGGCTATACCCTAGGGTGGAACTTTAGGGACAATCATTTAAACAAAACTTAAGTTTGACTCATATCTAGAGATTTCTTCTAACAAAACGTTAAATATACAAAGTAGATCAGGTAGAGGACAGCTATTTATTTCCTTCACCAGAAAAAAAATAATCAAAACACAAAAGATTCACAAGTATGCATTGAAAAATACTCAAAACTTGAATCAGTTATCTGTAGTTCTTACTATACTTTCCTGGGAGGTTGATGCTTAAAATGTTAAGATGTGAAATACTTTTGGGACTGCTGAATAGGCATTTCACCTTTACTTCAGCTTTGTACCATTTGAACTGCACCAGGGATGGGGAACCTGGGGCCTTGAGGCCACATGCGTCGGTCTAGGTCCTCCAGTGTGGCCCAAAAAAGGATTTGTTCTGTGAAGTTTGGATTCATTCAAAGGGCTCCACTTGATCAGAGGGCCACATGTGGCCTCAAGGCCACAAGGTCCCCATTCCTGACCTACACTATCCACTGGCGATGGCTATCTTCTCCTCTGATAAATTGCCTTAGAAGTCAAATAGTGGATAAAGTGCATGGAATTAGGAAAAGCTAGGCTTGAATTCTGCCTCAGATATTTATTAACTGTGTGACCCAGGGTAATTCATTTAACCTCTCTGAAGGGTTGGATTTCATAACCTCTGGGTTCTTAAAGAAATTAATTCAGACTATTCACTGAAAGGTCAAATACTGAAGCTGAAGTCTAAATACTTTGGCCACGTGTGATATTAATTAAGTCAGGACTTTCTTGCTGTTTTAAAATGATTAATTGTGTCTTTGATTGAGTCTTCCTAGGTGCTAAGCCCCAGGCCCAAACCCCTATTAGGTGTTAAGCCTATGTGGGTGTGAATTGGTAACTAAGGTGGGGCTCCAGGTGGGGCCAGTGATGGGAGGTGCTAACACCAAAGCCAATCTAAGGAGCCAAAGTTCTGGTCACTCAAATGACGTTTGATAATGTCTGAAACTGCATAAAAAGGAAAGACAGAGCTATTTGCTCAGGGGGTCTCACTATTGGTGGTACGCTGATGTGGAGACTCTGGGTAGCTGGAGCTAAGAGCCCTCCTTGTAAACCAGATGTTGGGACTTTGTTAAACTCTGGTAACTATGAATTGGGATTTGAATCAGACAAGGTCTGTCTGATGATGTTTCTAATTTGTTTGAACTCTGAAGTTCAGGGTGTTGTCTTTCCCCCTCCCCCCCCCAACTAAGTGAATGGTATTTATATGCTGAATTAAAGTAAACTTGTCAATCCCTTAACATTGCTTTCCTTAATAAAGCAGATCAAAAGAACCAGGGCTTGCAGAGTTCTGTGAGCTGGTTGTTGGTGGTTTTACACCCCCCCACTGCAGCTGCTAGCTGAATTGTTGAAACACCACATAATAAGAAGACAGGACCTATCGGAAAAGACCCTGACATTGGGAAAGATTGAAGGCAAAAGGAAAAGGGGTCCATAGAGGATGAGATGGATAGACAGCGCCATGGAAACAATGAACATGAGCTTGAACAGACTTTGGGAGATAATGGAAGAGAGATAGGCCTTGTGTTCTATGGTCTCTGGGGTCATGAATGGTTGGACATGACTGAACAACAGCACCGGCAGGTTCCCATCCAGCTCTTGGATTCATGGGAAAACCCATGATTCTTTGATCCTCTCCTCTGGCAAATTGCTTTGAAGGTCAACTTCTGCTGCTCCTCATTTCTTTAATTTATGAGGCTGACACTAAAGCTAGGGAACAATTCTCTCATGATCAGTGTTCAGTCATTCATACTTCAAGAAAGAAAAAAAAAAAGCAGAAGAGGCAGTCAATGCCTTGAGATCCAGTCTCAGGCTTACCTAGAGGAGCACATGCAAGGGAATGCTGAAATAGGCTCAAATGGACTCTTGGGAGCCAATTATTAAATTTTTAGTGTGAGCACTTCACCTCAGAAATCAGCAAATACAACAAATCAGGGCTTTATTTATTGTTTTGTTGATTGTCTAGACTTAAGAAAGTTATGGAGAAAATGTTAATGATGCAGATTAAATTTAAATGTGTGGCACTGGTACATTTTTTGAGGGGGGGGGGGAGAAACCGGTTGTTAAACATTTGCCAGCACACTACTGCATTTATTTACTGATATGTATAGGCAGTCATCATGGTTAGAAGGAGGGGGAGGAAAGAGAAGAAGAAAGGAGAAATTCAAATGAGAGATGTCAGAATCCAAGCCCTGCCTTTAAAGTATACTGTTCAGTGTCCGATCATGTTTGATTCAGTCCCCTCTGCCTTCCTCCATCATCAGGTGGAGAGGAGAAACAACATATGGGGACCAACCAGTGCCTCACTGTAAAGGTCTAGGATGAACGCAGAACTGGAACGCACCCCATGCCAGCTATGCTTCCCAGCAGGGATGACCACAATTATGTACAGACCTAACCGTGTCACTCCCTTGCCCAAAAATCTACTGTGCTTCCTAATCATTTGTCTATTTAAATGTTAGGCTGTTGTTTAAAAAAAGTCCCTCTATCCCTGATCTCCAGAGTCCTCCCTTATAACAATGAATTAAAATTAAGTTAAACAAACTGACGCGTTATTCACATCTGGATATGACAATGAAATGGAGAAAGGCGCAGAAGTGAGAGATGTTTCCGATTTAATGTTAATTTCACTTTGTAACAATCACATGGTATGAGTAGGTGTCTAAGAAGAGATCTGCCAAAGAGAGATTGCTTTTGATATGCTTTGATGATTGACGGGACCCTCAGAAGCAGAAGGGAATGGGAATTTCTGGTTTTGTCCCTTTGACACCAGGCAATCTGATCCTCCCTTTCCTTCTTTTAGAACTCATCCATTTTGTAACTTTAGCTTCTGGGTCACCCACTTTGCTTTCCAAGAGTATCTATCCTTATTATGTCACTGTTATTTATGTTGCATTTTTCTGTTATCAAGTCACTTCAGTGAATAAGATGTTTCCTTTCTGTCTCTGGATGTCACAAGTGATGTCAATCGAGTAAACAGATTGATGACTGGTGATGGAGATGAATTAGGAGGACTCATCATAGTATCATAGATTCAAAGTGGGAAGAGACTGTTATCCAACTCTCTGATATTACAGATGAGGAACCTGAGGCCCAAATAGATGAAGTTACTTGTTAAAGGTGACATAGGTAGTAATTAACAAGTGAGATATGAACTAAGGTCCTCTGACTCAAAAGCCTGTCCTCTTTCCACCATGCTTACTTCTCAGCAAATAAAAGCACAAAGGTGGAGAATTATTCCCAAATGGATAAGTGGCCCGACAGATACATTGTCTTGTTGGTCAAATAGATTGACCAGTGAATTTAGGGGTCACAGGGACTGACTGAGAGGTAGTATTATGTACTCGTAAGTTATAGGATAAAATGAATCCTACCAGGGATGCCAACCTAGTGGCAACATATGTAGAACACCAGGTCTGGAGTCAGGAAGACCCATCTTCGTGAGTTCAAATCTGGCCTCAGATACTTACTAAAGACATGATGCTGACTGAGCAGGTCACCTAACCCTGTTTGCCTCAGTTTCCTCATCTATAAAATGAGCTGGAGAAAGAAATGGCAAACCACTCAAGTATCTTTGCCAAAAAAAATGGAGTTAAGAAGAGTCAGATACAACTGAAAAATGACTAAACAACAAAAGCCAGGAAAGAAATAAGAAAAAGAGAAGAGTTGGGGCAGAAAGAGACTGTTATGTTCCACAGGCCAATTTATTTGCTCTCACCAGCATGGGAGTACAAGAATCATTATAAGGAATGTGATTACTTTATGCAACCATTTTCTCCTTCCTATCACTGACTACTAAGAAAAATATTAGACCTTTTATAATGGTCTTTCAGGTGTCTTTCTTTGACCAAATATGTTCAGTTCCTTTCATCATAGAGGTTATTTTCAAAACCTTTAATCATTTTTATTTACCTTCCTTGCTCTCTAAAATGTAGTTCCCTTGGCTTTCTTCACTATTTTAATGACTTATTTTCTAAATCCCTCCTTTTCCTTCATGTGCATAAAGTACATCCTGATTTCATACTTTGAATATAACGGGTAGCATTACTAACTAAAACTCTGCAAAGGGAAAGAATGTCTTCTTACACATTTCCCTAGTTTTGTAAACAGATTATGTGCCAAAGTAGATTTCTCCTCCCCAGTTCCTTGAAAATAATGTTTGCTTTGTTTTATTAATTTAATTTTAAATGTTTTTATTGATGCCTTTTGTGTTTACTTCATAATTGAACTTTTCCCTCTCTTGTAATAAAGAGAAACAATTTAAGCAAAAGAGAGCTGATACAGTAGCCACACAATATAAAATATACACAACTCTGTTCTCAAGTCCAGGGGGGGAAAGCGTCCTTGTCTTTATGCCATGAGTGGGATGGTATCTCTCAGAATCTGTTCACCAGTACCTTCATTGTCTTTTTTCTTCTTCTATTACTCATAGCTCAGCTTCCTTTTAGCGATCTTTTCATTTACTCTGTTGTGGTCATTGTGTTTTGTTCTTTTGGTTGTGTTATTTCATACTGCATCAGTTCATGTAAATCTTCCCAAGTTCCTGTGAGTTTCTCATATTTATTTTTTCTTACTGAATATTTACCTCAACATTAATATATTATAGGGTTTTTTCTCAGTCATTTCTCAATCTAAGGGCATGCATTTTGTTTCTAGTTTATTTCTACCACAAGTTTTGCTATATTTTGGTACATATTAGACTTTTGCTTTCAAAGACCTTCTATAGAAGGTGCTTTTCATGCCTATACTGTTCACATTTTTTAATAGTGTTATTATTTGTCAAAGTTTTTTTGCATCTGTTGAAATGATTATAAATCTCTCTTTATTCACTGGTTTAGTATCCTATCATAAGATGAAATAAGGTTGGTCTGGCATAACCTACATTTTAGGAATATCATTTTGCCAGCTACATGGAGGATAGATTAGAGAGGGGACACTGGCCACCATATCTGCTGAGCAAAAAGATATAAGCATTTGTAGTCTGAGGTGTTTTCAAGGCTCTTTTGGCCTGTTTATTTTATTATAATTGATTCATGTCCACTAACCTTCCTTAGGAATTAGTAATAGTCTCTCCTGAGATCTTCTTTTTAAAATATCAATTTTTCATCATTAATAGCTTGTTTTAATAGGTCATGTTGATGGTTTTTTAATTGCACGCTATGCCTTCTTATTTTCATTATCCTTTCTTTACTTTGATTTTGATCTTTGTTCTAACGAGTTTATGAGCTGATAGCTAATTCATAAGTGACTCCCACATCAGTAAACAGTCCTTTCCTGTCTTATAAGAAGCCTACCTCATCATAGAAAGATCATAGACTAAGATGCAAAATAAGAAATACATTTTTGGATATGACCAATGTGGGCATTTTTTTTTGCTTTACTATGTTTACTTGATATATATGGTGGTTCTGTATTTCTTTCTTTCTTTCTCAGTGGATAGAAGAGGTGGGAGTTAGATGAATAAATGAATGAATGATAACTGAAAAAATAAAATAATAATTTTGTAAAAAGATATTATTTGATAGTGACCATGTCCATTGCTTTTTAACTCTCCTTGTGAAGAAAATATTCATAATATATAGGGATGAGGCCACTTTGCAATTTACAACCCTTGCCTCTTTGATTTCTTACTCCCGAATCACGTTTTCAGAAGTATTTTCCACCATCTTTACCTAAGCTCACCTTTACTTTAAAGTCATCACATATTAAAATTTAGGTTGATTTAATTTTTGAGATCCTTGTCAAGTTATTCATAGAGTTTCTCCACCTTCTCATCCTCTGTAATAGATATTGGCACAAAAGCTGCAATTCTTTATGGTAGTCTCTTAGCTCCTAAAAACTTGTTGAGCATAAAAAATTGCTTGCACTAAAACTATTAGTGACAGGTATAGCATTGGATGTGGAGTTAGCAAAATCTGGATTTGAATCTTGCCCCAGATGCTTACTGCTTCATGACCCTGGTCAAAATACTTAACTTTTCTGAGGTTTTAATTTCCCTATCTACAAAATGAGAATAATAGTAGCACCTACTTCACAGATATGTCAAGACCTTTGATCTAATTCCTCATCTTTGTAGTTTCTATCCTCCTTTAGCTATGTGAAGGGGTGCATGAACGGGTTGTTCAAGGAGGACTAGCATCTCTGGTGTAAGGGCTTGCTGAGCCCTTTTTGGGGCTGCTCATCCTTTGGTGTCTACCTGGCACTCAACTCTCACCTGTGGCTCCAAGAAGCTGTAGCATGTTTAGTGACCATACCCCAGTAAACCATTTCAATAGAGGGACTAAATCAGGTTGAGGGTAACTGAATGGTCTCAAACCTGCCTGTGAATCAGGGGGATGTCTCCCCCAAACATGTGAAGACTCCTCCTCACCCAGAATGGGCAGAGGAGAACAACTTTTTTCCAATATCCGCGAAGTTGGCTAAAGCAGGTGCTGTGGTGCACTTAGAGCTCGGTCAGACATTGAAGATGCCAAGGTCATCCATTGCATCCTAGGCCATCACCAGTCATCTTGACTTAGAGGCTGACCACTTTGTGTAACTGTATCACTTAATCCAATTCACACAGGCAGCAAGACATCACCCTGTGAGGTCATTTGTCCTCTTCAAAAACAAAGGACAAACAACAGCAACAGCTGTGTGGAGTAAAAAGACAGTGAAAGTCAACTGGAAACGTCAAGTAAGAGTGAAAACATATTCAAAGGAATGAAGGACTACCCTTTTACTTTTGTTTATATCCTCTTCTCTCCTCCCCCAACCACCTACCCAAGCAGTAAACATAATTTAGAGGGTTTTTTTTTTTGAGCTCTCATTGTATTTGTGTAGGCAGTTGAAGGAAGAGGGGAATAACAAAGTTTTTTATGACTAAGATCAATAATCTTGAATCACTCACTCTTTGAAGACCCTTGCACAAGAAAACTCCATTAGTAGGTGGCTAAAACTTAGAGCAATTAATTTCTTCTGATTTCAGGATTTTAGAGCAGCTTCCAACTTTTAGTATGGATTATTTAATTTTTTTCGCACCCTGGAATTCCCAATTCCTGAAGGTAATGGATACAGATTAAGCATGTCCACAATGGCTTCTTTGGAACACAACTTGGAATTCATTGCTGTTGAGACTTATTGTGGAACCCAGAAAACACTTTGTTTCTGTTTTCCTGTCCCAGAGATAACATCTTTCTCTCTAGTTCCCCTAAAAAGGAAGGCTATGCTCTGTTGGTTTTTTTGTAGCTGCATTTTGGAGTTTGATATTCTCTCTGAAGATTTCCCACAAGTAGAAGCTACTGGCTTACTCACTGCTACAAGTCAATCTGTTCAGGGCAGGCTGTGATATATGGCTTCTGAATAAAACCTAGTCAATTATTTTTAATATAATCTCTCTGAATCCCACATTCTGTATCTTTAAACCAATGCCTCCTATGGTTGTTGTGAGAATAGTGAATGTAAGGTATTTTGTGAACTATTATTTGAGCAGGATATCTGTTCTTTTGAACAATGTTGTTTCCCCACAATATCCTTCCTACCAAACTCACCCTCACCCTCAACCATTTTCTGCAGCTAGAAATTCATTTTTGGAGGTTGTAATAGTCAAGGTGATTTTAAAAAAGAACTTGAGAAATTATTAGTAAAATAATTATATTTTAACACTCCAGAAGAAATGTTAAAGTTCCTTGCACCTGGCAATGAAACCTCTGCCAAATGTTTATGAGTCCTTTTGATCCAACAATTAAGATTTAGTTCTAATGACTATATTAACCAATAGCGACTTATATCAATTTAAATTTTTATTCAATTTCCAGTGGGATTTCAGTTAGTTTTCCTATAACATCAGTATTTCATCTGTGAAACTGTCTTGTACTCTATGATATTGAACAGATCACTATATCCTCAGCTCCTGCAAGAGAAAGGTCATGACAATTTGAGATCTCTTGAAATGTAGGACTGTGTTATTACTAAGATTCATATAAAAAGAAAATTGGCCATTTGACAAAAAAATCCTCTAATTGGAAATAGAGCAGCTCAGGACAGTTCATGCTTTTAAAAAGACTATGATCTCCTACTATGAACCAATAGGAGAAAACAGGGATAAGTAAGTTCAAGAAAAGAAGGGTAGGCTGATTTTTTTTAAAGCTACACCATTCTCATGTTTATGGCAACTGAGAAAAAATAATAAAAGTTTAATGACAAAAGAAGAGAATATTACTGAAAATTATAGGTAGTATTATAAAATAATGAGACAGATTTTTGTGTGTGACTTATGACAATCATTCTCATTGCTTTGTAGTCATACTATATGTGTTTGAAACCTTAGGACTGAGATGTTGCAAAAAAAAAAAAAACAAACACAACCTTTTTTTAACTTGGAGGCTTCTCATACTGGTAGGAAAATAGTTCCGTTTGATGTGATGAAATTAAATCCTACAGACAGGTCAATGAGATCGTCTTTGATGTTCCTTTTCAACTTTGTGAGTTTATACCACTGTTATAATATGAAATGAAGAAATGAAATGAAGTAATTTCAATTCACAACTCAAAAATATGATGAAAATGGTGGAGTTGGCTGACATGAGAAATTTACCTTGCAGATGCAAATGAGTCATATGTAAACATTACTACACTTGAGTTATATATTATTGCTTGCTACATTAAGATTGGCCCAACTAGGTGATACTGAAATGTGAAATAGGGGGAAAAAGTAAGCATTGTTGAATCCTTGCTCCTTAGGGTATGAAGGTATGGTGATCATAGTGATTAGGGGAAATTAATGGCATTTTATCAGGACCCAAGGGAGATGATCCTTGGGAAAGAAAATGTGGTCCAAGTCGTGATAATGCAGAATAAGCAGAATGCTCTGCAGGTTCAACTTAGAGTTCTTGGGAGTGAGCAAATCCAAGCATTAGAAAGGAATTGGAAGGCATTCCTAGTAGTGATAGAAAGCCAAAGAGGTTAATAATGGAAGACCAGTAGGTAGGTCTTCTAGCCTGGCTATTTGATAAGTTGGAGAATTTCCAATTAGAGAAGGAGAAAGTGAAATTTCTGGGGCATATATTAGTGTGTTGGTAAGTAAAATGGTCTCTTAGCACTTAGTTCAACCAAGCGCCCTTGAAGAGTTTGGCCTTTGTTTCCTTGATTAGATTCGGGTGTCCTTGGTGCCTCCTTGCCTCAGGGGAGGGCCTAGTTTACACATGAGTTTGAGTGACATGTCTGGGACAGCAGAGGCTTTTAGATCATGTGGGTTTAAGTTGCCTCTTTGTGACAATTCTAGGTCAAGTGGGTGAGTTGCATGTGTGACTCACCCTTGAACCTGAAAAAGAAATAAAACCAGGGCTTGGCTTTCTCTTCTTTGGAGCTCTTACCCATAGCAGTGGTGGCGCGAGCGACTCTGGTAACTATGAATCTGTATTTGGTCTGTCTGTCGATGTTTGTAATTTGTTTAGGGCTCTCACTTCTGGTGACTGGCAGAGACTCTGAGCAGCTGTAGCTAGGAGCCCTCCAGCTTGTAAACCTGGACATTGGGACTTCGTTAAACTCTGGTAACTATGTATTGGGATTTGAATCAGACAAGGTCTGTCTGTCGATGTTTGTACTTTGTTTGTATTTTGCTCTGAAGTTCAGGGTGCTGGTTTCTTTCCCCTGAACTAAGTGAATGATATTTGTATGCTGAATTAAAGTAAGCTTGTCAACCCCTTAACGTTGCTTTCCTTACTAAAGCAGATCAAAAGAACCTGTGCTTTTGCAGCGTGCTGGTAGCATTCTTGTTGTTGGGCTTGTGTTGCTCTTTCACCCCCACAACAGCTGCTAGCCAGATTGTTGAAACAATTAGGTCAACAGAATTTACATATGGATTGACATAAGGTACAAGCCACGTCAGTGTAAGTGATTCTTCAGTTTTCCTGAATACTACTGTTCTTCTAGCTTTTACTTGTTGGCCAAAGAAATACACCACAAAGGGGAATGTAGGCATCAGCAAAATGAAAGATAGTATCTGTCAAGATGTGGCCAAGACTATTTTCTTTTATCATGCTAATGTGCTAATTGAGCTTTTCTGTTCACTTTACTAACTTAACTATGGATCTGGACAGCTTCCTTTCTACTCGAATGCTTCCTCAGAACCTAAGGCTCAGTGAGATCACATTAATAGAAGATCTGTTGGGCATGAGCATTTTATCTCATGGTTCCCATAACTTCCTATCTGGCCAGTGAGCACCCCTTCTCCTAGGTCTTATGGCACCCTTATTTCATCTTTGAGTGTAGGCTATCTTGAACCATGTATTCCTCTTACTCATAAATTAGTGGGAATTGTCAAGATTGTAGTATAGACTAAAATAAAATTGGGATATATGAAGGTAATCCAATATATCACATCAGTAAGAAACTAAGGCTGTCAGCAATTTAAAAAAAAACATGAGAGAACACATGTTTGAACTTACATTCAAACAACCCAGAATTGGGACCTAGCTTTTGATCCCTAGTTATTGGAGGTCCTGCTGGCTTAGGACTTCCCTATAAAACAGGTCTATTTATAGGAGTTTGAACTGGCTTACCTATGTCTGCTGCCTGCTGGCTTTTGTTTTGTGGACTGGAAAAATGAACTTATTTCCATTTTTCTTGTTTTAATTGTTATTTTTTACCTAGGATCCTTTTCAGATATTTGCTGGGGTTTATGTAGAAGAGCTGAACTTCACTATAATGTTTCATATCATCATCTTAACTAGAAATTAGAGAACTTATTTCTTGGTACAGATTTTTAACTGTAGCTCTTACATTCCTTAGCCAGGAAAAACTCAAGATGCACACACATGTACACACACACACAATATTTGAATTTACTTTAAGTAAAATTGCATATAATTTTTTATGTTAAATATTAAGATAAGAAAGGTTCCTTCTCTAAGATTATCCTCATTAAAGTGGCAATAGGATTTCTATTACACATTGATATGTCTATTTAGTTCCAAGGCCTTTTACACAGCCATGCAAGCACCAAGCCCTTAGACTGGTGATATTGTCATGACATTTTTTTTTCTTCTTTTTAAAAGTTTTATTGATTTTTTTCCTTTTTCAAAGATTTTTATCACTTCCTATTTGTCACTTCCTCTCAAAACCATCATTTTGGAATCTTCTCTTGGAACATAAAAAAGATAGTCAAGCAAACAACTCAACATATTGGACATGTGTAGAAGTGTACTCCTTATTTTGTGCCTAGAGTGCAACACCTCTCTCCTGAGACATGGGAAGCATGTTTCACCAGCAAGGCTCTGAAGTTGTGATTGGTTACTATGAAGTAATTAGAGTTCTGAAGTCTTTAACATTGTTTCCTTTTACATTATTTTGGCTGTTGTGTAAATTGTTCCACTGGTTCTGCTTATTCACCCTGCATCAATGTGTCTTTCCAAATTTCTCTGAATTTCATATTTTCCATTTCTTACGGTACAATAATATTTCACTATATTCATACACCACAATTTGTTTAGTTGTTCTCTAGATAATGGGCACCATTTTGTTTCTAGTTTGTTTGTTTGTTTTTGCCACCCTCTCCCTTCTTGCTTAAAGTGCTGCTATAAATATTTTTGTACATTTGGGATTATTGTTTTCAAAAGGTGTGCTGCAGCACAATAATGTGCCTTAAGTTTTGCTAGACATCTGTCAAAACTTCTCCCTTTGCTCCAAGAATTCCATATTCCCCAGTCCCTTCCCTCAATATTAGTTTATTGCCTATTTTCCCAGCTGGCATCAGGAACTTTTAAGACTGGTATAGAAACCTTCCCACCCTATTTTATCTCAGATGCCTTTGACTATAAATCAATTACTCAACCAGTTAGTCAAAAGGCCTTAAAGCAATTGCAAAAAAAGGTCTTGCTAGAACTAGAATAACATGACTCTGCCTAAGAATCAGGTCGGGCTGAGAAAATTTGATCATGCCATAGGTAGTTCTATAAATTGTCAAGTGGAACGCCTTAAGAAGAAACCATTTCCCTAAAACATACTTTTGGTGGGGCAGGGCCATCTCTAGTCATCCTGATCTATATCTTGCCACTGGACCGGGCTGGCTCTAGAGGAGAGAGTGAAGCTGTGACTTTGTACAGCCCTCCGTCACTTAAATCCAATTAACTTGCAAGTCATGGCATCACCTTCCTGATGTCATGGTCCTCCTCAAGAATTAAGGACAAACAATGACCTGTGGGTAGTCCAAGGTGCCCCACTGGGGACCCAACTGGCCATTTCCAGTTGGGCAATGCACGTCTTTCCTCCCTTCCCTTCCCTTCCCTTCCCTTCCCTTCCCTTCCCTTCCCTTCCCTTCCCTTCCCTTCCCTTCCCTTCCCTTCCCTTCCCTTCCCTTCCCTTCCCTTCCTATTCCTCCTTCCTCTCCCTCTGTCCAGATATGGTATCATACCTACCTGTGGGCACTCTGCCCAAAAGAATGTAAATTTTGATGGCTGAAACCTAGCAAGATATCTTGAGGTTTAAGGGCTAGACTTCTTTCTTAAAGACCATACCTTAAACCCAATTCACTCTGGCTCTCATTGATTGGCTAACAATAGATTGTAGCCCAAGCCCACTTAATGGTCATTTTTTGGGCCCTGATGGCTCAGAGTGAATATAAATAGTAATAGTTCCGGTCCCTTCATCAGAAACTCTGAGGGTCTTCCCCTCCCATATTGATTTTTTTTAAATTTGGTAAAAGGGGCCATTCTTTGGCTCATTTCTTACCTAGTGTTAATCACCGAATGGGCATTGCCTCAGTCAAAGTGAGAATTCAGAAAGACCTTGATTAAAAAGGCCAAAGTCACCCACTGCAACCTGTGCCATCTCCAGTCATCCTGATCTATGTCTTGCCACTGGAGGAGAGAGACACTGCTCTGGAGAAGAGTGAGGCTGGTGACTTTGCACAGCCTTCTCTCACTTAAATCCAATTCACTTGCAAGTCATGGCATCACCTTCCTGATATTGTGGTCCTCTTTGAGAATGAAGAACAAACAACAACTTTTAGGGGGATACTTTCTTCCAACTCCTTTTATTCTACCAATATACTTTTCTAAAATCTGCTTAAGCCTGGATGACCAAATGATTCTCATCTGAATATCTTGTGGAAAACACACTTGTGGGGGCTGAAGCCAATGAATGGCATTGGAGAATCATTTCTCTACCTTCAGTGATACTGCTAGAAAGCTATGAATAGCCTAGCTCTGGGAATCCAAATCATCTGTGAGAGTGGAATTTGGTAGAAGGATCCTCAGAGTTTTTATATGTGGTACAAAGATCCTAATAATAGCACAGTCCACAGAGGCACAAAGACTCTATTGTGGGACACTCTATTTTGAGTCCTGTGAATATAAAGAAAGAAATGGATAAGGAAGAAGAAAAGGAGATGCACAGGAATCCCAAGGTCTGTATGATGAGTTCGGAAGCCCAGCTGCTCAGGAACCCTTCTTTACTGCCAAATGAAATGTTCTATGTGTCTTAAGTCATAGTGGCAAAGAGTATTCTGCCACGAACAACAGAAATTTGAGAACCCCATGGGAACTTTTCCTATGACTTTGACTTACTTGGGTGAATGTGCTCAGTAACAATAAAACTGAGTCAAAACGTATATATAATTAAATCATCTTTTTAGTATGATTCCAAAGTGCTTTCCAGAATGTTAGGGGTATTCACAACTCTACCAACAGCACATTAGTGTCCTTCTATTCTATCTGATGGGTAAAAATTTAAAACTCAAAGATTTTAAAATTTGTACTTCTTTTGTTATTAGTAATTTGGAGCACTATTTCATATGATTAATGATAGCTTTAATTTCTTTCTTTTTTTTTTCTAAAACTGCTTCTTCATATTCTTTGACCACACACTTATTAAGGAATTATTTGGGTTCTATATATATATAGTTATGTTGACTCCTCATATATATATCAGACCTTTATCAAAGATACTTTGCTGTAAAAAAAATTGTTCCCTAGATTACTCCTTCTCATTTGTTTCTAAGTTCATTTTTTTCTGTTCAAAAGTTTTGCAGTTTTATAAAATTGAAATTGTCTCCTCTTCATAGTCCTCTATCCCTTATTTAGTAGAGAATGCATTCATCATTGTTCGAGGCATGACTTACTTTTTTCCAAGAGCATATTCTAAAAGAAATTTATTCTTTACAACCTTATCTCTTTTTATTCAGAGATTTTAAAAAATAACCAACACTATCATCTTAGAAAGGAAAGCTCAGGGGGTTTATATTAAGTTATTATTTCCTATTAGCAGGTCTCTGTTTTTAAATGTAGGTTAATTTAGCCATATTCAGAATTACTATTATCCAATGTTCTGAGATATCTCTATGAAATGCCTCTGTGTTCTTAGTCCAGCTCATGGGGAACAGATGTTGATAGAGTGGGGGGAAGGAGGATGGGGGAGTCACAGCAACTATTTTGTCTAATTAATACCTTTCTTAGCAAACTAAATAAGACTAGAAACTAAACTGCCCTCCCATCTCATGGTTAAATACTTCAGACCAGGGATGAGTCACTGATAATAATTCCTCAGTGTCTTTTTTGTGGATAAATAGAAGGCTTCAGTCTTTAGGCCATATGTCTGCCAATTTCCATCATTATGAAATATGCTTTATTTGTTTGATACTTTTTTTTAACAGAGCACACAGATCCCAACAAATTCACATCAACCAAAAGTACATTGTCAAAGGGAATTAAGCAAAACTACCTAAAAGAATGAATGTGATTGATAGTACATGTCACTTTCTACTATTTTAGTCTACTGTTTTCTTTTTTAAAAAAATATTTTTTAGTCTACTATTTTTAACTGAAAGGATATATGTGCTTTAACTTCAAAAACATGGCACCATCATTGTCCATTGTGCTTGAGTTGAGGGTTTTTTTTTTTTTTGCATTTTAGTGTTATCTTCATTTATGTTACCATATTCATTATATATTGTTCCTTTGACTACACTTTCTTCAATCTGCATCACTTCCTATAAGTATTCTCATGTTTTTCTAAATTCTAAATTATAGAATCATGAATAACATTCGCAGAACTAAAATTTATTTAGCTATTTTCCAGTGGTTGGACATAGTTTGTTTCCTGTTTTGTCTATTGCAAATGGTACTATTGTGAAAATATACTGGGAGTAATCTTATTGATATTTTATACATATGGGTCTCCTGTTGCTGTCAATATCTTTGGTGTTAGTGAGATCACTCATTCAAAGGATATGAACAATTCAGTTGCTTCCCCTACTTAATTTGAGATCATTTTCTAAAATGATTGGTTGAGCTAATTCATACCTCTTCCAGGAATGCATAAATGCTATTGTCTTCCCACAGCCTCTCTATTGTTGGATTTTGCCATTTTCCAACATATTTTATCATTTTAATGAATATGAAGTGTATCTTCAAAATTGTTCTAATTTGCATTATTCAGATGCACTTCCCCTTCCCCCACTCCCACCCCCACCAAGATTTCCACACCTGATGTCTTCAGTGGATTTCTGAAGCTTTATTCATATCTGAATATTTTCCCTTATTTCCCTTAAGCCTCAATAGGTAGTACTAAGTATCTATGTCACAGCAGTTCAATGATGGGCCACCACTTAGGCCTTTGCAAAACTTTGCATCTGTCTTCAAGAATTGAATCTAGTAATTCATCTCTCATCTTCCCATCCCCACCCACAGAAACCAACTCCTTGAACAGTATCTCAGAGTCTATAATCAAGATGATGGAATTATCCTACTTTTCACCTTTAGATTTTTTTTATAGTAACACAATATGCTTATTCACTTTAAATGTATCATTTCACACGAACTATAATATCAGTCCTTAGTTTTTCATTGTACTTATCTTGTGTATAATACTTTCTGTGGCTGATAATCACTGGGGTGAAATAAAGACTGTCTGGTTAATTGCAATGACTATAAGCAGTCAAAGCAACATACAAATGGGAATAGAACAACCCTTGCACCTTTGTTGTTGTTCAGTCATTCAGTCATGTCTGACTCCGTGACCCCATGAACCACAGCATGCCAGGCCCTTTTATCCTCCACCATTTCTCAAAGTCTGTCCAAGCTCAAATTCATTGTTTCCATGATACTCATCCTCTGCCATCCCCTTCTCTTTTTGCCTTCAATCTTTTTTAAATTTTTATTAATTCATTTATTTTTAGTTTTCAACATTCACTTCCATAAGATTTTGAGTTCCAGATTTTCTCCCCTCCCTTCCCTCCCCCTACCCCAAGATGGCATGCAATCTGACATAGGCTCTACATAAACATTCATATTAAACATTTTTACATTAGTCTTGTTGTAAAGAAGAATTAGAACCAACAGGAGTAACCATGAGAAAAAGAAACAGAGAGAAAGAGAGAGAGAGAGAGAGAGAGAGAGAGAGAGAGAGAGAGAGAGAGAGAGAACAAATAGTATGCTTCAATCTGCATTCAAATTCCATGGTTCTTTTTTCTGGATGTGGACAGCATTTTCCAGTATGAGTCTTTTGGAGTAGTCTTAGATCCTTTTTTGCCTTCAGTCGCTTCCAACTTTCAGGGTCTTTGCCAATGAGTCCTTTCTTCACATTATATAGCCATAGTATTTAAATTTCAGCTTCAGTATTTGTCCTTCCAATGAATAGTCCAAATTAATTTCTTTAAATATTGACTGTTTTGACTTCTTTGCTGTCCAAGGGACTCTCAGAATTGTTCTCCAGCACCACAATTTAGAAGTGCCAATTCTATGATGCTCAGCTTTCCTTATAGTCCAACTCTCGCAGCTGTATATTATGACTGGGAAAATCACAATTTTAACTACATTGACCTTTGTTGGCAAGGTGATGTCTCTGCTTTTTAGTATGCTATCCAGATTTGCCATAGTTTTTCTTCCAAAAAGTAAGCATCCTTTAATTTCATGGCTGCAATCACACCTGCAGTGATCTTTGAGCCTAAGAATATAAAATCTGCTTCCATTTCTTCTCCCTCTACATGCCAGGAAATGATGGGACTAGTTGTCATGATCTTGGTTTAGTTTAGTTTGTTTGTTTTTAATGTTAAGCTTCAAGCCAGCTTTTATACTCTCCTTTTTCACCCTCATCAAGATGCCTATTAATTCTTCTTCACTTTCTGTCACCAGAGTGGTATCATCTACATATCTGAGATTGTTGATATTTCTCCCAGCAACATTAATTCCAGTTTTTGATTCATCCAACCTAGCATTTCATATGATGTACTCTGCATTTAAGTTAAATAAATGACAACATACAGCCTTGTTGTATTTTCCAGTCTTAAACCAATGAGTTGTTCCATGTTCAGTTCTAACTGTTGCTTCTTGACCCATTCATGATTCACATATTGCTGAAGCCTAGCTTGTAGAATCTTAAGCATAACTTTGCCCAGTATGAAATAAGTGTGGTTGTTGAGTAATTTGAACATTCTTTGGCATTGCCCTTCTTTAGTCCTGGGACATAAACTGATCTTTTCCAATCCACTGACCACTGTTAAGTTGCTCAAATTTGCTGGCATATTGAGTGCTGTACTTTAACGGCATCATTTTTTAGGATTTTAAATAGCTCAGCTGGAATTCCACCACCTCCATTAGCCTTCTTGTTAGGAATTCTCCCTACAGTCCCTCGATTTCACTCTCCAGGATGTTTGGCTCTAGATCAATAATCACACAGTTGTGATTGCTGGTGATGTTAAAATCCTTCTTGAATATGAATCATTGGAGGTATATTCTAGGCACCTCTTCTTAATCTCTTCTACTTCTGTTAAGCCCCTGACATATTTGTCTTTATAATCCTATTTTTGTATGAAATATTTCCTTGATATCTCCAATTTTCCTGAAGAGATCTCTTGTTTTTCCCATCTATTGTTTTCTTCTATTTCTTTGCATTGCTCATTGAAGAAAGCCTTTTTTCTCTCCTTGCTATTCTATGCAATTCTGCACTCAGTTGGGTATATCTTTCCCTTTCTCCTTTCCCTTTTGCTTTCTTTCTTTCCGCAGCTATTTGTAAAACCTCATCAGACAGCCATTTTACTTTCTTGCTCTCCTACTTTGAGGTGTTTTTGTTACTGCCTCTTGTATAATACTGTGAACTTCTGTGCATAGTTCTTCAGGCACTCCATTTACCAGCTCTAATCCCTTAAATCTAGTCATCGCTTTCACTTCATATTTATTAGGGATCTTATTTAGGTCATACCTATATGGTCTGTTGGCTTTCCCTACTGTCTTCAATTTAAGTCTAAATTTTGCAATAAAAATCTCATGATCTGAGCAACAGTCAGCCACCTGTGGCAGCAAAGTATATAATGAATCTGATTTCAATATTGACTATGGTGATGTCTATGTGTAGAGTCACCTTTTGGATTGTTGAAAAAGAGTGTTTGCCAAAACAATTTATAGTCATATGAAAAAATGCTCTAAATCATTATTGATTAGGGAAATGCAAATTAAAACAATCTTGAGATGTTATTTTACACCTATCAGATTGGCTAAAATGATAAAAGGGGAGAGTGACAAATATTAGAAGGAATGTGGAAAAATTGGGGTACTAATTCATGGTTGGTGGAATTGTGAACTGATCCAACCACTTTGGAGAACAATCTGGAATTATGCCCAAAGAGTAATACCTCTACTTGTTCTATTTCTGAAGATAATTAGAGAAAAGGGAAAGGAACCTATATGTTCTAAAATGTTTATAGTAGCTCTATTTGTGGTGGCAAAGAACTGGAAATTGCCAGGAATGCCCATCAATTGGGGAATGGCTGAACAAGTTGTGGTATACGATTGTGATGGAATACTACTGTGCTATAAAAAAATGATGAGCTCAATGATTTCAGAAAACATGGAAAGATTTGCATGACACAATGCAGAGCAAAATGAGCACAACCAAGAGAACATTATATATAGTAAAGAATATTGTTTTAAGAACAACTTTGAGTGAATAAGATATTTTAACTATTACAAATACCCAAATTAACTACAAGGGACATGTGAAGAAAGACACTATCTGCATCCATACATAGCAATAGCTGATAAATAGATGTATAGAATAATTTTACATATACATATGTTCGTGTGCATGTATACTTATTTGTGTCTAATGGTAGCCATCTCTAGGGAGAGATGGGGAGGGGAGAAAATAAATAAATTTACCTGATAATTTTGCTGTATATTTCAAAGGAATGGCAAGCTGTGCATAACAGATTTACAGTTTCATGTGCAATCATCTTTTTATTATACTATGTTATGGAAATGATTGTTTTATTCCATACATTTAAAAAAATTTTAAAAAAGAATCTGCCATAACAGGTTTTCTTGACAAAAATCTATTAGTTTTTGCCCTGCTTCATTTTGTACTCCAAAACCAAACTTGCCTGTTATTCCAATTATCTTTTGATTTCCTACTTTAGCATTCCAATCCCCTATGATGAATGTGACTTATTTTTTTAGGGTTATTTCTAGATGTTGTAGGTCTTCATAGAATTGAACAACTTTGGCACAGTGGTTGGAGCATAGACTTATATTACTGTGGTGTTTTGTGGTTTGCCTTAGGTTCAAATATTGCACCTTTAGGGAGCCCTTAGTCATATAGGTTCAGGCCTGTCTGTCCACTCCAGAACTTCCATTGACAGACCTTCTCAGAAATATGTGGACAGGAAAATAAGCTTTTTATTTGTCTTAAGTACCATAGCTGACTAGATAGGATGACATTTCCTACTATGGATCAGCCCTGTGGTCCTAGTTTTCCATCTGTGGTAAATGCCTGCAACTCTAGGCAAGGAAGAACCCTTGGGGCTGTTTTACCTCAGTTGGTATGTGGGGAGCTTGGTCTGCAACTGTGGGTGTGGTGGCATAGAGAGAGAGATAACAGCTTCAGGAAAAGTGTGTCCCGGGTTCATTAAGATCACAGAAGATCACAGTCAAGGCTGCTGGATGTTAATGCAGAGCTTATGGGGTGACTAGACTATATCTGCGACTTGGTATGGGTGCAGAGGGAGAGTGGAAGGAAATTATAGGTTGTTTGCAAGATATATCTTCACATAGTATATACCAATACAGAGGGCATTGTGATGAAGGACTTTAAAATTTCACTTTGTCTAGTAGAGCATCTGGGCATCTGAATTCCTTTCTAGATTTTATTTGGGAAGAAAAAATTATCTAAGGGAACACAGGATGACCTAAGGCACTGGGTTTTATGGCAGATATCACTTCAACCTTTTGGGATGGTTTCATCATTTGTTAAATGAGGGGACTGGACAAGATAATCTTTAAGATTCATTTTGCCTCAAAGAATCTATGCTCCTAAAGAAATACAACACTAGCTACAGTCACACAAAAGCCAAAACTTCCTTTTGAAAGTGTAAAGGAACAATTTGGTGCTTTCTGAGATGACAAAATTTAAATTTGACACTTAACCAAATTCCTAAGTATGCTGTGATTTTCATATGTTTCTCCTTCTCATTAAAAAAGTGATATGGTCACATTAAAATGGCCAATGTAAGTACATGTATTTTGTGGGGACAGCAGGCCTGAAGAGTCTTTATAAGACCCACTGTCTTCCTGGTAACCTCTACTTAATGGATCACTACGCTTTGTCTCATCTAGGGACTTTCCTCCATGATGTTATCTACTGGCTTTTAGCTGCCCCCCACTTTCCTTCTATTCCCTGGCATCCCTGTTCCTAACTGTGTGTGGAAAAAACTTCTAACTTCTAACTTCTTCCTCTGTAGCTCTTTCCCTTGTTCCCTCCAAACAGCACATTACCTTCTTAGATGTTCTGAAGGAGGATTTTTAAGCACCACAAGGGAAATATTCTTTTTTGATTTCTCTTTTTGTTTATATTTTATAGTGATAGCAACTAAGCCTGTGATGTCTTTGGTGTTCTCTCAGATAAGGAGACTCCCATTACTAATGCAGATCAGCACCTTCTCTTCAACTTTTATTCTTAGAGAATTGCCTAGAACACTGGAAATGTAATGCCTTTCCCAGGATCACCCAACCAATATGTTGGAGCTGGGACTTGAATTCAGGTCATCCTGACTTTGAGGAGAGCTCTCTATCCACTATCCACTACCCCTAGGTTTTTTTTTTTTTTTAATTCCAAATTCTCTCCTTCCCTCCAGCCCAACCCTCACCCATTGAGAAGGCAGAAAATATGATACCAATTATACATATGAAGTCATACAAAACATATTTCTCCATTAGCCAAGCCCCCCCCAAAGCACAAAAACAAAGGAAAAATATGCTTTAATCTGCACTCTGAGACCATCAAGAGACCTATCTGGAGTTGATAGCATCTTACATCATGAGTATTTTGGAATTGTGGTAGATCATGGAAGTCTTTCGCAGTTCATTATCTTTACAATCTCTGTTACTGTGTAAATTGTTCTCCTGCTCTGCTCTTTTCACCATGCATTAGTTCATTTAAGCTTTTCCAGGTTTTTCTGAAACCATCCCTTTTCTTATTTTTTATAGTACAATAGTATTCCATCACATTCACTTGATGGATATCTCCTCACTTTTCCATTCTTTGCCACTACAAAATGATTTGCTAATAAACATTTTTTGTCCATATAGGTTCTTTTCCTTTTTCTTTGATCTCTTTGTACCATAGACCCTAGTAGTGTGTTGCTGATTCCAAGGGTATATACAGTTTTATAGCCCTCTGGGCAGTTCTAAATTGTTCTCCAAAATGGTCGTGAAAGACTTAATAACCATGATCTACCACAATACAAAAGATTCATGATGCAAAATGGATCCAACTCCAGACAGAGAACTGATGGTCTTAACTTTTTTTGTTTCATGAACACCTTTGTCAGTCTAGTAAAGTCTGTGGACCCCTTTTTGGAATAATGTTTTTAAATGTGTGAAACAAAATATATTGAATTACAAAGGAAATTAATTATACCAAAATAAAGATATAATTTTTCCCCCATTCAAGTTCATAAGCATCACTCAGGAGCATGAGACAGGTAGGAGAACTGGGCTTGGAGTCAGGAAGATCTGAGTTTAAATCCAGCTTCAGATACTTATTTACCAGCTGTATAACCCTGAACAAATCAGTTAACTTCTGTTTTCCTCAGTTATCTCAACTGTAAATTGGGAATAATAATAGCACCTACTTCCCTGGGTTGTTGTGAAGGTCAAATCAAATGAGATAATATTCATAAAGTGCTTAGCACAGTGCCTGGCACATAGTAGGGGCTTACTAAATGCTTATTTCCTTCCTTTCCTTAAATTTATCCATATATTTGGGATCCATTGATTAACCCCAGCTTAAGCACTCATGAAGTATTCCACATAATATATTAGTACAATATAATACAATAATTTACAAATAAATACATAAATATTCCTACATTGTTGGGGGTGGGGGTGAATGCTCCAAATTTTTTTACTAGTAGGGGTGCAAAATAAAAAAAAAAGTTTGGAAACCACTGGGCTAGAGAACTAGGGTCCCTAATCAACCTCCAGGCAACTGTCCAACCCAAATAGTAGAATTCAGGAAAATGGTAAGAATCGAATCCCTGAAAGATGAGGAATACTGTTCCAATCTAGTCAATGGTCAAATTCCTCCCAGTTTATGAACTTTAGGGAAATCCCTGTTTTGAAGCTCATGTTACTTTCAAACTGGGCCAAGATTTATGAACAAAAGATTTGAACAGAGTATTAAACAAGAATATAAATCATCAAAAAGTAGATTAGAATCTCTTCAAGAAAGCAGTTTCCAGAGAGAAAGCTCCATTCCTAACGAGCTCCTTACACCCATGTTCAGCCCTATAATACCACTTTAAAGCTCTTCCCACATACATTCAGTCCTTTCTTTCAAAGAAGCTCCAAATGCTTTACATTTAAGTCTTAAGATATTCCCTAGGTACTTAGTGTTATCCTGCTGGATTTTAAGGATTAATTATAGTATTTAGTTTCATAATTTCCCCCTTTTATGAAACAGATGTTTTCCAGGGAAAAGAAAATTGGAGATGGGAGTAGAGGTGGGGTTATTTATAGGTACGATTCTGCCTCTTGCTACTGCAGCCAACAGAATAACTGGCGTCTTCCTCAATCCCTGTCCTTTGTTTACATCCTAATCGATCCACTTCCTGACCTTTTTCCTAGTAGTCTATTTGAAGTTCTGCTGTGAGTGGCTTCAGAGCAACAGAAATTACTCACTCTGTCCTGTAGTTGGATTAAATACAGCTCTCTAGGCCTTGTCTATGGCTCTTTGTAAACATATGTCAGTCACTAGGTCAATCAACAAATATTTAGGTGGCACAGTGGATAGAGTGCGGGGCCTGGAGTCAGGAAGTGAGTTCAAATCTGGCCTAAGACACTTACTGGCTTGTGTGACCCTGGGCAAGTGTATTGTTAATGTATTGTTAATGAAACAGGAGTATTGTTAATATAATTGGAACATCTTTCCCACTCATTAATAGGCCCATGTGACCTAAGTCACATAAGTCTAAATCACATGAGCCTGTGGGGGGAGGAGCTTGCTGAGAGGAAGTGAGACAGAGCAGTGAGGTCTGGGAGAGGGACACACAGATAGCCCCAGCTAGTGAGAGCCAGGGAGTGACTTTGCTTGAAAATGATCCTTTGTGGGAAGGCCCTGGCAGGGGGAAGGCTTGGGGATGGCAGTGCCCCCTGCATGGATACTGCGTATAGACTTCTTTGTTTCTATGATGGATTTGGCTTTCTGGTGTTTGAATAAATGTTTTGATTTCACCTTCAATGAAGAGAGTCTGTTAAATTTTGTGATTCAGAATTGTGCCAGCATATTCATAGCTGCCGTAGGCACTGTGAGTATCTCATTGGTGCTACAGCAAGTCACTTAACCCCATTGGCCTCCATTTCTTCATCTGTAAAATGGACTGAAGAAGGAAAAGGCAAACCACTCCAGTATTTTTTCCAAGAAAACCCCTAATGGGGTTACAAATACTCGGACACAACTGAAATGACTGAACAACGAAGTGCCTACTATACAGGCAGTATGATAAATTCTGAAGATACAAAGAAAGGTCAAAGACAGTCCTGCTCTCAAGGTGCTCATAGTCTGATGCGGGAGACAGCATGCAAACAACCATTTGCCACAAGCTATGTACACATGTGTGTGTGCTCATCTTAGGTTTTTCTTCTTAAAATTAGGGATAGGGAAATCTGTGAAGGGAAATAATAAGAAAATATCACAGTTAAATCCATGTTGAGAGTTGGAAGGGACCTTAGGGCTAATTCTTCCAGCCCTCTTCCTTACAATGAACTCCTTCTACATTCGATTCAATTCAGCCAACATCTTAAACTCAACACATCCAAAACTGAACTCATTGTCTTTTCCCAAGAACTCTCTCCTCTTTCAAATTCACCTTTTTCTGTTGAGCGGCCCCATCATCCTCTCAATCCCTCAGGCTCAAAACCTAGGTGTAATTCCTAATGCCTCACTCTCTCATCCCCTATGTCCACTCAGTTGAAAAACCCCATTAGTTCCCCTTTTCTCCTCTGACCTTGCTACCACCTTGGTGCAGCCTTTTCTAGACTACTGCAATAGCCTGCTGGTGGGTCTGCCTGCCTCAAATCTTTTTTCATTCCAGCCTGTGCTCCCTTCAGTAACTAAGGTATCTTCCTTAGGTGTGACCATGGCATTCTCTATGCAATAAAATCTAATGGCTCTTTGTTACTTCTGTGATGCAATATAAAATGATCTAGCTTTAAAAGTCCTTCATTCGGAGGGAGAGGGGGGTGGAGCCAAGATGGCAGCTGGGAAGCAGTGACTGGCGTGAGCTCCCCACCAAGTCCCTCCAAAAACCTATAAAACAATGGCTCTGAACCAATTCTAGAGCTGCAGAACCCACAAAGTGGAAGAGGGAAGCAGGGCCCCAGCCCAGGACAGCCTGGATGGTCTCTGGGTAAGGTCTGTCCCACACGGACCTCCCAGGCCCCAGCCGAGGGGAGCGGAGCTGAGCCCAGCGCACACGGCGCAAACAGACCAGACGCGGACCTACCAGACCAGGAGACGAGCGGAAAGTGCCCTGGCATCCTGAAATACTGAGCTGTGGCATGTACCAGACCTCTCAACCCACAAAGAGCAAAGACATCAGAGAAAGTTAGTGGGAAAAGCTGCAGGACTGAGTTTGTGGTTCCGGCCACTTGCCTCTGTGGCAGCGGA
>CM053623.1:147766408-147852138 GCA_028646595.1 Phalanger gymnotis
GTCTGAGTAAGACAGAGCTCTGGAATTTGGGGAGGAGGGTCGCAATTGTTCCAGAGTAGAACAGGTGAGGTAGAGGGTGTGGTCTGAATGGGCTGTAAACTGCCTGGGCTGTTTAAAGCAGCCTTAGGTGGCTTTAAGAGCCTCTTTGATAAAATTATATAGAAAAAGTGTGCTGGGTTCCAAGCCCCCCGGGTTTTCTGACTCTTAGCTCCTTAACTGGTCCCCTATGACTTTTCAAGACCCTGCAGTAAGGGGGTCGCTGTGTGGTCCAAGGGGGTGTTTTTTCCATTACTTTAAGAAAACCCTTGATAATCTGGGAGTTGATAGTACATCCCTGGTCCTTGGCCAGCTTACATATAATTCTTATGAATGCGGCCTGATCTGCGGCAGTCCTAAGGACTCCGCCTGCCTCATGATAAGGAAAATTCCTTACCTCACCAGCTTAAGCTGGGTTGCCCACAGAGACGGGATGGTGCTTCCCGCTGAGAAATTCGGATTCGTCCCAAGGCTGCGCGCTGCGCAATCTTCCCTTCTGCTCTTCTCCTTCCTCTTGTGAATTTGTCCCAAGGTTGTGCTTCTTCCTCTCCTGAAGGAGGCACCTTGGGGATCGTGGGCTGCATGTTTGGTTCCGTGCCCTGCCCCACGTTTGAGCGCCAAATGTTGGGGAATTCTCTTACCCCAAACTCTCAGGCCTTTGTCCAGCAAAGGCCTGATCTTGCGGGCAATGATTAGGCTGGAAGCCAAGGTGGTGAATAGCTCCATTTAATTAAGTCAGTGAACAGATTTTTATAGTCTTTATTACGTAGCACTAGGACTGCCTTGATCTGCCTACTCTCCGCCTACACCCCGCCTACTCTCCGCCTATTCTTCTCCTGTTCTCCTCCTATTCTCCTCCCCTTTCTTTCCCGCGCTCTCCCCATGATTCACCTGTGCACAGGTGAACCCAGAAAAGAACCCTGGACCACGTTGCCAACAAGGGCAAGACCCTTCCTCCAAACTCCATCTTGTTCCTCCCATACCTCAGAACCCTGACATTACCTCAGCAGGCTCAGGGCGTGGAGGTCCAATGATGTTTTGGGGTCGGCTATAACTCGTCCCGTTACACCCTCCCAATGTAGCAATGACTCACCTTCTCCATTTAGAAATGGTAATATTAATTGTGGGGAAGATTCTCTTTCTAATCCTTAAGGGTCTTGATCCAGGAAGGAACTGAATTGTGACTATTACTTTGTAATGTTAACCCCAAATTGTATTTTTTTTTTGAGGCAATCAGGGTTAAGTGACTTGTCCAGGGTCACACAACTAGTAAGGATCTCAGGCCAGATTTGAACTCAGGTCCTCCTGACTCCAGGGTCAGTGCTCTAACCACTATACCACCTAGCTGGATCCTACCCCACCATAGCATTTTAACATATTATGGTCTTTTCTTTGTTTAGGATTCCTAGAAATGTTTCCTCAAGTGTTTCTGAGTTAGAAGGTCATGTCTGAGGGCAGTGGGGGCCTTTCTCAAGTTTGATCAATTTTCTTTCCAAGCTAGGAATAAATGTCTTGGATCTAGGATAATGTTAAAATAAATAAAATTGTTTCTGGAAGACTTGTGCCTAAAATGCAGAATACCACTCTCTCCCAGTTCGCCTCCTACCTATCCGATGATTCTTTCTCAGTTTCTGTCCCTGAATCTTCATCCAAGTTATTCCTATTAACCATAATTGTACTACTTGACTAGGTCCTAAGCCCTCTTCTCTTCTTCTCCATACCCCTTCACTTGTGATCTCATCAGCTCCCATGGACTCAGTTATTATCTCTATGAGGATGATTCTCAAATCTACTTATCCAGTCCTAACCTCCAGTCTCACATCTCCAACTGCCTGTTTGAACCGGGTGGCCATTAAATGTCATAAACTTGACATGTCTTGTTTTTCTCACTAAACTTCCCAGTTCCAGACTTCTCTTTTACTACAGGGGGTACCATAAACCTCTCATCACCTAGGCTGTCAACTTAACTGTCAACTCCTCAGGATCTCCAACCCAGCATATCCAATCTGTTGCTAAGGTCTGTCAATTTCACTTTTCCAACATCTCTTTTTTTTTTTTTTTGGAGGGGAGAAGGCAGAGCAATTGGGGATAAGTGACTTGCCTAAGGTCACACAGCTAGTATGTGTCAAGTGTCTGAGCCTGGATGTGAACTCAGGTCCTCCTGACTCCAGGGCCAGTGCTCTACTCACTGTGCTTTCCAACATCTCTTGAAGGCCCCCTTCTCTTTTCTCATACTGCCTCTGTCCTGGTGCACGTGCCAATCTCCTCATGCCTTGTTGATGTTCAGTCATTTTTCAGTAGTTTGCCATTTCCTTTTCCAGCTCATTTTACAGACGAGGAAACTGAGGCAAACAGGGTGAAGTGACTTGCTCAGGGTCACACAGCTAGTATGTGTTTGAGGCAAGATTTGAACTCAGGAAGCACTCTAGGCCTGGTACTCTATCCATTGTGCCACTTGGCTGCCCTTCTCATACCCGGACTATTGCAATAACCTGCTGGTTGTTCTATCTGAGCTAAATCTCTCCCTACTCAAGTCCATCCTCCATTCAGCTGTCAAGATGATTTTCTTAAAGCTCAGATTCAGCCACATCACCTCTCTATTCAATAAATTCCAATGGCTCCCTACCCAATATAAAATCTTTTGCTTGGCATTCAAAGACCTTGATGATCCTGCCCCTCCCTACTTTTCCATTCTTTTTACACATTACATAAATATCCTTCCCTCCCCACATGCTCTTTCATCCAATGACTCAGGCCTCTTCATTGTTCCCTAAATAAGGCACTCTCTGTCTCAGCTCTGGGATTTTCCTCTGGCTGTCTCCATGCCTGGAAAGCTCTCCTTCCTCATCTCTGCCTCCTGGCTTCCCCCAAGTCTCAGCTAAAATTCAGCCTTTTATAGGAAGTCTTTCCCACCCTTCTTTATTCTAGTGCCTTCTCTCTGCTGATTAATCACTAATATCTTGTATATGCAGTCAATCCTCAACTTTCGCAGGGCTATCATTCCTAGACAAAACAGCATGAAAATAAAAAGCATGAATGTTGACACGTTGAACCTATGGGAAATAAGGAGTCAGGTTCCCATGATCACCAAAAACTGTAATCTTTTGCTAGAGATTGCTACAAAACACATATTTCTGCATACAGTTCTCTATAACAAAACATTAATTCTGATAATATGCACTTTTCCAAACACAGTAACCATGAAACAACTTACAAAAAGCAGTACAGAAAATAAAATTGGTAATGTGCAAGAAATGTTTTTTTCTTGTTAGTAATTCCCTAGAATTCTAAGACTTTTTGTCCCAAAACAAACAAAAAACAAAAATATTGATTTCAGACAACATTGACATTTCATAACACATGAAATCTACAGTACCATAAATATTGTACAGCAAATAAAATTCTTAAAAGTAAAACTTTTTTAACCTGAATCGCACCTTCCATGCCGCCACAAACCTCTCTACCTTGGCCACCCTCTGAAAAACAAGGGAGAGGTAGCTGGGACTTTAGTCTCTGTAGCTGGAAGTCCCTGAGACTGGTGAGGTCTCAACATCACCTCTGATGTCTAGACACTCTGTGTCTACTGCACATAGCTGTGAATGTGTCTGTGGTTACCAACTTGAAAGTGAAAATGAGGTTACTAATAAAATCCCTTAGGTATGAATATCGAAGTTTGACTACAACTAGTTTGCACATCATCTGCCCCATTAGATTGTGAAGCAGAGACTGTCTTTTGCCTCTTTTTGTATCCCCAGTACTTAGCACATTTCCTGACTGACTATTAATACTTTTTCTCTGATGCCATCAAAAAGTAACTAAGAAATAATGAAACTATAAGAAATGAGGAACTCGATGATCTTAGAAAACCGTAGATATACTTGCATGAAACGATGAAGAGTGAAATGGCAGAACCAAGAGAAAAAAGGTTACATGATAACTTTATTAAACATTTTCAAAGAATAGCAAGTTGTACATAATAGATTTGCTGTTTCATGTGCAATCACTTTTTTTCTATCCTACTGTGTTATAGAAATGTTTGTTTTATTTCTTAAGTTCGGAATAAAATAAATATAGTTTTTAAATGAGTAACCCCATCACAAAGGAAAATGAACAACCCTTAGTAAATCTATGCAAGAAACAGAAGGTTCACCATTTGCCTTTCTAATGATGTTCCCCAACCATCTCCTTGGTAATCTGTTCTGGAATTCTGTTGGGGGTTGATGTCAGTCTCACTGCTCTGCAGCTGATATGATCTGTCTCTTCTTTTTGGAAAACCAGGCAAACATTTGCTCAGCTTTTGCACCCTGGCAACCTTCTTACTCTACACAATTCTTCAAAGTTTCCTAACACTTTATTCACCTATCTTATCTTCAAGTTCATTCAGTTCCTTGGGGTGTCATTAATCCAGGCCAGTAGTGGCTTTTCTGAGAGGCAGATAGGTAGTGTAGTAGACAGAAGGAATGACTTGGAGGCAGAAGACATGAGCTTGAATCCTGTATCAGATGCATAGTAAGGGTGTGATTCTGGGCTTTTTTTTTTTTTAGCATCACTCCAGAAATAATGTCAGACTAATGTGAAAATAAGTTTAATAAGAATACATATGTAGAGCTTATATCAGATTACATACCATCTTTGGGAGTGGGGAGGGAAGGGAGGTAGAGAAAATTTAAAACTTGTGGAAGTGAATATTGAAAACTAAAAACAAATAAATTAATTTTAAAAAGAATAATGTCAGGAAAGCTCAAGCCTGAAATGATCTAGGAAACAATGCTTAGGAAAACAAAAATGTCTTTTTCGGTCAGCAAATTTAACCCTGTTTGCCTCAGTTTCCTCATCTGTAAAATGATCTGGAGAAGGAAATGGCAAACCATTCCATTATCTTTTCCAAAGAAAACTCTAAAAGGGGTCATGAAGAGTCAACAGGATTGAAATGATTGAATAATCAAGCATGTACTTACCTGAGGAAGGGTTACCTGAGAAGAGAATGAAAATAGGTTTAAAGTACTCTATGGAAGCCCCATTCACCACCACCCCCAAGTCTTCCACTACTCATGTTAGCACTCAATTTTGCATTCTAAAAGAAGTAAAGTGAGAGTCGAGAAGATCCACTTTGCCTCTGATATCTGTGCACATTCTCCTATTAGAGTGAAGTAGTAGGTCTACCCCATCCTGGGTCTTGTTTTGTTGTCCAAGGCCATTACTGTGTTGCCTTCACAGCCAGTGTACCACTTGCCATAAAATGGCACTGATTTAAGCAGATGGGTCCCTGAGTGAAGCAAATCAATCAACCAATATTTGCTCAGCACCTACTATGTGTAAGGCACGCATGCCAGGCACTGGAAAAACAAAGACAAAAACCATCACCAGGCACCAATGACCTCCTGTGTTGTTTCCTGATTCTGCTCTGGGTTACATGCCCCAGGTATTGACAAATGGGTTATGAATTTCTGACCATGTTCTCTTTACCATTTGGTAACTCATGTTAGGGTGTTTGGAATTTCTGGTTTTAGATGTGATCAAAATGCTCAAAAATCACAGAGCTGGCTTGATTCCCTAATTCTCTCTGGCTTTGAATTTAGACAATATCAGCCATGACGCTATGGAGTTTCTTTAATCACTAAATGGCTACATTTTTCCCCTACCTGAGACTGATATTTGCTGATTTTGTCATTCAGTCATTGTTCAGTCATGTCTGACTCTCTGGGATCCCATTTGGGATTTTCTTGGCAAAGATATTGGAGTGGATTGCCATTTCCTTCTCCAGTTCATTTACAGATGAGGAAACTGAGGCAAACAGGGTTAAGTGCCTTGCCCAAGGTCCCACAGCTTCTAAGTGTCTGAGGCTGGATTTGAACTCAGGAAGATGAGTCTTCCTGACTCCAGGATGGGTATCCTATCCACTGGGCCCCCTAGCTGCCCCATCTGCTGATCTACTAACCTGCTATTCTCTGGCATTCACCAAGCTTTGTCCTTGACCCCAATAGTGCCAGGGGGTCTTACAGCACTAGACATAGCTGACTTAAAAGAGGCATTTTTGTTTTTCTTAGCAATGTTTCCTAGATCATTTTAGGGTTTAGCTTTCCTGACACTTTTGTTAGAGACACTGAAAACATTTTTGACACTAAAAGGCCCAGCTTTTTGTAGTGAATCATATTTTTCAGGGACCAAATAAAGAGCCCAGAAGAGTTAACCCTTTTTTTTAATAAATGAGAACAAGAAAAAGGTTTTGCTCATTTTAAGCATATGTAAATTTAAAAGGTTAAAAAAAAAGAGGAATTAAGCCAACCATGGTCTCCCATGATATTTCTTATTGAGAAAGAACCAAGGGGAAAACTTCAGACTCTCAGCTAGATGCATAAAACAAATAGAGCCTCTTTGAATTGGCTTCCCCCCTGCTGCAAAGTCAGTGCCCGGGTGGACATTCTGTAAGATCTTCCTGCTGATCCAGTCTTTGCAACCTTTATCCATCAAATAGGAAAATATGGAGCTCTCCTTTTCTTTCTGGTTTATCATCAACATTACTAGATGACTTAGCACCACCGGCACCATGGAATGCTGATCCTGCTTTCTCCTCTCTTCCACTCAGCCAAATGGATCCCACTTTGTACAAAGTTTGTCAGATTAGATACAAGTTGCGCATTTAATTCAATTCCCTTTTTACTCTGTGGGCTTTTACATAATTCTTTCGCTTTTGCTATTTTCTTCTAGGTATTATTCTATTGTTGTTGCTGGTGTTGTTGTCATTGCAAACTTGTGATTTCATCAGTGTAGGGGTAAGTTCCAGTATAATAAATGCTGCTCAGCATCTTTTACTTACCCCAATAAAATATAAGCTCCTTGCTGGCAGGGACAATTTCTCTTTTGCCTTTGTATCTCCTATGCAATGCCTGGCGTATGTTAAGTGTTTAAGAAATGCTTACTGACTGATTGATCTTAAAGAAATTACTAATAGGTTAAGTCACTTGTTCATGGTCACAGATCAATATGTGTCAGAGCCAGGACATAAACTCAGATGTTCCTGATGCCAAGCCTGGCCCTCTATCCATTACGCCAGCCTATTATAAATTACCTTTCCTGTTCTCTTCCCTTCACATCAATCACCTATAATTTTAACCTTTACATTTCTAAAATAAGATCATATTTCTGAAAACCTTTGCAACAGTATCACATAAACAGGATTCCAGAAAATACATTAATCGAAGATTCCAAAGCAGTTTACAATTAGCATTTAGATAGAGGATTTATAGTTTTGATGTATTCTTTAATCAAGGTATTTGATATCCTCCATGGTCAATAGTGTTCTCATTTCACATTTAGAGACATAGAAATTGAAATCTGAGTACATTGCATAAGGTAAAATAGTTTTTACATTGTAGGCCACAGGATTTTACAGTAGTAGGCTGGCATTACTGCCTCTCAGGCTCATGAGACTATCAGATTTGTAGAAGGTGAGGGAGTGATTTATAGCTCTCAGGGTTACCAACATTTAAATCTCTGTTGGGGCCCCTTCTTAACCCAAAGTGCTTAGTTTTAATTAAAATCCTAAAAGAGCAGAGTCAGCAAAGTAGATTCCCATTATTATTCATGCTATAATTTTGGTTAAGCCTTTTAGAATAAATACATGACATAAAGCTTAGAGTATTACACACACACACACACACTCACACATACATACACACACACACTCACACATACATACACACACACATGCACACACAAACACACAACGTGCGAGCCAATATTTGTGGATTTTTCTTAAAAGGGAGGGACAAAGGTAAAAGCTAAATAAATAAAACCACATGAAGAAAAATCTTTTGCATCAAAAGGGAAATGTATCCAAAAATCTGGTGTAATTACTAAATGAATGGACTTGTTGAAAGAATGAATTGACTATGAAATGGTATTCAATATAGAAGATTAAAAACAACTCTCTGCAGTCTAGCCAGGGTTTGGGTTTTTTTTCCTCTTTTCCTTTACAAGCTAATATATTTCCTAGTGACGAAGAACTCCTGGAGGCAGGGAAGAAATTAGAACTGACTTTTAAAACTCTCATTATGCTTCTGCCTCTTTAAGAAACTTGGCTGAGGTTTGTTGCATAATCAGCTTTAGCATTCAATGGCTTTATTATTCATTTGTAATAAAGTAGAAAGTTCTTGTTTAATATAAACCACATTTTAAAATTATTATTTTTCTTGCCTCCAGTTACAAATGCTCTTAAACAATGACCAAATCATGCTAGAACAAGTACGCAAAAAAAACTAAAGCCTCCCTTAAAAAGTTACTGAGCTTAGCCATGAAATTCTAGAATTGGAGAAAAAGGTGGAGATTAATAATGGGCCTGTGTGGGGTGTGAAGGGGGCTGGGAAAATGTGACATGATCCAACCTATCTATTTCTTAACACTCCCATTTGTGTTTACAATGGACATACTCATTTCCTCATATAATTATTCATATAGCTGTTATTCTAATTTTTTTTAATTGGAAAATGTAATAGAATTATCACTTACCATTTTTGATTATATGACCTTTGAAACACATCCAGATGAAGTCCTGTCATACATTTCTTATCTTTGTCAATTACTGTGATGTAAAAGTTATTAAAACTGGAGATGAAATCTAATTAACTCAATAAAACAGCTACCCAAATTAAAATGTGTTCCAGAGTCAAGCCAAATCGTTATAGAGATGATTAAATACCAGTGGCTTTTAACCTTCAGTGCTTTTTAAAAAAAAAAAGTGTTGTGGTTTTTAACTGCTAAAGGCAATAAACAAGTAACGTTTTCATTTGATACTGTACTATTGCCCCAAAATTAACCAATGAGAGATGAGAACAGTATAAAACAAGTTTCTTATTTATGATATAAATTTAAGAAAATAATATGTATATACACATAGATGAAAGGAAGAGTAGATGGCTAGTTGAAGAGATAGAGAGGTGAGGCTGCATGATGAGTTGGATAGAAAGCTGGCCTCAGGGTCAGAAATGCTGGGATTCAAGTTCCATCCCTCAAACATACTGGTTGTTGTGATCCTGTTAACCTATCAGTGCTCTCGGGCAACTCTTTAATTGTTAATTTGCACTGGTAGAGAAAGGAGAGAGAGTGTAAAGGAGAGAGACAGACAGACAGACTGAGACAGAGAGAAACAGAGACAGACAGAGACAGAGAGAATCCAGAAAATATTTGGACTTGTGATTTCTGATTAAGGAAATTCCTTCCACCAATTCAGGACTGCAACTGACTCTGTGGTCAGGTCTCTAACCATTATATTATCGCCTATATTATAAATACATGTTCATTAATGTTATAATGACATAGGTAAAATTTGTAAAAATTTATCAGGACTACATAAAGCACATTAAAGTTTTTTTTTCCCCCAATTTGGGGCTATAGAGAAGAAATAGAGTACTAAGGAAATAATGGAAGATGACAGCATTTATTTCTTCCTTGGATATTGCAGTAGATTAGAGATAGAGAGCATCTCACAGCTATGTTCTCAGAAAGAGGCTTCTTAGTCTTACCTATTGCCAGATCTTATCCGCCATATCTACTCCTTGTAATATGATAACCCAAGTCACTTGTCTGGTTCCTTTCCACCATTCACATAGAAGACACAAATAGGTCCTTTATTTGTGGGTACCTATTATTCCCAGAACACACAGACAAGTCACTGTTCTCCGGGCCTAGCCAAATGGATGAGTTCCAAGGTAGTTCTATTAATTCAATAATCAGAGTGCACAAAACTAGGGGGGTGGTGCACTAATGTATTTTTCCCTGGTCAGATTATATCTGGAGTATTATGTTCATTTTGGGTACCCCATTTTAGGAAGGACATTGATAAACCAAAGCACAGACAAAGGATAGCAATCGGGATGATGAGGGACATTAAGGAGCTATCCCATAAGAGGAGCTAACCTTATAGAGAACTTTAAAGCTCAATTTACATATTATCTCATCAAATTCTCACAATCCTGGGGAGTTAGGTGTTAGAATTATTCCCATTTTACTGGTGAGGAAACCGAAACAATCAACTTTCCCAGGACTATTGTTGTTTGTCCTTTGTGCTCAAGGAAGACCAAAATAATATCACAACGTTCAGGTCAACATCAGTGTGTTCAGGTGTAGCTGATCATACATGCCAATATGTTTGACCTACCACCATTCCTCTTTGCTCACAGAGCACAGTGCCTTCCTTGATGCAGGCATTTCATGCTGGACCATCCTGCCCCAGTGTCTCCCACATCTCACAATCATCTCCGAAGTTCTTCAGAGAGACCTTGAGAGTGTCTTCTATCATGTCTTCTGACTTACCTTGTATGAGTTCTCCCTAAAATAGTTTTTTAGGCAAGCATACATTTGGCATTTGAACCACATGGCCATCCCACTGGAGCTGAGCTCTTTGCCCAGGGCTACAGAGGTAATAAATGTCTGAGGTGGAATTTGAACTCAAGTCTTCTTGATCTCAAATCCAGTGCCATGTCCCCTGTATCACATTGTTTCATTACCACTTGAGAATTTGAGGATATTAACTTTGGAAAAGAAAAGACATAAGGGAGACCTGTTAGCGGCCTCTAAGTATTTGAAGTGTTGAAACAGAGGATAAGATTTGTTTTGCTTATTTTCAGAGGGGAGCACTAAAGGTTCATTAGTAGAAATGGGGGGAAAAAAGAGGTGATTTAATTAATCAATCAGTAAACATTGACTAAGCACCTACTCTGTGCCAGGTACTATGCTAAACTCTGCAGGAGTCAAAAAAAAAAAAAGAGGCAAAATACAGTCCCTTCCCTCAAAGAGATTACAGTCTAATAGGAGAGATAACATGCAAATAAACAGATACAAATCAAGCTATTTACAAGATAAATAGGAAATAAAGAAAAGATGGAAAGCATAGGAATTAAGAGGGGCTAAAGAAGGCTTCCTGCTGAAGGTGGGATTTTATTTGGGACTTAAAATAAATAATTTTACTGGCCAGAGAGGCCAGCAATTGGAGAGGAGAAGGGAAAGCATTCCAGGCATGGGGAACCGCTAGAGAAAACACCTGGAATTGAGATGGAGTGTCTTGTTCATGGAAAATCCAGGAGGCCAGTGTGTAACAACAATGTTACTAGCAGCTGCTGTGGAGGTATAAGACCAACAATACCAGCCCATAGGAGGGCTGCTAGCACAGGTACTTTGATCTGCTCTTCTAAGGAAAGCAACTTTAAGGGGTTTACAATCTCACTTTAATTAAACATACATATATCATTCATTTGGCTCAGGGGAAAAAGCTGGCACCCTGAACTTCAGAGAAAGCACAAACAGAAATTACAAAGCAAAAATTATATAAACAGAGCAAACAGCAGAAATCAGCAGATGGGGCTTCAAGCCATCTGTCCATAACAATATATCTGGTTTTCAAAGCTGGGAGGAGGGGTTCTTTACCAGCTACCAGAGTCTCATCTGGCCAAATCACACAAACACTCTTCCAAAGAGTGAGCATCCAAAGCAAAATGCTAACCTCAGAGTACACACACACACACACACACACACACACACACACACGCGCGCGCACACACACGTCTTCAGGGTCAGAGGACATCACAACCACGTGACTCAAACTCATGTGACTTAGGCTTTCTTGTGACTTAAGCAGGTCATCAAAGACTCCCGATTCAATCAAAGACTCTTGATTCAAACAAAAGCAAGGCTCAATCAAAGGCATTCGTTTGCCTTAGTGCTAAGAAGAACTAGAAATCCAAAAGAAAAAAAGAGCAAAACAAAAAGTCCCACTTTGCTGGCCATTACACAGTGTCATTGAATGGAAGAGAACGTGTTGAGGAGCAAGGTGTAAGATGACTGCGAAGGTAGCAAGGGGCTAGCTTCTGAAGGGTTTTGAATGCCAAACAGAGTACTTTCTATTTACTCCTAGAGGCAAAAGGAAGCCACTATAGTTTATTGAGTAGGGAGGGTACTTGATCAAACCGGCACTTTAAAAAAATTAACTTTGGTGGGCAAATGGAGTGTGGCTTGGAGTGGGGAGAGACTTGCAGCAGTCAGACCCACCAGCAGGCTATTTATTGCAATAGTCCAGGCATGAAGTGATGAGGGCCTACACCAGTGTCAGAGGAGAGGGGGAAACCTTTCTTAACCAAAAAGTGGAATGGGATATTTTGGAAGACAATGGGTTTCTTGTCACTGGAGGCCTTCAAGCAAAGGCTGGGCAACCACTTACAGGGTATGTTATGTAGATGAGTCTTTTTCATGTATGTCTGCACTAGATTACCTTCTGGAGTCTCTTCCAACTCTGAGATTCTGTGATTTTGTGAATAAGACAAAGAATTCCAATATTTTGGCAAGGAACATCCTAGTTCATATTGTCCTGTGAGCATTCTAACTACAAAACCCAACACATCTTCTGCAACAATAGACTTCCTTGCCTAAGTGCATACAAATCACCAAAATGTCCTGGCAGGGAAAGCCTTCTGGGCCCCACCTACATTCCCCACTTACACTTGTACCCCCAGATTCAATGACTTTCCCTTCTGACCAAACTGGGCTACTAGTTCTCCCTTGGATATTGCAGTCTATCTCTCACTTTTATATCTTTGCAAAAGTGGTCCCACATATCTTGAATATTGTCTTGGACCCATCTGTGTTTTGTAAAATTCTTAATTTATTCTGAAATATAGCTCAGACACCAAGTCTTGCATGAGGTCTTTCTTGATCTGTCCATTTACTTGTCCTCCCTGCTTCTTGAAATTACTTTGTATATAATTTGTAGTATTTATTATATAGTCATCACATTGAGTAAATGCCTCATCAGCCTGACCAAAGCAGTTACGTTGTCAAATGTGAGTGCTAAGCATAGATAATAAATATATTGACGTGTTCACTTATGTTCTTTTGCTCTATATGGTAGTTTATGTGATATTTTTTTCCTTTCAGTAGTCATGAACCCTGGTACATATTACACATCCATACAATTCAGAATCACCCCTATACATACATCATTCAGTCTAATACAGCAGGAACAACATCCCCTCATGATTGTGTACAGAATTAGCATAGCCATTAGAATCTGACATTTCCTATATGAGTACTAATATTTTTCCCTGGCACAATAATGCTATTGTGCATCAGCAGAATATAGAATAGAAACCATAGTTCCAGATAGACTTTGATTTAATTAAAGCACGCAAGTAAAAATCAAAACTGCAAAGATGTGAAACCTATACTTTCACTCAGAACCCCAGAACTAGAGGTAAATAGATGGTGAGGGTATTTTCACTTTAATAGGGTCAACATCTGAGGGGGGTATTCTGCAGTGGATAGACCACTTCTGCGGTACTAAGTACAGTTTGGGGAAACATTTTAGGAGAAGCTTTGCTAAAAACTAGGGCAACTGCAGGGAGGAGGGAAAAATGATGAAGGAATTCCAAACTGTTTCATATTTAAAGAAATGGAACATTGAGTAGGCAGAAGAGAAGACCAAGAAGGAACATGACACCTAATGGCAGTAATTCTAAGAGCTTTCATATTAAAGAGCAATTAAACATTTTCTATGTAGCTCCACAAGGCTGAGGCAGATTTTGGATCACTATAAGGAAGAACTTAATAACAAGTAGAGTTAGATGCCCCAACATGAAATCAATTGCCTTGTGAAGTCATTACTTCCTTTTCATATAGATGGTAACACCATTTCTCAGAATGGTAGCGAAGATTCATCTATTAAGCAGAAGATTGGACTAGATAAGCCCAAAGGGCTCTTCTATTCTAAGACTTTAAGAACCCAATGGTAAAAACATCTTTCTCCTTAGAACCCAAAGAAACAAAATTATTTTCCTTCCTGACCCCAGTCTCCATTCCTACTTCTGGTTTAGATCAGCCATACTGATGTAAGCAGAAGGTTAGTGGGGCAAGAACACTTGTGCAGTACATCTTGGAAATTGGATTACAGGAGTCTGCACTGATTCTTCCTCCCTCCCCTTTTCAATTCCTCAATCAGAATTCCAAGCACCTTGGGGGAATTGTATTTCTTCTTCGATGTATGTGTATCTCCCCCACCCTCTTAGTCACAGTGCTTTGCATACAGTAATCGCTCAATAAAAGCTTATTGCCTTGCCTCACCTTGATTTCACACTTATTTGAGATTATCTTTATAGTCAATACCAATAGCTTTTTATTATAACAGAAATATACCTGGTTCCTGTCCTCAAGGAACTTACAATCTAGTTGTTACAATCCAGAAAAATGCCTTTGAACAATTATATAAGAATGTAAGGCAAGCTAAGCTCTCTGGTATTGACTAACAGAAAATAAAAATCTTAAAGATTGCTTATTATAAAACTGAATATCATAGTATAGAAATAGAAGGGATCTTAGAAGCAATTGAGTTCAAAACACTCACTTTAGAGAGGAAGTAAGAGAAAAACTTCCCCAAGATCACACCAGCATTGAAGTGGCTGAGCTGGGATTCCAGCTGAGGTCCTCAGTCTCTGAATCCAGAGCTAGTACTGTCGTGCTATTTAGATTATAGAAGTAGAATATAGTCTACATAATGTCATGTTTATTGTTGATCACAGAAATATTTCTTTGTAAACTAGAAAAGGTCAATTATTTCTAACTAAGCACAACTGCTAGCTCAAATAGCATTGTTGGTATGTTAATTTTAATTTTTCAATTTGGTGAATTTCTTTCTTTTTTCTCTTTCTTTCCTTCCTTTCTCCCTTCTTCCCCTCCCTCCTTCTCTCTCATACTTCCTTCCTCTCTTTTCCTTTTCTCTCTTCCCTTCCTTCCTTTTCCCCTTCCCTTCTTCCCTTCCCTTCCTTCCTTCCCTCCCTATTTTCTCTTTCTTCCTTCCTTCTTCCCTCCTTTTCTCCCCCTCTCTCTCTCCCCTTCTCTCCCTCCCTTCCTTCCTTCCTTCCTTGTTGCTTCTTGCCTTCCCTTTCTTTTTTTTTTTTGTATATGTTGAAGCTTTTACATTGCTGTTTCACTTGATTTACAAGGCAGGTGGATATACTTTTTGTAGATCTACATTAACTAACTTAAGCAAGCCTACTTAGGAAGTCAGTATCAGAGGCAGCATGAAAGTATGTTGACTAGTAAGCCTTGTACTCATCAACCACACCATCTTTCCAAATAGCTATACAGATCTATTTCTGGCTGACAGGTCCAAAGCAAATTCTCAAGTCAATGACTGACTGAATGATTCTCACAGTGAAAAGCACCTTAGCTCATTTATGATGGTGTAAGCCAGCCTCTAGCGCCAAGTGCTTTTCCACTTAGCCAGAGAAAGAAGTGATTTAGGTTTAGGTCTCATCAAGTTGAATCAGTTTTTTAAATTACCTGTGGAGATATAAATTAGGATTTCCATTTCTGCAGCTAATGCTATACCTATTCTGCCTTGAAGATGAGAAAGGATTAAGGAAGCAAATTTGAAAACCCTTTTATAGTCACTTCAGCATTAGGGCACCCACAAGAAGTAAAATGTTAAATAACAAAACATCCTGCTACCATATCCTCAACTATGTCATATATTCCTACTTCTGCAATTCTTGACTAAAGTCGTTCTGGTCCCCAGGTAGAATGAAGACATTCATTCTTCCTGGAAATACTGAGCTTGCACATTTCTCCCCTCAGAGATGTTACAAATTGCTTTGTTGCCAAGAATAGTGGCATAGAGGACCTGTCAGTTGTTATACCTCCAGTCATCACTCCCACATTGTTTGAATACCCATCCAAGCCGAGGTCACTGCATCCTGCTGCCTAGCCAGGAAATGAGAATTCTGGGCTAATTTGGCCGGTAGACTAAAAACACTTAAATATGCAAGATGGTTCCTTGCTTACTAAGCATCATTATATATAGGAAACTTTTGAAATTCTTTGCAGTGTGCCATTATAGAATGCACCCTGTGTATAGAATTCCTAGGTACAATTACAAGCTCTCATTACATATCGCTAGTTATTACACTTTCGTTGCCCAGGGATTGGTTGCTCCTAGAAAAATAATTTGTCCTAATCAAAGAGACTTGGGTCTCACTGAAAAAACAAGATAAAGAGTTAATTTTCCATTTTATTTCTGTGACACAGGGTTTAGTGAAGGAAATAATGGGAAAGAAATTTCAAAAGTATTAAGCACCAGGATATCTGGGCTTTCAGATAATAGAATGTTTTCCTCATTTATTCCATAATACTTGAAGGTGTCATGCCTGAGCTATGGAGTGTGATTTTGAATTAGTTTTATCGAAGGGAAGTTGTGAAGGGGGCCATTGCATGTTTGTAGGCATTAATGCCTCAAAAGAGACATTTGTGATCTCAGTTATGGTTTCCTAAGGAGACTAACATGAAATTCATCCCTTGGACATATGAGGGAATAGGTTGGCCCTGAGGACTTATCCAGCAACTGTTCCTCTGGGAATTGCCTGCAGGTAGTGGATAAAACATAAGGAGAAGCAAAACTTTATAAGGTTAATCCATTCTACTTCAACTTGTAGGAATCCCTTTGGAAGAAGGAGAGACAAATAATAACCCAAGTTCAATTGCTCCATGAAGGAACAGTGTGAATCTGGCAGAAGATGGAGGTGAGAGGGAGGCTTTCTTTTTCATGAATACAGTTCCCTGTGTCTTTGTATTTACCTGTGTTGTATGTATCCCTGGCTGTGTCTCAAGAGCCAGGTCATGCTGTACGTTGAACAAGGTTTGGAGCACAATGAACACCAGAGGCTTTAGACAGTGATTAAGTTGTGTCACAAGGTAAATGACAGCTGGCATCCTTGATAACAGCATGTAAGCTTTTTTCTATTCTCTGGTACTAGCATATGTCAATGATAATGGGCTCTGGGCAGCCAGTGTTTTCAGGGCCCTGAAACTGATAAGGTAAGCTGTCATACGCAATATTGTTCCCAATTACGAAACATCTACTGAGAACAAACAATTGCATACTTCTTATGTAAATTGCATAGAATATTGTCAGGTTCAGAAAAAAATTTATCTGAAAAAGTGCGATAAAAATAAAGTTTATTTTATGTCATCCCTTTCATTTTAGACATTTGAAAATATCCAAAAAAGATTTTTAATGCAAAGGCTTCCAATGATGTTTCACATAAAGTGAAGGGTTCTGCTGATGGGGCACTACTTTCCCATGTTGCCCAGGTCCCTGGCATTCACCTGGGGCATGATGCAGCCCTTCCCAGTTAATAATCCTTTCAACTGCCCTTTCATCTGTCTTAATTCCATCTACTCCTGTTACCTCCCAGTCACCCCAGACTACTTGGCCACTCCTAGATCACATCCAGATTTCACATTGCCTCCATTAAAGGGTTCAGATTCCTTAAGAATCTGGCCACTTGCATTAGTGATACAAATGCTCAGTTTCTTAAAATCTAGCCAATAGCACAGACTCACTAGGAGTCTCACCCACTCCAACTAGTGTATTAATAAACCTTGTCTCTGACTGAAAGAAGGCTCAGATCAAATTCTTTCAAGGCAGGACCTGCATCTGTTGCTCAGCACCCCTAGACCACAACATTGCCTTCACAAGATTTTGAGAACTACAATATAAGGCTAAGTAAGGCCATGTTACTAGGCTGAGCTCTTCTTTAGGAAAGCAGTCTAAGTGATTGAATGATAGGCTGCTAGTATCAGAAAAGTGTAGCCATAGATATGAGAATCAGATAGCTGCTGGTGGGGTTGGTATTTGACTACTTTGATGAATGCTATGGCAGGAGATACACATCACATTCTACCACACTGGTATCTAATTGATAGCATTAAGTGCCTGGCCTATTTGGAATGTCTGAATCTTTCCCCATCCTCTCTTACTTCCAGGGTTTTAAAAGCATACTGAAGCAGTCAATGTAATTACATGATATAGTGAATGCATGTGCTAGGTCCCAATGTCATCTAGCAGAACAAGAATTTGGGAACTTACAGCAATTCGGGGAGAAAGGCAACTGAGCTATAGTAAGGGTAAGGAAGGAGCATAATGCCCCAGTCTCCCTCACCCTGAGGGTGAGTGGAGGCATGCTGCCATAGGTTCTGAGCTTCTTTTCCCAAATTGTCTGTAATACTCTGGGTAAAGAGTAAAATGTGGCACAAAGAGGCAGACCAAAAGAGGCACATGGCAGGGCAACATGCTTCTGGGGATCTAGTTTTCCAGGAGACTTTCCTAGTGTGTCTCTGTGTATTGTATGCAGTCTCAGAAAAGTTGTGTTCGGTGACTGAGGTCTTGGACATAGAGTATACCCAAATACCTGAACAATCATAATGGTGTCACAAAGACTCTGATAACTATACCAATTCAATTTGAAAAACATAGAGAAGACTCTGCTAAGTGTCTACTATGTGTGACAAAGCAATTCAGCATAGTAGAAAGAGCACTGAACTTTGAATCAGTCATAGGAGGAAAGATTTAAAGTTGGAAGGGATATTTGAGGACATCTAATCTCCAACCCCTTCATTTTACTAAAGAGGAAATGAGGGTTCAGAAAGGTTAAAGGACTTGCTCATGGTCACGTTGTTGTTTGTCCTTCATTCTAGAAGAGGACTGTGACATCAGGAAGGAGATGTCATGACTTGCAAGTGAACTGGATTTAAGTGAGGCAGGGCTATGCAAAATCACAAGCCTCACTTTATCCTCTGGAGCCATCTGGATGCTGCAATAACAAATCAGGATGACTGGAGATGGCCCCAGATACAGTGGGAAATCTTGGCCTTTTTAAGCTAATGTCTTTTCCAGGTCTCAGTTTGTCTGAGGCAACACCCATTCAGTGATTAAGGCTAGGTAAGAAATGAGGCAAAGAATGGCCCATTTTACCTAGTCAAAAAAAAAAAAAAAGAAAAAAAAAAGAAAAGAAATCAACCCGATAGGGGACGGCCCTCCGGGTTTTTGGTCAAAACAGAAACAATTGCTATTTACACTCACTCTGAGCCATCAGGTCCCAAACATTAACCAAGTATGTCTTGGGCTGGGACCTATTGCTAAACTTTGAGAAATATCTTGTCAAAATCTGGGCTAGGATTCAGTGGAATCTATACTTAAAACTCTTTGTAAAGGATTCTCTCTGTTTCCCTTGTCAAAACCTTTAAGTATTGTGATAACATGTAAGCCTTGCATCACCCTATATCATAAGTCCAGATTTCCTTTCTTTTTTTTTAAAGTATTTTTTAAAAAATGTTTTTACATTATAAACAGTTACAGATTATTCTCACTTTGTGAGAAGTCTCTTGCAACAAAGTAAAATAATTAAGTAAAACCAATAATGCAGTGATCTCATCTGAAAGGGCATGGGGCATTCCACATCTGTAGTATTCTACTATTTTTTAATTAACAGAAATCTATTTTTTCTCTCCTGTCTACTTTTCCATTGGAAAAATAAAAGGAAGAACAAATTTCTTTTAACAAATATGAGGAGTAAAGCAAAACAAATTTCCTCAATGGCTATATATAAAATTACATGTGTCTCATTCTGCACCCTAAATCCATCACTTTTCTGTAATGGATAACATGCGTTTCATCCTCGGTCCACTGGAATCATGAATAGTCATTATATTTATCATACTTCTTACAGGTTAAAATCTTCTTTGTTTTTAGAGTGTTGTTTTAGGTAGCACAGTGGATACAGCACCAACCTTGGAGTTAAGAGAACCTGAGTTCAAGTCAGGCCTCAGACACTTACTAGCTGTGTGACCCTGGGCAAGTCACTTAACCCTGTTTGCCTCACTTCCTCAACTGTAAAATGAGCTGGAGAAGGAAATGGCAAACCATTCCAGTATCTTTGTCAAGAAAATCCCAAAATGGGGTCATAGAGAGTCAGACATGACTGAAATGACCAAACAACAACAACAAATCTCATTGTATAAATTATTCTTCTGGTTCTGCTCATTCTATTGTTCATCTGTTTATAAAAGTTCACAAAATTATCTATCTTTATAAGATCGATATTATAGTATAAATTATTATTCTGGTTCTCCTCACTTCCCGCTGCATCAGTTCATATAAATCTTTCTGTCTTTTCAAAATCATCTATTTCCTCATGGCACAATAGTATTCCACCGCATTCCTATACCATAATTTACATTAGCTATTCTTCAGTTGCTAGATATCCTCTTAGTTTTTTGTTGTTATTGTTGTTGTTTGCTTACCACAAAAAGAGCAGCCAAAAAAGCAAAGTGAGCAGAACCAGGAGAACATTGTACACAGGAAAAGCGATATTGTATGAAGATCAACTGAGAATGACTTAGCTATCCTCAGATGTACAATGATCCAAGAAAATCCCAAAGGACTCATGATGAAGCATGCTATCTGCCTCTAAAGAAAGAACGGATATTGTTTGACTACAGACTGATGCATGCTATTTTTCACTTTCTCTCATTCTTTTCTTTCATTCAAGTTTTCTTGTACAAAATGACTAATATAGAAATGTTTTATATGATTGCACATGTATAATCTATATCTGCTTACCATCTTAGTGTGGGGGGAGGGGAAGAAGGGAAGGAAGGATCGAATTTGGAACTCAAAATGTTTAAAAATGTTAAAAATTATTTTAACATGTAATTTGGGGAAAAATAAAAAATACATTTTTTAAAAAGAGCAGCTAGAAATATTTTTATACATATGGAGGCCTTCCCTCTTTTCTCAGTCTCCTTTGGACATAGGCCTAGCAATGGCAAAGTTGAGTCAAAGGGCATTCACTGTTTAGTGACTTTTATGTATAATTCCCTATTATTTTCTGGAAGGATTGTACCTGGATTAACTTTTAAGGATGCCACACATCTTTTAGCCCAATGCCTAGCCCAGGATCCTGGGGAAATCTCTCCACTGGATAGGTTTAGAAGGCTTGATATTCATTGAAGGAATTTGGGGATTTTAATCCTGGAAAAGAGGAGATTCAAGCAGGGCATGATTACTGTCTTTGAATAGTTTAAGAATTGCCATGTTGAGGAAGAATTAAATTTGTTCCAACTTTAAAGTATAGAACTAGGATGTGGCAAATTTATATGGAGTCAAATTCGGGCTCAATGTGAGGAATATTTTTTTAACCATTAGAAAATTATTGTCCCAAAATGAAATGAACTACCTCATGATGCCTGATTTCCTTCCACTCGTGGTTTTCAGGTTAGTGCAGGAAGAGCACTTAGCAGGGATATTACAGAAAAGATTCAGGTATCATACAAGGAGGTGCAGTAGATGACTTTTCAGATCCTTTCTGCCTTTGGAATGTTCTGATTCGATGACTCCTTTCTTCATCACAGGCATAGAATTATGGAATATTAGACCTGGATAGGACTTTTGAGGCCACAAAGTCCAAACCCCTCTCTTTGTAAGTAAAGAAACTGAGACCCAGACAAGTTTAATGCTCATGATCTCCCCTGAGAGGTTGCATCAATCCCTTCTGTCTCATCTTTAATCTCTCCTTGACCTATTTAGATTTTTCTTTGGCCTAAAAATATACCCAGTCCTCTCCTAACCCTAAAAAAATATACTTCATTTAACCTCCTGTTCCCTTAAGGGCTGTCATATCTCTCACAAGCAAACCTCTAGAAAACAGCCATCTATTTTTCTGTTTTCTCCACTTATTCGCCATCCCAACCTCCATGTTTCTCTGTCCCTTGAAACCTACCACTTAACTGAAAATGCTCTCACCAAGGTAATCTCTTACTCATTAAATTCAATGATTATTCATTCCACAGTCCTCATTATTCTTGAATTCTCTGTGATTTTTAATTTTATCAACCCTGCACCATAGCATTGACCAGGATACACTCTATTCCTTTAGATCTCACTCCACTGCCTTTTTTTTGACTCTTTCTCTACTAGTATTTCCTACAAGTTCTTCTGAGTTTCGTTTACTAGGTCATCATCCGTGTCCTTCCCCCAACAATGGTGTGCTCCAATATTCTATCCGGGCTATTTTTTTTTCTCTATAACCTCTTTTTTAGAGATAACATCAGTTTCTATAGTTTCAATTACTAATTCTATGCCAATGACTCCCAAATGAACAAATCCAGTTCAAATCTGTCTCCTAAACATCAGTCCTATATCACCAAATGCCAATTGGAAATCTCCATCTGAATTTTCCATAGATATATCAAATGCAACATGTCCAAAACAGAATTAATTGTGTTTTGGGAGAAAAAAATATCTCCTCCAAACTTCTTTAGTTTTATTGAGGACACCATCATCCTCCTGGTTACACAAGTTTACAGCCTCTGAGAAATCTCGACTCTTCCCTCATCAATCAGCTGTCAACTCTTACAGATTCTACCTCCCCAACATCTCACATCCATCCTCTTTCCATCATCTCTTATCTTCTTATTGATCAACAACTGGGCTCTACTCCTTCCACCCTCCTGCCTTTTAGAATCACTAGTTTCCTTTAAGGCTCACTTTGTGTGACACTTGATACTATGCATCATTAAAGAGATGGTGAATATATAGAAAAGGAAGCATAGATTCAAAAGGCCAGCATGACTTCATTAGGAAGGTTCCACCAGAGTAACCTTATTTCCTATTTTGACAACAGAGTCATTGAATTTGTACATGATGGAAATGCTATAGGTGTCATTTACCTAGATCTTAGAAAAGCATTTGATAAAATATCTCATACTATTAGCGTGGACAAAAAATAAGGAGTACGGGCTAGATGATAGCATGGTTGACTTGTCAGAAAAAGAGCTGAGGGTCTTAGTGGAACACAAGTTCAGCATGTGTTAATATTGTGATATGACAGCCAAAAAAGCTAACGCAATCTTAAACTGCATTTAAAAAAAAAAAGTATAGCTTTCAGGAATGAGGAGGTGATAGTTCTGCTGTACTCTGCCCTGGTCAGACCATATCCAGAGTATTGTGTTTAGGTCTAGGTGCCATTGTTTAAAAGGGATCCTTGATAATCTAGAGAACAATCAGAGAAAGTTAATCACAGTATTAGAGGGACATGAGTTCATGCCAAATGAGAATCAACTGAAGGAATTGGGAATGTTTAATGTAGAGAAGGGCAGGTAGGTGGTAGAGTAGATAGAGCACCTGCTCTGGAGTCAGGAAGACCTGAGTTCAAATCCAGCCTTAGATACTTACTAGCTATGTGATCATGGGTAAGTCACTTAAGCCTGTTTGCCTCAGTTTCTTCATCTGTAAAATGAGCTAAAGAAGGAAATGCCATACCATTTGTATCTTTGCCAAATGAGGTAACAAAGAGTAGGGCACAACTGAACAACAACAAAGAAAAGAGGAGAGTCAAAGGAGACAATAGCTATGTTCAAGTATTTTAAGAGCTGCCATGTAGAAAAGATTAGATTTGTTCTGTTTGGTGCTGAAGGGCAGAACCAAAATATTGAAGGACAAATTTCAGGTCTACGCCAAGAAACAATTTCTACCTATTAGAGTTGTCCTGCTTTGGGAAGGAGTGGGTGGAAGACCTCACTGCAGGTCTTCAAGCAGAGGCCAGACTGCCACTTGTCTGGTATATTTGAGTGGGGATTCCCTTACAGAATAGGAAGGACATAATAGCCTCCGAGGTCCCTCCCAACTCAAAAATTCATGAGCAACAAGAGTGTTCAACCTCCCCTGATAACTGCTAGAACCAGGTTTCAGAAAGATCTCTTTTTCTTTTTACCTAAGTCCCCTTTTGACTAGCTTAAAGTCTCTGGGAATAGTATCTCTGATTCTCCCAGTCCCATAAACTTTTGTTTCAACCCTTGTAGTTCTTTTGTAGCCTTTCCAGACACAAACTTTACTCATTTGCTTAAATCTAGCCTTTTGTCTCTGGTCCTTTCCTTCTTCCTTAGCAGCCAACTCAGACTTCCCGACCATGACTTTTTCTTTCCCCCTTGGCCTGTTTCTTCATTACCTAAATAAGAGGTGTGTGACTTAACAGTTCACAATTGTCCTCAGATGGGCCATTGAGAAGAGTATTTCATTATGTAGCCCTGGTTGTCCATACTCTTAAATCACAGAGGCATAGGAGGACTTCATCATCACAGAGACCCAAGGACCTTCCAGGGAAAATAGAAAATCTTTGCATTATATTATTCACAGAAATTTAGAAGAGCTTAATTTGGAGCTCTCCTGATAAAAGCATTCCAATGGCCTGGAGAAAAGGACTTGCACTCAAATGCTGGGTTGCCAGAAAGCGGATGTGGAGAGACATGAGTGCATATGTGTGCAGACTGGAGATTAAGAGAAAGAAGAAAGGTATATTACAAAAGTGGCCTGGAGCTGAGACCAGGTCAAATCAGCAGCTATGGAAGTCACTAAAATTGAAGGCCCAGAAGAAAGTGCTGGGAAAATCCATACCTAGAGTTGAAATCACAGTCTCTTTCTTCAGCAACCATAGGAAGTATGATACAGAAGAAAAGTAGCCTTAGCTGCAAACTCTATTGCAAATTTTGTTTGAATATTTATCATTATTTACATCATACTTAATATAGCTAAAAAGTTAAATGACCATTAATGGTGATTTTATCTAAGCTTGTAAGTTTTAAAACTAAGAGAAAGGAAGCAAGCTCATGGAAGAAGAGATTTTCTTAGTTTTACCCTGAGTTAGGGCATGAGCCAATTAGCGGTTTTGGTAATTTCTTAATTTCTTAAAAGTATTTCAGAGCATCCACACCGCACTGTCCTTTTTGAACCCAGAGAGAGAAAGAGAATTAAAAAGGAGATGAGCCAGTAGTGCAGTGGGGTAGGGGTCGGTGTATTGTTCCCGATTACATCTAAGAAGTACTGCTCATTCTCTGAGTCAAAGCCCATATTACTACAGCCTTTGTCATTTCTTTGCAGCTTTCTCAAGCACTGACAGCTTACTTTTTTAGAATCTGACTTCTTAACTCTGTTCTCTTTCTTGTACCCTAGCAATTGATTCACATTACCTGATTGTGAATCTACTTTTTTCCTCTCAGCATAGTTTCTCATTTTCTAACCAGAGGTAGGAAACCTTTGGCTCTAAGGCCACATGTGGCCCTGGAGGTCCTCAAGTGTGATCTTTTGACTGAATCCAAACTTCACAGAACAAAAGGTTCCCTGCCCCTGTAAAACCATGTGAGAAAGATTAAATATTTCATTGGTGATTTCAAATGGCCCAACCAGGAGTCAGTTAAAAAATTTTGGGTGACAAGTGATGATAGTCTGAAAGAGGATAGGGATCATATGATTAAGAAGAAATAGATTTAAGAGATGATGTGTAGAGGTTTCAGCAAAGAAACTTAGCAACTGCTTGGAAATAGGGAAAGAAGAAGAAGAAAGGACTCAAGGATAACTCCAAAGTTGTAAAGCTAGGTAGCTGGAAAGATTGTCGTATGCTGAACAGAAATAGAGAAGTGTGGAGGGTGGGCACTTTGAGAGGGTGGGGTGGAGACAAGTTCTGTTTTGTGTATGTTGGGTTTGAGATATTGTGGCATACCCAGGTGGATATGTTTTTCAATGACTTGGTGTTGCAAGAGAGAGAGAGAGAGAGAGAGAGAGAGAGAGAGAGAGAGAGAGAGAGAGAGAGAGCAACAAAGATCTAAAACGTGTAATATAAAAAGAGAAGGTGAACCTTAAAGGAAAAATTCTGGGAAAAAGATTTGAGGATGTAATTGGACTGTGAACCCTATATGACTCAATGTTATGACATTGTAACTAAAAAAGGTAAATACAGTTATTCCTTCCACATGGCAATTTTCCCCATCATGATTTCAATATATCACAGGTTGGCATAAGAAATTAAATGAGAATGTTGGTGAGGAGTTTTGCAGAAGCTGCAGACAACACACAAAGGCCAGTAGACAATATAGAAAAAGTTTAGAAATCCACAAATGCATAAAGTATATGTAGAGTATGTACAGTATTAACATATTATATTTTTTTAATACCATAATAATTCAGACTTCTTCTCTGGTACAAAAGGGGAGATAAAAATTTTACATAGGTTTTCTAGATCTCTGGGGCACTGTGACTCTAACCCTTGTGATGTGAAAGAGGCTGTTTGGGATATGATGGGCTGGGTTCAATGAATTTTTGCTCATTCACCTGCCAGCTAGGACTCAACTTAGGGAAGAGTACCAAAACTAATGAGATTAATTACTTCAGAGTGGGGAGTTCTGATCTTGGTCCCTGAGTGTCCAGGTCCTCATGAGAAGAAAGTGGGCACTGTCAGGGCAAATAACATTATGCTCGTGCTGAGTAGCCCTGGTTTCCTAGTAGATGGCTGGTTGAAATTCAGTAGCCTCTATGGAGCCTCCTTTGGATTTTGTTATCTCACAATTCTGCTAAATGAAAGGATGCAGTAGTGAATGGAGTCAAGTATTGCTAAGATGTCACTGAGAATAAGGACTGAAAAAATATATGGATTAGGATGATTAGGAAGCATGTGATAAATTTCAAAAGAACAGCTTCAGGAAAGTGGAGGAGAAGCTAGATTCCAAGGGGTTAAGGAGAGAGTTAGTGGAGTAGAAATAGAGCCTGACTCAGTGGCTCAACGATTCAGTCTGAAAGTAAAAGGGAGGCAAGAGATTGATAGCTAGACAGAAGAGTTGGGTCAAGAATATGTTTTTCAAATTGGAGAGACCTGTCTATATATTTTGAGGCAGAGAGGAAGAATCTAGAAGAAAGGGAGAGACTAAAGATGTTGGAGAGTGGGCAAATAACTAAGGGAAAATGGAGCTGGAAGAAACAGAAGAGTTTGGGATCTGGACACTATTACAAAGGTTGGCCTCAGAAAAGAGAAAAGAGAGGAAGCAGAAGGGGGGAAGATTCACAACCACAAAAAATTCCTTACTGACAAATGGAAGTTTCAAAGTAGTCAGAAGTCTGATTTTGGCATTGGTGTTATCTTTTAATGTACAGGAAAGCATTAACACAGGCTTAACAGCAGTGAACATAGATAGACTAAGTGAAAGCACACTATACATAAAAGAAGAAGTCTGGAAGCTGTCTTATATATATATTGGAAAAGACAAGAATCCATTGTTAACTTATTTACGATCATTTATATTTTATATTCAATTAAAAGATATATACATACATGTGTATATATGTATATGTATGTGTATGTATGTATATATATGTGTGTGTGTGCATGTGTGTGTATGTGTGTGTGTGTCTATTAGTTAACCAAGCCACCTTACTCATGTTGGGAAGGTATGGGTCAAAGAGGAAGACATTGGAATATACAATTAACATATAGACAACAAATAGACTTTGCAATTTGAGGCACTAATTAAAATTTTGTGTACTATTTAAACTTTCTCAAAATTATCCAAACCTCTCTGGCCTAGTATCGCAGGACAGATGTCTCTTTAATGAGATTTTCACCCTTTTCATTTGCCAAGTTATTTGGAAATAGCAGTAGGCCAGCTTTTGTCCGTGTATTTCTATTCCTCGGTTTGGGGTCCCATCTGACAACAAGAAGTTTATCATCACCAGCTACTACTTGGCATATGTGGCACTCTGAGTGACTTAAAATGGAAAGCAAAGATATCCCAAAGTGATTGGAATTTCACAAAAGAAAAAACTTAAGGACCCAATTCAATTTTTATTTCACCAGAGTCAACATGATTCTTAAATATGTACCTATTTGGCAGCCATTAGCTGGTATGCAGGAGGAGAGATCAGATGAAAAGGAGTTCTCTCAAATTTGAGAGACAAGCTCAGGATTTTGGTAGGGCTTACTTGTGCTATATTCAATTTCAAAACACTTACGTACACCAGACTCTAGTGAAACCCAAAATAATCCAGACAGTGAAATTCAACACGCCAATTATTTACTTCCTCTTTGTTCTTTTTCTCCGTCACTAAGAAAAAGTTCAGTAATAAAACTTTATTTGGATTATCTGTTAGATTGAAAGAAAGGACTCTTATTCAAGACCTACATAGCAATAATTATGACAATAGCTAGCATTTATGTAGCTCCTTATGTTTTGCACAGTGCCTTACATAAGTTATCTCAATAGATCCTCATCCTAATCCTTGTGAGGGAGGTGCTATTATTATGCTCACTTTACAGGGGCTGAGTAAGGTTAAGTGACTTACCCAGGATCACAGAGATAGTATTCAATGAGGGCAGAATCTGAAATCAAGTCTTCAGTGCTCTATTGTTTATCTTTACAGTTGGAGAAATAAGGAAGTAAGTTGGCCCAATAAGACTATAAGAACCAAGTCACACCTTATGTTTGTAAATATAAGCTGGGGGTCAAGCACAATGGATTCGCATAAGACTTTTCTTATTGGTGAAGAGAACCATTGCTCAATGCTATGTGCCTATGTGAGAGGTGGAGTTGCCACAAGAATTTAGGAGTGGAAAGATCTTCTGGCTTCCAGCAGAAAAAGAAAACCCATCCAGGATCTTCAAGGAGAGACTTCTGGTGAGTGAGAAAATACTCTGGGAAGTAGCAAATATGTAGAAGGAAGAGGCAACACCTCAACAAGTCTCTGATTTCCAGTTTGTTTTTCTAGAGACTTTGGGGAATTCCCCTTGGGCAAGATTGAAGTCAATCTGTCTCTGTCTCTCTCCCTTTCTATCTGTTTGTTTCTTTCTTTTTCTGACTCTGTCCCCCATCTCTGTCTAGTTCTGTCTGTCTCTTTCTGTCTGTCTCTGTCTCTGTCTCTATCTCTGTGTCTCTGTCTCTGTGTCTCTGTCTCTGTCTCTCTCTCTCTCTCTCTCTCATCTCACTCCCAGTAAGAGAGCACATTTGTTCTGATTGTCTGGTCTGATACAGACTAATCTGTATAACTTCTCTGATTTCTGTCTGCTATTGACTTGGATAAATGTATTTATTCTCTATTCCTTTTTTTGTATAAGTAACATTTGATGGGGAAATCAAGTCTTTGGATATAAGCTTGAGGCACTCCTCTGATAAGAGAGAGTAACCATGAGAACAATGTAAACTTAAAAATCATTTACCTTGGATTAACAATTTTGAAGGAGATGGTGGATATATAATTCTAATCTGAGACCCACCCTCTGAGGAAACTAGAGTAGTTAGCCTTGTGGCTTCTTCTCCTGCTTCGCTCCAGGCAGGAATCAAAACCTCCCTTGGAGAAGGGTGGAGGAAATTCCAGAAATTTCTATTCATGCCTCCCTTCATGTTACATTTAGACAAACCCAGTATGTTGGAATATAACCTACGTGGGCAAAACAGACATCCTTCATAAAGAAAAACACTTTATGCTTTTCAGGGAGCCATATTAATTATCTCATTTTATTCACTTTTCAACCCACTTACAGTTAGAGGTAGTAGGATAATTTTAGGCATCCTTGAAGAGAAATGCAATGAGAAGCCTGAGTTATCCCATCCCTCCTCAAGCAGAATGGGTCAGCTCAGGAAAACATTTTTTCCATTCTTAGTCATCATGTGAAAAAATAAAAAAACACACCAAATCAGTTTGAGTAAAGGTTTGGATTGGCTTTTACATGGTTTCTGAGGGTGGCTTGGGCCACCTTTAAAGCGAAATGTCCGTCTATGTCATTTTTACTGTATTATACCATTACGGATAAGAGAAATTTCTTGGGAAAGTAGAGGTTTTCAAGTTCTTAATTGTTCTCTTTGTAGACTCTTTTTTATAATAGTACATATTTGCACTGTGAACCAGATTCTTTTATAAGCAGGCTTAAAAAAAAGTCTTAACATCTTTTTACCATCCCTACCAAGCTAACAGAGGTGCCAAAATGAGTAATATCAATTAACAAGCATTTATTAATCTCCTATTAGGTAGCAGACACTGTATTAAGTGATAGGGATACAAATATCCACAAATACAAAAGTGAGATAGTTCTTGCCCTCAAGAAAGTTACATTTTAATATAGAGATACAATTTATTTATAAATACAGGAGATAGACACACACACACACACACACACACACACACACACATACACCAGAGAAAGCTGGCCTTGAAGCTGGCCTTTAATCAAGTCTTGGGGTTCCAAGAGTTCCATGAAGCAAAGGTGAGGAGAGAGATCGTTCTAGGCATGGGAAAAGCCTGTGCAAATAACATATTTAAAAAAGTTTCTTGTCTAAACAGAAAGGCGCAGGCATTCTTCATTTGGTGGAGTCTTCACATTGTAGAAATGGGTACTTCACATTATAAAGGAATCAGCTGTTTTCTAAGGTGGCCTATAATTTTTATTCAATTTCTCTTGCTTATCTTTGTGGTTTCCTGATCTCTTTCTTCCAGGGCTTTCTTATCAAAACTTGGCTCACTTTTATAGATTTTAGTTATCCAACTACAAATTTAACAATTTCATGGTCAGGATGAGAGATATATTGCCTCTTAGAAGAGAAATATATTGCCTCCTGACTCTGCTGCCATCTTATGTGAAAAATGTGTGTCTTAGTATGCTGTCCAAGGTCAACTCTAGATCTCTGCTGGCTTTGGTTCTATCTTATGGCTCTCTATACCTCACTGAACATAAGTTAGAGCTTTATGATGAAATTATAGCATATAACTATCAAGTGTCTAAGGGTGAGGCTTCTTCCCTGATCCTAGGTTGCAAAGAGTTTGTTGTTCAGACTTTTTTTAGTCATGTATGACTCTTAGTGACCTCTTTTGGGTCATATTTCCTCCTACAACTCATTTTACAGATGAGGAAACTGAAGCAAACAGGGTAAAGTGACTTGTCTAGCATCACACAGCTAGTAAGCGTCTGAGGCTGGATGTGAGCTTGGGAGGAGGAGTCTTTCCCACTCCAGGCTGGGCACTCTATTCACTGCACTGCCTTGCTTATCCAGCAAAAAGTTAGCTTAAATTTAATTCATATTGAAATTATTCAACTTAATTATTAACTTAATTCAGTATTAAAATGTACATGGACATGGAGGATACGAAGACTAGTAAAACAGAGTCTTTAACCTAAAAGAGCTAACAGTTTAATAGAAGAGATGGAAAGAATCATAATACAAATTGGAATGTGAAAAGGGCATGGAAAGGTATGAAGTGCTACAGGAGATATGAGGAATCATTCTCAGCACAGTAACTATCAACTTTGGTTCCTGGAATACATGTTATAAGACGCCTAGGGCATAATCAAATTTTAAAAATTAAAAAAGAAGAGACGTTGGAACATAGTTCAATGAGAAGTACCCAGACACTCAACTCTATGGTGGGAAGAGAGAGATTAGAATACCTTTTAGGAGGTAGAAGAGAACAGATCAGAGACAAGCTAGGGAAGAGTTCTACTAGAGTGGGACTACTGTGGTAAGGTGGAGTGCTACCAGTTCTTCTTTTCCTATTTTAATTATCCTTGAAAGCTATGTGCTCAGGTGAGTTGTTTCTAGGCTATTGAAGGAGCATAATTGTCCTCAATAACACATAAATCACAGTACTCTCTTCCTTGGCTATGGCTCTGAAAGTGTCTATCTGGGAAGGATCAGAAAAAGCCAAAGAGGAAAAGGGACTTTAGCTCAGCAGCCCTTTTCCAAACACGAGCATCCCAAAGACATATTTAATGTCAGGAATGCAGAATCTATCCATGGATCTTCAGCACAGACACCCAATTTAACATGAAAAAGAAATGAAAGAAGGTAGTTTCATGATCAGCCTTCACACTGCTTTACACACTAGTAAGTGGGAGAGGAATCTGGCATTCTTCCCTACAAAAAATCCACTCAAAGTGAACTTGACGTATCATGTTCGTTTTGTTTCGGTCTTATCCTTTTCATTCTCTTCCTGGTGCCAGTTGTAGCTGGTTTAAATTCCTCTTGCTTCCAAGGATATTTCAGCTATTTAGACTCTCCCCTAGATTGTTTCAGAGAAACCTGAGAAGACTTGTATGAGCTGATGCAAAATGAAATGAGCAGAACTAAGATAATAGTTTATACAATAACAACAATGTAATAAAGACAAACAACTTTAAAAGACTTAGGAACTCTGATCAACATAATGACCAACCATAATTCCAGATTCCTCATGATGACATATACTACTCACTTTCAGATAGAAGGTGATGGACTCAGAATACAAACTGAGGCATACTGAGAGAAGAGAGACCTGGCTAATGCAGGAACTAGTTTTCCTCGACTATACATGTTTGTAACTGATTTTATTTTCCTTGCTTTCTCAATTGAGGTTGGGGGTGGGAGGGAAAGAATTCAGAGCTGAAAAAAGATTAAGATGTAATATAAATAAATAAAACAAACCCTCCCCTTATTTTGTATCCTTCAAGGTTTGTTTTCATCTTTGGAAATTTTTGATATTCAGATGTCAAGCTGCTCTGCTGCTACCTTAAAACTAGGGCTAAGACAGTGGAAAATTATTGGGGCTAATCTATGTGGCACCTGGGGCACACCTTCTGACTCTCTTCCCAAAGACTACCCTTCGGTCAAGGTATTTAGTATTTTTATGTTTTAATGTAAATGGTATTCTATTTTTCCCAATTATACATAAAGACAATTTTCAGCATTTGTTTTTTGTAAGATTTTGAATTCCAAGCTTTTCTCCTTTCCTCCCTCCCATTTCCCCATCCCAAGATAGCAAACAATCTGATATGTGCAATCATGTAAAACATATTTACACATTAGTCATGTTGTGAAAGAAGAAACAGAACAAAAGGAAAGAATATGAAAAAAAGAACAAAGAAAGTGAAAATATTATGCTTTGATCTGCATTCAGACTCCATCAGTTCTTTCTCTGGTGTGGATAGCATTTTCCATCGTGAGTTTTTTGGAACTGTCTTGTATCATCGTGTTGCTGAGAAGAGCTAAGTCAATCAGAGCTGATCATTGCACAGTGTTGCTGTTACTGTGTACAATGTTCTCCTGGTTCACTTCACTCAGTATCAGTTCATCTAAGGCTTTCCAGATTTTTCTGAAACCTGCCTTTTCATCATTTCTTATAGCACAGTTGTATTCCATTTAAAAAAAATCCTCATGCTTATGATAAAAGCAATTTTAATAGTAGGTTTGCATCTTGTATTTTAATATTAGTATTTTTAATACTAGGTCCACACCAAGGTGTAGGGTGTCCTACTCTGGATCACAGGTGACGATTTTGTTCAGTAATTCTATGAGAGACATTTGCAAAAAAAAAAAATACCTCTTCAGTTTTTGTTAGGGGATAGACTTCTGTGGGCTGGGTGAGTAAAACTATGTGTACATGAGCTACCTAAGTACAAAGGTCCTTAAGGATGCCATTGAATGTCTGTAACAAGGGGTCTATCTTAGCTCTTCTATGTTCAAACCTGGCAAACATCTCTGGAGTGTCAGTACTGATCAAGACTGACTCCAGACTGTTCAAAGTATTACAGAATATTTTACTAACTGAGTCTTCTCCAGAAGGACATCCCTTCTTGAGAAAGTTCTTACCTTAGGCGGGTGATACCACTGTGATGGAGGAAATCCACATTCACCACCATCTGTAAAATACTAAGAGATATCATAATTGTCAATATAATTTACCAAATTGTAGTAACTGTTGCAATGTGTTAAGCATTCTTAGTACAGAAAAGGAAATGTGAAAATCCCGAGAAAGTTGTTCTATCAAAGCCTAGGAGAACAAAGGAAGCTTTGTTTCTTAGGCATTTAGATCAGGAAAATACAATGGGAAAAGAATCCTGACACCTCCCCCAACCCCGCACCCCACCAAAGGACTGCCTCAGAGAAATATTCCAGTAAATATAAACTAGATAGCTGATACATCTGTGCCAATAAATTGGGTTTTGTCAAGTGTAATATAAGAAATAATGCCCCTATGTTTCCAAGATTGGTAGTTCAGCATCATTTAATTTAGTGTCAGATTAATAGCCTTTCCCAGAAGTCTTGCTTATCCATAAGTCTCAACTGTCTAGATTAGGGGTTCTTTATAATTTTATGTGTATGTGTCATGGATCCCTCTGGCAGTCTGGTGAAATACATGGACCTTTTCTGGGAGCACTATTTTTAAATGCATAAAAGAAAATACATAGGCTTCCAAAAGAAATCGCTATATCGAAATAAAGATGATTTTTTTCCCCCCATCCAAGTTCACAGACTCCCCGGAATCCAACCACAGACCCTCTTGCTTTAAAGTAGCTAGTCTGCTATGTAATGCAATTTAAAAAAATCCTTATACTCTACTTAAAGACAAAAGCAATTTTAGTACTAAGTGCACACCTTCATACTCTTGTTGGAAATTGCTCTTGTTGAAAAGAGAGACAGCAGTTCAAGGAGGCATGCTTAAGACTATATTACTGAATGGTGCTTGAAAACACTAGATAATTTTTGGTCATATTACAACTTTTGTTTTCAATGTAATGTCTTTCCTGACCTGGAGACAGATAGTAACAATGACAATGCTATTAGAACTTCTTTTATTGTAATTCAATAGAAACTGAGTTTTCCAATTTTAAGCTGTGGGAGCAAGAACCAAGTTTCTTCTTGCATTAGGATATGTATCAAGGAGAAAAATAACGAGCACACACACATACACACATGCACAGAGCACTTTCGATTGTAGTATTTGGCAGAAAGAAAGGAAAGACAGTAAAGCTGTATGCTGAAGGTTGTGGAGAGCAGAATAAAATACTGAGGAGAAGATTAAATATCACATGATCTCCATTTTTATTTAATATAGTTCTGCAAATGCTAGTGGTAGCAATAAGCCAAGAGAAAGGAATTACAGGAGTAAAGAAAAGTAAAGAGAGATAAAACTAGCCCAATTTCCTGATGCTATCATGGTATGCTTGGAAAATCCCAGAGAATCAGAAAAGATACTAATAGAGACAATTAATAGCTTCATCAAAGTTGCAGGCTACAAAATGAACGCTCAAAAAATCAGCTGCTTTTTAATACAACAAACTCCAAGAGACAATGGTGGATAGGGAAATCCTATTCCAAATAGCTACAAAAATGAATAAAGTATCTGGGGATCAATCTACCAAAGCAGAGAAAAAAAGGACTTGTATGGATTACAATACAAAATGCTCCTTAAAAGAATAAATAATAAATAGATGGAGGAATGTTTAATGTTCATGGCTGGGCTTTTTTGCGTGTTCAATCATTTTCAATCATGTCTGAATTTTCATGATCCCATTTGGGGTTTTCTTGGCAAAGACACTGGAGTAGTTTGCCATTTCCTTTTTCAATTCATTTTACAGATGAGGAATCTGAGGCAAATGGAGTTAAGTGACTTGCCCAGAGTCACACAACTAGTATTGTCTGAAGCCAGATTTTAACTCAGAAAGATGTCTTCCTGACTGCAGGCCTGTTGCTCCATCATCTCAGAAAAGGAGCAGATCTTATATTTCTCATAATTATGAGTAGGAAATGTATTCTTAAACCAAATAAGGGATAGAAGTTATTACAGAATATAAAATAAGTAACACAAAACTAAAGAGCACAAAACAAAATCAAGACACCTGGGGTAAGAAGAGAAGTATAAAAATAGAAAAAAAAAACTTTTTACCAAATTTCCTTAACAAGTTTGATATGTAAGACATACAACCAATTAATATGTAAACATGCACATATGCATATGTACCTGTTTCTATGTGTGTAATATATAGAGATAGATATGTATATATAACCAAAAGCCATTCCCCACTAGATAAGTGGTGAAAGGATATGAACAAACAGTTCTCAAAAGAATTACAAACTATAAACAATCATATGTTGTTCCAAACCACTAATCATAAGAAAAATACAAATCAAAATAATCTTGAGGTTCTACCTCCCATCTTGAAAATTGGCAAAGATGGCAAAACATGGAAATAGTCAATGTTAGAAGAGTTGTAGGAAGATAGGCATACTGGTACATTGTTAGTGTGAATCAGTACAACAATTTTGAAATTATGCAAATAAAATGACTAAAATGTCCATACCTTTAGACCTAGAGATTCCATTACTAACTAGGCTATGCTCCAAGGAGACCATTGATAAGAAAGTCCCCATAGATACCAAAATATTTATAGTAGCACTTTTCGTAATATCAAAGAGTTGAAAACAAAGTATATAGCCATTTGGTGGGGAATGGCTAAACAAACTATTGTACATATGCATATTGGAATATTACTGTGCTTTCATAAGTGGTTAATGTGATGAATATAGAGAAGCATGGAAAGATCTATATAAGCTGATGAAGAATGAAGCAAGCAAAGCCAAGAAAACAACATACGCAATGACTACACACACACACACATAAATGGAAAGAACAATATAAATGAGAATATAACAATGTAAGTGGAAAGGACAACCACATACACACACAAAGTCAAAAGTAGCTGTTACAAAATTATAAAGCCCAAGCATGGCTTGAAAGAAGAGGTATGAGAAGACAATACCAATGTGTCTTTTCAGAGGTGGAAGGTTCACTTTTTCAATGTATTGCTCTATTGCGATGTTTTCTCCTTCTTTTATTTTTCTTTAAAAATACTATTTGTTATATGGAATGGTTCTCTGAGAGAAGGATTGGGAGGGATACTGGAAAAAACTACAATGATTTTTTTTTAAAAAAAAGAATAAAATTTAATTTTAAAAGAAATATCACATGATATCTTTAGTCATATATACATATATATGTGTATATATTATATATATATATATATGTATGTGTATGTGTATGTGTATGTGTACATATGCCATCCACCATAGCCACCATAATCTGCCTACTAATTTTGGTCTGGTTAGGCTTATCTTGTTTTTTTGTTTTTCAGGACATAACACTGTCAGTCAATTGTCAATTTTAAAGATCTGCTTCAATGACATGCACACATCTTAAACTAATGCTTCCACAAAACCATATTATATCATTTTCTCTATTAGTAATTTTCTAAATTCAATAGACATGAAGTCATCTCTTAAAGATGGGTTCATGGAACAAATCATATTATTAATACCAAAATTTAACTTCTGCCTCTTCATGAAATTTCTTTAACTACAGTTTACCTGTTCATTGCTTGTTTGTCTATTTGTTTTCTGGTGTAAGCTCTTTAGATTCTTCAGGCTCCCCTAACCTTTTACAAAATTTTTCTTGTCTTTTGTTCTATTGCTGCTCTTTCTCTTTGATTTTCTCTGCTATTTGGGGGAAAGTTTGTTTTTAACTTACCTCTGCCTCCTATGTCTTCGTCATATAATCATCATTTCTTAGTTTTCCTTGATATAGTTATCCTAATCTTTGGCCCTCTTGGCACTACCCACTAGTCATGCAGAGTCTGGTTTCCAATTCCAGAGGTCTGAGGCCACCACCATATCATGCATGAGTGTGTGTGTGTGTGTAGAAGAGTCGGGAAAAGAAGGGGTTAATGTCAGAAGAAGGGAAGGAGAGTATCAGAAGTCAGTGGTGAGTCATTAAATCTTCTTGCTGATGGGGAGCAATCCATGGGGCCTCCATAGATTGTTAGAAAGAGGCTCTTTTCTATATGCTTTCTAAGTATAACTTTGTCATTCATCAATTGTTTATCAGTCATACGTGGGCAGCCTTTCTCTGTCCAGTAAGGCTTTGAGCTGACTAAGCAAGGCTCAATCCACAGATGGAGGTTTAAATGATCAATTTCTAAGTTCTCTCTAAACATTTTATGTGAACAAGAATCTTATAGTAGTCCATTCAAATAATTTATAAAAAACAGACAGGTTTCAGTCTGTTTCATCATATCATTTAGTAAGTACTTCACACTTCCCCAGAGCATCTACAATAATTCACAGAACACTCTCAGTATGTTTATCACTTAGGTCACGAGGTGCTCCTTTAACTACTGGTCCTCTGTATGACCAACTGTAGGTACATAGGTGTCTATCAATGTGCTAAGAAGTCAACATCCATACTGCTCTTGGTAGTTCTCACAATCATAGTGCCCATACTAATGAGTCCATAAAAATAAACATCAATAACCATACAACCATAGGAAAACACATGGGAAAAAGCCTCACCTCAGTGACTATCCTTTCTCTGTGTTGCACAGTCCTAAATTTTCCTATTACAGGTGCATAATATGGCTGACTACAAGCCTGCTCTACCCCTTTTTTGTCACATAAATTTTACCTTTGAGGACAATAATAATACCAATAATAGTAACATTGCACATAGCATTTACCAATAGCTGAGCTCTCTCCTCCATCCAGAGGCATTATTCAGTGAAGATAGCCCTATACCAGCTAAGAGGAACCAGAGATCCAATTCAGTTCCTTTTCTGAAATATTTACTTTGGATGTCATTGGTGGCCAAGAACGGGATGGGATCTCTATTCATTAGTAATAATTTTAAAAGCAAGCTAGAAGAAGCTCTGCTAAGTTAATGAGCCTACTTGTTGCAGGGATATCAAGGTTAATCTATAATTGAATTTTCTTATAAAAAATTACAATTTACCAACACGCTAGATCAACTTGAATCTTGTGACTTACAGTAATTTCAACTCTGGGGATATTCACAAGTACCTACTGTGCACATAAGGCACTGGGGATACGAAGAGAAAACCAATTAACCAACATTTAAGAACCTCCTATGTGCCAGGCACTGTGCTAGGAGCTATGGTTATAAAGACAAAAATCAATCAGCACTTGCCCTCAAGGAGCTTGCATTCTAACTGAAGGGAGCAATACGATCATAAATGAGGACAGTTTAAATAGTATTGAGAAGGGAGAGAGTATTACAAACTGGTAGGAGAGGAAGAGGTATTCAGGTAAGGCTTCGCGGAGATGGCACCTTAGGAAGGAAGACAAAGTGTCTGAGAAATAGAAATGAGGAGGAAGTTCATTGCAGGCATGAACAGCCTGTTCTAATACCAATTTAGTGGAACTAGTTCACTTTGCCTGGAATCTAGATGTAAGGGGATTAGTAAAGACATAAGTCCAGAAAAGTAGGTGGGAGCCTACCTAAGTGATAAGAATATTGAAAGTGTTCCGTGAGATGGTGTGTAGACACTTTGGGGAAGTGTAAATTGTGAACAGTTGTATATGTCAGGAAAGGAATTTGTATTTTATTATATAGATCAGAGGTTTTTAATTACATTTTCTGAAGTTTGATAGGAATAAAATTATATCTTTATTTCAATACAACTGATTTCCTCTGTAATCCTATGTATCCTTATTTTACTCTTTAAAAACATTATGCTGAGAGGGGATCCACAGGTTTTACAAGAAAGACTGTCAAAGGTAGTCCATGACAAACACACCCAGAAGATTAAGGGCCTGTCATAGACAATGGGGAGCCACTAAGGGTTTTTGAGCATGGAAATGGAATGATTGCACCTCTTCAGTTGGAGTCCTGAAGAGTCAGATACGACTGAAAAATGACTGAATAACAACTTTTTCAGTTGTATTTGACACTTTCCCCTCATCCTTGCCCCACACTCTTGGATGGCATGGTCAGGTCCTATTTGATCTCCTTTTTTTTTTTTTGGAGGGGGGAAGACAGGGCAATTGGGGTTAAGTGACTTGCCCAAGGTCACGTAACTAGGTCCTGTTTGATCTTGATCTTACTTTTCTGGGTTCCACTTTCTTCAGTGTGTTTGTATTCATAGTGCTGGCAGTCTCCAGTGTCCCTAGTGTGAGAAACGTGGTTTTGGGGATCACTGGACTTCCTCAAATTGTGAGAACATGGGGCTTTGGGGATCACTGGACTTCCTAGGCAGGGCCAAAGTCCTGAGGAAGAACCCTGTGATAATCCCTAGGGAAGGCTGTACAGACCACAGGACTTCCAGAGGAAGACCAAGGGGTAGCCCCTCCACCCTTAATCTATGGGGATCTGGGGATCACAGGGCCTCCTAGGGGTCAGACCCTAAGGAGGACCCAAGTGATGACCCCTTAGGATGGCAGTAAGATGACAAGGCTCCCGAGACAGGGCCGGAAGTCCCAAGTGATATCCCCTTAAGAAGGCTACGTAGACCGCAGGGTTCCCCAAGGGAATCCAGAGTGGTAGCCCTCTTAACACCACAGTGGGGATCACAGGACACCCCAAAGCAAGATCCAGGAGTAAGCCCGGGAGGAGCTTCCGTTGACCATTGCTTCCCTTCACTTGACCTTAGGAAGATCTATGTGATTTGCCTATTCTCACCCAAAGAACTCAAGACCAGAGTGGGCAGAGGAAGGCATTTTCTTACACTCCTCGAGAGAGCAGGTGTAGTGCTCACTGGAACACTCACACACTGATATAGCTGCAGGAGCAGGGGTAACCATTCCCTCCACTCTTGCTAGAGTTATGGTTAGTTTACAATCTTTATTTTTTACATAGTTTTCCTAGGTTATACAGTTTAATAAGGATACAGAAGCAAAAGTGAAGTTAATTGGATTTCTCTTGTCTTAGTTTAGGATTAAACTACATTCTTTTACTTCCACTACTTTCCCTCTTTAACATATGCAAATTATGCAAATCAGTAGGCCTGGATTCTTGACCAAGACCAGATGGTATGGGATGATTACTATCATTCTATTGGCCAGCATTTATAAACAGTATTTTGATCTTTGCAAAGACCTTCATATGCTCTGCCTTATTGGTGCCTCATGATAGATCCTGTAAAAGGCGGGGTGACAGATATTTTGACTCATCTGCCACTGGCAAAAAAAAAAATATTGTCTACCTAAAGGTTTATAATAAGCCTTCACAATCAGATTCCAGCCTACCTTCCCAAAATTTACCACACATCGTCCTCTACATAGATTCTATTTTTCTACCCATCTGGCATAGTTGATGTTCCCCACTCACCACATTCCTTCTCCAGTCTTAGTAGGTGCTGTTTGCCATAGCTGCCTTCCTTTGCCTTGATGAAGCCTTTGTTTTCTTCAAGGCTTACATCAAGTGCCCTGTACCAATTACCAGTATATCTCCTTTCCCCTATTACTTCGTATTTACTTAATATAGCCACGGGTTTCTCCCACTAGAATGTGAGTTTCTTGAGGGCAGGGATTGTTCCTTTTTGTCTTTATATCCTCAGTGCCTAATAAAAGACCTGGCATATAGTAGGTGTTCAATAAATGCTCCTTGATTGTTTGAATTGAATTTGTCCTTATCATCTTCTGCCTTGATTTATAGTTACTTAGAAATGAAATTTATCCCCATACAATGCTTGGCACCTCATAGGCATCTTTAAAATGTTTTTTTTTTTTAACTGAACACCTATTTTATAGATGAGGAAATTAAAAATCAAAGAGGTTCAATGACTTGCAGTTAGAAAATGGCAGAGGTGAGATTTAAAATCAGATCTCCTCCCACTGTAAATTTGGCGCTCTCGAGAAAAATACACTGCATTGCTTCTTCACACAAATGCTTATGCTGAATCGTTGTTGTTGTCCATCCTTGATTCTCAAAGAGGACCAATAACATCATGAAGGTGATGTCTTGACTTGTGAGTGAATTGGATTTAAGTGAGGCAGAGCTGCTCAAGGTCATCAGCCTGATTCTCTCCTCCAGAGTAGAGTCATAGGAATCCCATAGCAAGACAAAAGACGAGATGACTAGTAATGCCCCTCCTGCCCTGAGCCTAGAATGCTAGAAAGGAGAGTATCAAAGAGGAGAGGAGGATCAACAGTACCAAAGACTTCAGAGAGATCAAGGAGAATGAAGATTAGAAAAAGGCTGCTAGATTTGACAAGAAATCACTGGCAGCTTTGGAGAGAACAGTGTCAGTGGAATGATGAAGTTGGAAGCTGGATTGTAAATGGTTAAGAAGAGAGCGAGAGGAGATAAAGTGGAGGAACCTATTACAGATGGCCTTTTCAAGGAATATGGCCACAAGGGATAGAAGAAATAGAGGTTGGTAGCAAAGATGGAAGGATCAAGTGATGGTTTTTAAAGATAAACGAGACATAAACATATTTGTAAGCATTAAGTTCTGGGGTAACAATACCCCAACCACCTAAAGTGTGCCTCTAATAGCCTGGGAGGGAGATGTAACAACCTCTTGGATATTAGATCAGCACATACACAAGGTGGTCAGAAGAAGTGATACAAGGTCACTCTCAAGGTTTCTCTTAAGAACTTTGGAAATGATATGTGACATGGAAGACACTGGCACTGGACTGCTCAGCATGGTGTGTCCACATCAGAGAACATGCTGTCCTCTATGAGCAAAGCAGAATTGAAACAGCTCAAAGGAAACACAGGATGCTCAAATTTAGAGTATTCACCCCAAATGTTCACATGGACTATTTGTGCCCAAGCTGTGGTAAAACATTCAGAGCTCATATTGGTCTGATCAGCCTCAGTTGGACAGAAGCACTGAAACTTGACTCTAGCATAGTGATGTCATTTTGTCCTCCTCAAGAATGAAGGACAACAACCAACCACTCGCTATGTGAGCATTCACAAGTAGATTCTATACTCTTTTGGAACTCTATCCATGCTACAGTTATGTAAACTTCCTTTTGTTAACTATTGGGTAGTCTATGAATGTCTCCTTTCATTTTATCTAGTCCTCAGCCTGAATCTGAACCACTAAATCAACCCGAGTCAGGTCTTGCCAAAAATACTCCCAGTTTCTTGTTTTTATCTTATTAATTAAAATTGTTTTAGCTTTAGAGGAATATAAGTGGACCCTCAGAGTTACAGAAAGAAATCGAAGGAACCATTTAGATGGTACCATCAGCAAGAATGGAAGAAAATAAATTAATTCACCACTCTTATTTCAAGATCTTTCAACTAAATTACTTCTGTCTGCAAGAGATCTAGAATTAACTAAGTCCGCAATGATAAAATAAACCACCAAAAGTCATCTGAGTCCTAGTGGAAACGATTCACTAGACGCCATTTCCGGAGCCCACTGGCAAAGCAACACATATGACTGGAAGAGAATCCATATGGAGAATCCATGTTCGGGGGCTTATATTTAAATTAAGGGTTGGTAGTGGATAGAAGTGCAATAGAGAAAAGTGTTCTAGTTGAGGTCAAGGAGAGTAGAGAGAATCATGTTGTCAGACTTGAAGGAGACATTGAGTACAATCCTGAATCGATATAACTAAGAATGATGCAAAGCCCACATGCAGAACTGGGTACAGAAACACATTTCACTGAACAGGAAAGGGTGAGAAGGAAGAAGGTGGCAGATTAAAAAAGGAATCAGTTGAAAGCAAAACAAACTAAGGATGTGCCAAAAAATTTATAGCAGCTCCTTTTTTTGCACTGGTAAAGAAATGGAGAATGAGGAAGTGGCCACCATTTGGGAGAATATCTGAACAAGTTATAGTATATAAATGTGATATAATACTATTGTGCTGTAAGAAATTATAAAGGGGATGGTTTCAGAAAAAACCTAGAAAGACTATTATGTGCTCATAGCCTATTTCAATTTAAAAGATAGCAGATGATAGACAATCAACTCATGGCACTAATGCTGTCATTTTAAAAGTTAAATAGCTGGAACTCAAGTAAATGTGAGAAAGGCTAGCAAGAAAACAAACAATCCTAATTACAAATATTTGAGCTGGCAAACACACTGTAAACTTAATACACTTTATGAACTATCTGCAAGGCTAATTTAAGGAGTCATAAAATAGTATCATGAACACTTTGTAGATTTTTAAGTACTTCCCAGTAGCGCCTGAGAAGGAAAAACACAGGACCCAAAGAAACAATTTTTGCCACTAGCAGATGATCAATAGATTCAGCTTTGCAAATTTGGTAATGTTATCTTTCTTTGCGGTCTTCTCAGATTTTTTTTTCCCCTTAGGGCCCTAAGTTCTTTGCTTTTAAAGCCAATGCCAGCTTTCTATGGGACAGGAGGAAAATTCTTTCCATTGCCTCAAGGCACAAAATCATAATAAAATTTTGTGCAGTTCAATGGTTTTGTTTTGGTTGTGGAATGATATTGTCCTCCTTTGTGCTTCATGAGTCTGTCCTGCCCTTTCCAAAATGGAAACACTTTACCCATGACATATTTGGAAGTTTAGAGTCACCCATGAAAAGCATGAATAGCTTCATTTTTCTGCTTGAAAAGTCCCCAAGTACAAATTGATGACTTCTTGAATAACGTCCATGAAGGATTAGAAAACCTGAATTTCACTCAGAAAACATGGGAAGTCTTGTTTTGCCAGTTAAAATACAGCTGTTAGTCTGTAACTCAGGCGTTCAATTCTTCTTTTAGGTGGGAGTAACGGGAAGGGGGAAGGGGGAGTAACTATTTAGGTTCTAAATTTTTTAAGATTGAAAATATAGCCTACTCAGAAATCAGAATATCATCTAAAGGTCTTTCACAACACACTTAACGGCCTGAATCCTTAAATGTGCTGTTTCCCCCTCCCACCTCAATCACATATGCTCTAACTTCGAAGCCTCTTTCTGATCTTAGACCTTCTGGGGTAGAGGGAATGTCCTTGCCTCTTTTTATTTTTATTTTTTTACTTTGTGGAATAAAGCAACCATTTCCATAACATAGTATAATTAAAAAAAGATGGTTGCACGTGAAATTGTAAATCTATTAATTATTCTATTTAAATATATAATACAGTTATCATGTAAATTTCTTTTTTTCTTCCCCACCCCCCACCCTAGAAATGGGCTACCATTAAACACGAATATATGTGTGCATTTATGTGTATATGTGTGTACATGTATATATACATACACGGATGTAAAACTATTCGATACATACGTTTCTATACATATATACATACATAAAATTCTATGAAATTATTCTATATATACATTTATCAGTTCTTTCTCTGTATGCAGATAGCATCTTCTTTCATATGTCCTTTGTGGTTAATTTGAGCATTTACAATAGTCAAAATGATTTATCTACTCAAAGTCATTCTTAAAACAATATTGCTGTTACTATATACAGTGTTGTCCTGGTTCTGCTCATTTCACGATTCGCTATTTCATGCAAGTCTTTCCATGTTTTTCTAAGATCATTGAGCTCATCATTTGTTATAGAACAGTAGTATTCCACTACAATCATATACTACATACATTACATATAATATACCTTGCCTCTTATAAGTGAAGAAAGATTGAAATGGTCTTAAATCCTATAATCTGGAGTGTTTTAGCTGTGAGCACGTGTATGAGGGGACCACGAAACAGGGTAACTGGTACCAAACCTCCTGTCATTTCCATAAACTGAATGACAAATATTTACTGAGTGGGATGTGTTCATAGCACTACCACCTTTCAATCTGGATTCCATTAATTTATATCTTTTAACTAGTACCAAATAATTTTGATAATGACTGCTTTATAAAGTAGGTTGAGGTCTGGATGTTTGATTTACTTTTTTCTTTCTCCTTTCTTTAATTACTTCCCTTGAGATTACAGACCAGTGATGTCAAACCCAAATAAAAAATAGAGTCCACTAACCTGTATATAAGGATCCCTGTGGGCTGTATATTCACAATTTTAGAAGTGTAGTGTTATTCATGTTTTATTATATTTTTATTTATTTTGTTAAATATTTCCCAATTACATTTTAATCTGGTTCAGGCTGCATTGAGAGTGTTGTGAGCCATCAGCTGCAGGTCCCACATGTTTGACACTTCTGTTTTAATTCATGTGTTCTTTCAAATGAATTTGTTACTATATATATTTGGCTCTATAAAGTAATTTTTAGTAGTTTGAATACTGTAGCACAAAATGTTTAACATACTTTAGGTGGTATCATCATTTTCATTTTATTGGGATGGCCTAAGCATGAACAGTGAATATCCTTCTAATTATTTGTCTTTGTTCATTCTTGTAAAGAGTATTTCGTAATTGTTTTTAAATAAATCTTAAGCATGTTTTCTTAGTAGAATGATTTCCAAATATTTTGTATATTTATTAGGTATTTTGAATGGAATTTCTCTATTGTTACATTCTGAATTTTTATTGCTATATAGAAATTCATTTTTAAATATCCTACCATTTTATGGACTATTATTTCAATTTTTTCCTGACTCTCTGGGGTTTCCTAAGTAAATCATCACACCATCTATGAATAGAGATGATTTTCTTTCCTCTTTGCCAGCATTCAAACCTTTAATTTTGCTCTCTTGTAATATTGTTATTGTTAGCATTTCTAGAATGAGTGATATGAAATTATAATATGAAGGAGGAGGGGTAGTTCTCCTTGCTTTAATCTTGAATTTCTTTGGATAATTTCTAATGTTTCTCTATTGCAAATGATGCTAGCTTTCACATATACACTTTTTTAAAAAATCATATTAAAAATAACCTCTCTAGAATGTGATCAGAACTATTTCATAGTCTAGGGGGAAATTTTTCAATCGAGTGAGGGGAAAAGGTGTTCACAAAAGATAAAATAAATAATTTCAATTACATGAAATTAAAAAGAATTTGCATGAACAAAATTAATGAAGGTATAAGAAGGGGAAAAGTCAACAGGGGAAAAAACCCATATGAAATCTATACATCAAATATTTCTTCTAAAGGCCTAACATCATATATCACACACACACACACACACACACACACACACACACACACACACACACACACACACCTACACCCCTGTAAAGAAATAAGGAAGTCTGAAGAAGGGTGGGTATGGAGGGACAGTTAAAGAGGTCTCTTTGGATTATATCTAATTTGATATGTTTATGGGATAATGAATTTGAAATATTCAAAAGATACTGATATAGGACTAAAGCTCAAGAAAGAGACAGAGCTGGAAAAAGAGATCTGAGAGTTGCATGCAAAAAGAGAATTATTGAACTCATATGAGCGGATGAGGTTACTGAGAGAGAGTATAGAAGAGGAAGAGGGAAGAGAAGGGACCCTAGGACAAGACCTTGAGGTATACCCAGTTGGAGAACAGAATATATATTCACACACAAAGATGTGTGTATATGAAATCATATTATGGGCGTATATATGTATGTATATAAAATCTGTGTATATGTATAAATTTGAAATGTCTATATAATATCCAATCAGAAATTGTATTATGTATATATTTTTCCTGCACCCTAATTATGTATATATGTATGCATGTATATATGTGTGTGTATGTGTATATATATCCTCTCTCTCTTTCCCTCCCCCCTCTCCCCTCCACCGGATACTTTATCCTCTCAGGTGTTTTATAGGTATATATATATATGTGTGTGTGTGTGTGTGTGTGTGTGTGTGTGTGTGTGTGTGTACAGTGCAAATACATATATGTATGTGTGTATACGTGGTACAAATATACATGTGTATATGTGTGCATGTGTATGTATGTACAGTGCAAATACATATATGTGTATGTGTGTATATACAGTGCAAATATGTGTGTGTGTGTGTGAATATGTTTATTTCTATGTATATCCCAAGACTCTGTCCTTGATTTTCTTTTCTCTCTACACTAATGCTCAATGAACTTGTCAGCTCCAAGGGATTTAATTATTATCTCTGTGTTGATGACTTCCTTCTCAACTTCAGTCTTGAAAAACCAACTGTGTATTGGACATTGCAAATTGGATGTTACATAGACATCTCAAACTCCCTATGTCCAAAAGAGAATGTCTGTTCTTGTTATACCACTTATTAAAGATTCTTTTCTGAAAACTAGTCGATGACTGACTGATCAATGGGAAGCACACTGGGAGGTGTTTGTGAGTGACTTTATTAGAAATCCAAATCCCCAGGGTTTCCTTTAGGTCACTGAGAGAAGCAGGAGCAACTTCACTCTCTTTGGACTCCAGCCCAAAAGCACTAGTACCTATTGGTGGAGTGGGAGGAAATGATATAGCTTCTTTCCTTTTTAATCTTTGTTACAGGGTATGGCCCACTGCATGGTGAAAGATGGGAAAATATATTCTGAAACTGATGTGATATAATAACAAAAGACATAAATTAAAAACCTTTGATAGGAAAAAATATCTTCCTCCTTTATGCTTCACTTGATATTTATAATCAGATGATGTCAAAATTGTCTCTGTTGATATATCCTTTAAGGAATCTTGTATGGTTTTAACATAAGCATGGAAGATACCATATTGGAGTTGAGTCTTTGAGACTGCATTTTGTTTTCCTTGAATTAAATTCTCTTTTTTTTTTTTTAACTGTAGAGGTAAAAAAAAGTACACATATGGGAAATTCCAATATTTTCTCCATCTTTTTTTCATGTATTAATAGGGCTTGTGTCTTCTTATATAACCTCACAACATTCTAGAATCTTGCCAGGGATTGGCCTATAGCAGGGATGAGGAAGCTGTGGCCTTGAGGCCACATGTGGCCCTGTAGATCCTCAAGTGCCACCCTTTCACTGAATCCAAACTTCAGAACTTCCAAACTTCCAGAGTTTATTCTGTGTGAAGTTTGGATTCAATGAAAAGGCCAAACTTGAGGACCTACAGGGCCACATGTGGCCTCAAGGCTGCAGGTTCCCCACCCATGACCTATAGTTTTAATGAAGATGGTATCCCTTTTTTTTTACAAAATGGTACAAAATTTGTCTTTCTTCATTCCTATACCACCTACTCTGTTCTTGTCTTGTTTCATTTTCAGTAAAATGGAAAACACAATCTTTTCTTCAAAAGTCCTCTACATTCTTGAAGGCTCTCATCTCAGCCTTTCTATCTGCAATTTAATGTCAGCCATTTAGAAGTGCTCCATAGAGAAGATTTAAGCAACATTGGAGAGGTTTTGAATGTCAGGTGCAGTACAAAAGTCAAAACATGAACTTAGAGAATCATAGGCTTTAGAGCTGACTTATTCACTCATTTCAGTCGTATCTGACTCTTTGTGACCTTACTTGGGGCTTTTTTGGCATTGATATTGAAGTGGTTTGCCATTTCCTTTTCCAGCTCATTTTACAGATGAGGAAACTGAGGCTTAGAGCTGAAAAGGACCTTAGAGATCATGTGGTCCAAATTCCTAATTTTGCATGTGTGGAAAATGAGATGCAAAAGGTTAAATGATTTATTCCGTGTCACATAGGTAATAATGCTGGATTCCATATAATATTTTACATCTAATATTTTGTTTGATTCTAACAACAGTCTCATAGGTAATTAAGGTAAATAAAGGTAAAATATGATCTTCATTTTTATAGACAAGAAAATTAAGGACTAGGTCAAGCAATTTCCCTATGGTCAGACAACTAGCAAATGTCAGATTAAATTCTAACCTAGATCTATCCTAACTTAATGTCATAGGATCAAAGAATCAGAAATCTGGAGCTGGAAAGAACATGCTCTTTTCTCCCATTCTGCCCAAGTTTTAAGTAGCAGACCTGGAATTCAAACTCAGTCCATTGACTCTAATTAGGTTCAGTGCTTTTCCCATTAGATCCTGGTGTTTGATGTGTATTGAAAAGAACACACTGCACCGTGGGCTCTTTATTATCTGGACTAACCCAAAACACCAGAAACACTGATAATCTCAAAAGGTAAAAAGGATTTATTGTGTATCTCAGTGTACCAGTATTGTTCACGAGATGCAAAAGTAATAGAAGATTGTATTTATCTGTCCTTGAGAAGTTCATAATCTTATCAAAGAAACAGAGTAATACACGATAACATAAGATACCAAGATAGACTTGCTGCAAAAAGTTAGAGCTGGGCAGGATCAGTATATACTGACCGGAATAGTCAGGAGATGGTTTGTGGAAGATTTATGACTTAAAATGGCCCTTGCAGAGAGATAGGATTTGGACACGCAGAGAGGAAGCAGGGAATTTCATCCTGGAAGCAAAAGCATGGAAGGAATGAGCATGACATATTTTGGAGCCAGGGACAGAATCAGTTGGACTGGAGGAAGGAAGAGGGTTTACATTGGAGAATATGCTGGATAAGGTTGGATAGGTAAAAAGGGACAGATAACAAAGAGCCCTATGACCAAGATGAGGACTTTAGATTTGGCAGGCAACAGAGGAGCCACAGTAAGTTCTGAATGACAGGACCACTATTTAGTGGTCCCCACCGGGAAATTATTCTAGTGTAAGTATGGAGGTTGGACTAGAAGTATGGAAACAGCATAAAGGCCAGCTAGGTAGGCTACTAGTTATCTGAGCATGAGGTGATGAGAGCTGTACCAGAGCGATACGATGTTTTGGAAAAAGAAAGAGCCAGAAGATTTGAATTTGTACACTCCTCTGCAACTTACCAGCTCTGCTTCAGGTAAGTCTTGGTGACTCCCCTCTTGGTGACTATTTCTTCATCTGCGAAATGTAGATAATAATAATACTTATGCTATATATGTCACATTGCCTGTTGTGGGGAGTAAATGAGTTATATGCAGATTGTTTTCTAACCTTAGAGTATTATACAAACATTGCATTATTATTTTCATTGAATTCCGTGGTGTTGGGAACAAGGAGGCCTTGTTTCATAGAAACAGTAACGGATGTGGGGTTGGATTCTAGTTTTACTCATATCATTTTAAATGAATCACAAAATTGTGGGTCTTCAGTTCCTCATCTTAGAATAAAGGAGCTGGGCAAGATAATCTTTAAGAACACTTCCAGTTTTAAAACTCAATTCTACCTTTATTCCCTCTACTTCATTTCTTACACACTTCTCAAGCCCTTACAATCTGGCTTTTAGCTTCACTACTATGATCTCTTAATTACTCATTTTGGCGCTCATCATTCTAGACCAGGGATTCTTTTCTTTTCTTTTTTCTTTCTTTCTTTCTTTCTTTCTTTCTTTCTTTCTTTCTTTCTTTCTTTCTTTCTTTCTTTCTTTTTTAGTTTTCAACATTCACTTTCATTGGACTTTGAGTTTTGAATTTTCTCCCCCTCCTTTCCCTCTCTCCTCCCTGAGACAGGGTGAAATATTTCTACATTAGTTGGGTTGTAAAGAACAATTAGAAAGAAAGGGAAAAACAACAAGAAAGAAAAAAACCAAAAAAGGACAAATAGTATGCTTCAATCTGCATTCAGATTCCATAGTTCTTTCTCTAGATGTGGGTAGCATTTTCAGTCTCTTGAGGGTTCTTAATGTTGGGTCCGTGAACGTTAAAAAAAATATACACACACACAAACATGCATTTTGATAATTGTATTTCAAAATATTTGTTTTCTATTGTAATATTAGGTATTTTACTTTATGCATTTTATTTTTTTTTCAAAAATTTTTCAGTTTAAATTTGAATACTAAATCTTAAATACACAAAGGAAAAGGAAATGAAACATATTATAAACTTAAATACAAAATAAGAAAATAAAAAAGCATTACCATATGCGTAACAGAATATAAGAGGGGATTCAACACATACAACCATAAATTTCTGTTTCAAGAAAGCCTATATAATAAATACTATGCAATGTTAAGAGCTATTCATCTTTTCTTTGTTTCCTTGTAAGTTTTCTTTTGTTTTCTGCTGTGCCCTTTTTACTTTGTTCTTTTTTTCCCTCCTCCTCCTCCTCCTTCCCCCAGAAGGCTACAATTAAGCAAGGAGATACACACACCTACACCCACACCTCTCCCACACACATATACATGTATACATTAATCTAACCCCCACCAGAGATCCCTCCCTTCTCTTCCCACTCCCTATCCCCTAACCTTTTTTTTCTTTCTGAATTTAGAAGACTTTAATGCCCTTCTAGCTTTATGTATTGTTCCCTCTTTAACCCATTCCCTATGAGAGCAAGGTTCCAAAACTACCAGCCCCACCTCATCTAATTCTTCTGTATCAGTTCTTCCCCTCACACTTTATTTATATAAGATAATTACTCTTTTTATCTTTTCCTGGACAGTTTACTTTTATAATCACATCATACTCAGGTCTACCCCAATCTTTCTTTTGAACCATCCAATTACTAGTAACAATCTTAGACATACGACTTACATTTCCTCATGTAAAAAGTGAACGAGCTGACCTTATTGAGTCTCTTGTAATTAGTCTTTGATGTTTACCTTATATTTCTCTTGGATCTTGTATGTCAAATTTTCTATTGATTTCAGGTCTTTTTGCAACAAAATCCTGAAAGTCTGATAATTCATTGAATTTCCTTTTTTTTTAGTTCAGAATTACACTTAACTTTGAAGGGTATGATATTTTCAGCTGCAACCACAGTTCTTTTTGCTCTTTGATATATAGTGTTCCAAGAACTCCAGTCTTTTAGTGTAGATGTTATTAGGTCTTGTGTAATTCTAACTGTGGCTCTGCCATATTTTAATTGTTTATTTTTCTTGTTGCTCATAATATTTTCTCCTTGAGCTGGGGGTTTTGGAATCTAGCTATGATATTCCTGTAGTTTTCCTTATAAGATCTCTTTTAGGTGATGATTAATGGATATTTTCTATTTGTACTTTCCCCTCTTGTTCTATCACTTCAGGACAATTTTCTTTAAATGTTTCTTTTATTATTGTATCAAGATTCTTTTTCTGATCATAGCTTTCAAGTAATCTGATTATTCTTATGTTTTCTCTTCTTGATCTGTTCTCCAAATCAATTGTTTTTCCTATGAGATGTTTGACTTTCTCTTCTATTTTTTCATTCTTTACATTTTGTTTTGTTATTTCTTGGTCTCATAATTTTGCTGGTTTCCTCTTGCCCAAACCACTGTTCTAAGAAGGGGTCCAAAGGTTTCACCAGAGTACCAAAGAAGGCCATGACAGACAAAAAGGGTTAAGAATCCCTCTTTTAAACACATTATTTACCACCCCCTCCTCTGGTGAACTTCCTCCTCCTCAGTTCTTACGACATTATTCTTTTCTGATTTTCCCACTATCAATCAGACCTCAATCAATCCTCAGTCTCCTTTGTTTTATCATCATTGATGTGCCAACCCCATCTTCTCTTCTAATTCTGCACTCTGAGTGATCTCATCAAGAAAGAAAGAAGGAAATAATCATTCATTAAGCTCTTACTACGTGCCAGGCACTGTGCCACCATGGAGCTTACATTTTAATGGGAGATAACAGACAAAAGGGAGTTGAAAAGGCAGAGGTGGGGAAAAAGGGAATATGAAAGACCCTAGTTTCAGTCTAGAAGTCTGCAAGCCTGGTAGAGTGCCTGGAGGGGAACAAAAGCCAGCCTGGACCACCAAGTGGAGATTAGAGGAAGAACTCTTGGAGAGTACAAAGGAATATGCCATGTTGAGAAAGCAGCAAGGATAATTCAATCTTTCAGGGCAAGGAAGTCCAAAGTTACTGGAAGGGAAGTTACAGGATTAGACAGTATGGTTTGGAAGTCCAGGAGCCAGAAACAGGGCTAGGGGGGATTACCAACTCCTATGGATTCAGTTATTCCTTTATATATTCAACTTTGATATTTCTCCTGCACTACAGTCCCATGTCACCTATTGCCTGTCAAATATCTCCACTTGGATGTCCTATAGGCTTCTCAAATGCATTCATTTACCTAAATTCCCTATGTCTGTCAAGAATACCACTATCCTTCTAGTCACCCAGGTAGAAACATCAGAGTCATTCTTGACTTCACTCTCTCTTACTTTCCATATTCAATTAGTTGCCAAATCTCCTTCATCTTCAGGCATCCATTGCCTTCTTTCCACTTATGAAGCCACCAGTTTAGTTCAGGTTTTCATCACCTTTCACCAGACCTATTATATTTACTTCATAATTGGTGTCCTTGACTCAAAAATCTCCTCATCCAATTCAGCCTACATACAACTATGTACTTGTTATTCTTTTAAAATTTCTTATATTACTCATTAAAATTTTTAACATTCATTTATTTTGAGTTTCAAATACTCTCCTTCCCTCCACTCCCTCCCCTATTCATTGAGAAGGCAAGCACTATTATTCCTAAGCATAGGCCAGACTATGAGACAACCCCGATCAAGAAATTTCAGTAGTTCAATGTTGCCTCAAAGATAAAAGATAAACTCCTCTATTTGGCACATAGAGCTCTTCATAAATTGTCTCTAGCAGCTCTACTCTTAAAAAGACAATAGTTGTTTCTATAGCTTCTGAGAAGAGGCTTTCAAAACAAATGCTACATTAGTGTTCATATTATTAAGCGACTTGCACACAGTCAGTCAATAAGCATTTATTAAGGGCTTACTGTATACTAGGCCTAATTCCATCCAGGATCTCAGAGGATTGTTCTTTGTCTATCTTCCCCAAACACCCATTCATTTTGTGAGTTTTTGTTATTGTTGTTCAGTTGTGTCTGATTCTTTGTGACCTCATAGACCATAGAACACCAGGCCCTTCTGTCTTCTACTATCTCTTGGAGTCTGTCCAGTTTCATGTTCATTGTTTCCATGACACTATCTATCCATCTCATCCTCTGCTGTCCCCTTTTCCTTTTGCCTTCAATCTTCTCCAATATCAATCCTATTGTCTCATTATGTAGCCAAAGTATTTAAGCATCAGCTTCAGTATTTGACCTTCCAGTGTATATTCTGAATTAATTGCTTAAGCATTGATTAAGATTTAATCTCCTTGCTGTCCAAGGGATTTTCAAAAGTCTTCTCCAGCATCAGAATTGGAAAGCATCAATTCTGTGGTGCTCAGCTTTCCTTTTAGTCCAACTCTCACAGACATACATGGTTATTGGAAAAATCACAGCTTTGACTATGTAGACCTTTGTTGACAAGGTAATATCTCTGCTTTTTAGTATTCTGTCCAGATTTGCCATAGTTTTCCTTCTAGAGAGCAAGAATATTTTAATTTCATGGCTGTAATTGCCATCTGCAATGATCTTTGAGCCCATGAATATAAAATTTGACATTACTTCCATTTCTTCTCCCTCTTTTCGCTAAAAAGTGATGGACCAGTTACCAAGATCTTAGTTGTGTGTGTGTGTGTGTGTTTTATGTTAAGCTTCAAATCCATTTTTATGTTCTCCTCTTTCACCCTCATCAAGAGGTTTCTTAATTCCTCTTCACTTTCTGCCACCAGATTGGTATCATCTGCATATTTGAGATTGTTGATATTTCACCCAGCTACTTTAGTTCTGGCTTTTGCTTCATCCAGCCTAGCATTTCACATGATATACTCTGCAAATAAGTTAAATAAATTAGGTGACAATATACAGTCCTGTTGTACTTCTTTCCCAGTCTTAAACCAATCAGTTATACCATGTTCAGTTCTGACTATTGCTTCTTCACCCACATATAGGTTCCTCAGGAGACAAGTAAGATCATCTGATACTCCCATCTCTCTTTGAGGACTTGACATATTTTGTTGTGATCCACATAGTCAAAAGTTTTAGTATAGTCAATGAAGCAGAAATAGATGTTTTTTTTTTTCTGTAACTTCCTTGCTTTCTCCATAATTCAGTGCATGTTGGCAATTTGGTGTCTAGTTCCTCTGCCTCTTCAAAATTAAGCCTGCATTTCTATTAATTCTCAGTTCACATATTGCTGAAGCCTAGCTTGCAGAATCTTAAGCACAACCTTGTCAGTATGTGAAATAAACACAATTGTTCAGTAATTTGGAGATTCTTTGCAGTGCACCTTCTTTAGGATTGGGATATGAATTGATCTTTTCCAATTCCATAGCCACCATTGAGTTTTCTAAATTTGCTAGCATACTGAGTGCAGCATTTTAACAGCATCATCTTTGAGGATTTTAAATAGCCCAGGTGGAATTCAGTCCCCCCCCATTAGTCTTGTTAGCAGTGCTTCCTAAAGCTCACTTGACTGCATTGTCCAGGATGTCTGGCTCTAGCCCAGTAACCACACCATCATGGTTATTGGTGATGTCAAGATCTTTCTTGTATAGTTCTTTAGTGTATTCTTGCCACCTCTTCTTAATCTCTTCTGCTTCTGTTAAGTGCCTATTATTTTTGTCTCTTATCATACCCATTATTTTCTGCATGAAACTTTCCCTTGAGATCTGCAATTTTCCTGAAGAGATCTCTTGTCTTTACCATTTTATTGCTTTCTTCTATTTCTTTGCATGGCCCGTTTAAGAAAACCTTCTTATCTCTCTTTGCTGTTGTCTGAAATTCTGCAGTCATTTAAGTATATCTTTCCCTTTCTCCTTTCCTTTTCCTTTTTTTCCCTTAGCTATTTGTAAAGCCTCATCAAACAGCCACTTTGTTTTCTTGCTCTTCTTTTTCTCTGGAATGTATTTTGTGAGTATCTCTACTAAATAAAGCTTGTATGTTTCACTCTTTCTCCTTGCACATGTGCTGCATTTTGTCTAATGGTGCTCAACCTCTTAAGTATATAAGTTTTCTCCTTAGAATGAGATAGCTAGGAGGCATCATGGTTAAGATTTGAACTGAGATTTTTTTTACTCTGAGTCCACTCATCTTTCTGCTGCACCCAGCTGCCTCTATTATAGAATCAGGTAGTTTTGGAGTTCAAACTTTGGCCACTGAGGTCTTCTATTACAGCACTATATTGCATGCATGAATTTCTTCTGCCACATTTCCAACAAGTGGTCATTTAATCTTTTCTTGAATACCTCTAGCAATGGGGAACTCATCTAAGGAATAGTAGCGGTAAAAGCTGAAAGTAGCATTATGCTCTATGGTAGGATATGACCAAGAGCTTTGGCAGTAGCAGAACTGAGCAAGTAAGGCATAAGGAAAATATTTTGAAATTCTGATAGAAAATTACAAGCCAAGCAAGGTGTATAGACTATGTGAAATGTGAACTGATAAAATAAGAAATGGAGTAATATTAATAAAAATCATTTCATTGCTTAAGATATTTATTTGTTCAGAGATCAAATCATTTTACTTGATCTGTCAAAAAGATGCATTTGGATGGTCATTAAAAGGGGGAGGGGAGATTAGGTATTCTGCCATCAGCAAAAGTTCTTCTAAGTGCCAGCTGCAATTAAAGAGCAGAAGTAAAATGAATAAGAAATTAAAAAGCTAGAAATGAGCAGATGGCCAGACTTTAAGCTTGGTAGGATGCTATAACTTGATCTGTTTTATCATTCCAAGTTAACAAATATTAGGGCATTAAAATGCATGAAACATGGTGTGTGGCCCTTTTTGCAATATTTTTATTATCGAATGAAAATTAGACTAAATTGAGTGTTTGCATTTTATTCAGCTGAGGAAATGCTGAGTCAGAAGAAGTTTAAGAAATGAGGAACTGGAATATTCTACATTGGAATTCAATGTAGTATGTGGTTGTGCTGAAATCAACAGATACCTAGTAGTTGGTTTCAGGATGGTCAGTCAGGAGGACTTTGATCAATATTTATTGCCCAAAGGGCCCAGGCTTTCATTTCACCTAGATGGAGTCTAGAGTTACACTGGACAAAATGACAGCTTCTATTTCAAGGGAAAGGGGAATTTTCCTTGATTCACATGTTTACTGAATGAGGAAACTAAGCATCTTGGAATCAGGGGCTTCTCCATCATCTTCCTCTTTGAGTGCATTCTGTAGCTAAATCATGGCCCTCAGGCCTTAGTGAAATGCTTGTCAAAATAAGCTGCAATTCTATAAATGAAAAAAAAGAAGAAGAAAATATCATTTGGATTGCACAATTTTAAATGCAGCCCCTGAAGCGGTGGTGAAGAGAACACTGTCTCTTCACATCATTCAAGTATCTACTACTTAACCAAGGTTTATGCTAAGTTTGAGCAAAGACTTTTTCCCCTGCTCCTCAGAGTCTGCTGAAATTTTCAACACTATTTTGATGTTGTTGTTTTGTTTTAAACCAAACCTGTGATTTCATTGGTGTAGGAAGCACTTAACCAATCAATCAACTAGCACTTATGTATCTACCATGTGTCAGGCCATGGAGATAAAAGGCAAAAAGAAAGATGAACTGATCCTTGCCCTCCAGAAACATACACTGTAAAGGGAAAGGCATGTACACACAGAAGTAGTCTTTCTCTGCTAGTTCAGACCAGCATCTACTCTGTAACTTTGAGTCTTAGACTAGGCAACTGTGTCTTGCCCAGGGTCACACAGTCATTATGTGTCAGAGACAGGATTTGAACCCAAGTCTACCTGACTCCAAGGCCAGTACTACAGCACATCAATTCACAATCCATCATTCTGATTGGGCAAGTAAACAAACCCAATTCCAGCCATATAATAAATATTCTAAAAGTAGAGTAGAAAAGCATCAGAGGAGGTGGTAAGGCCCTCAGCTGCATGGTTACAAGTGTTCCCAATAGCATATGGTTAGCCGTGGCTCCCAAGACTTTTTCTTACATGTAGTTTCCAAAGGAAAGTGTCTGCTTATGGCACCAGTTTGCTCTTTTACAATGTGACAGATGGGTTTTAATTCTCCATGTTAAACTATAGAGGGAACTCATTTATATGGGTTTATGGAAAGTGAGATAATATTTGTAAAGTACTTTGTAAATGTTAAGCTCTATATAAATATCATTATTATTATTTCACTCATAAGGAGGAGAATTATGCTTGTATAGATCCATCTGTGTGTGTGTGTGTGTGTGTGTGTCTGTCTGTCTGTCTGTCTTACTCTGTCTCTGTCTCTCAGTCTCTGTCTGTCTCTGTCTGTCTGTCTCTCTCTTTCTCTTTCTCTCTCTCTTCTTATTCATAGATATGTTTAGTTGTATGTTTCCTCACACAAATATTTAAGAATGAAAATCATTGGGTTTGGTTAAGGGCAAGCCTTCTAAGACTTGATTCCAGGGGAGCATTATTTCCTCTGTTTTGTTGCCATTCCAGCTTAGATGTTTGGATTTGTGGGGTTTTTTTCCCTCTAGAATATTGGAATCAATCAAACAAAAAGCATTTATTAGGCACCTACTATGATCCAGACATTGTGCTAAGCACTTTCACAAGAGAGAAACAAGCCCTGGGAGACAAGTTCTTAGCAACTCCAATCAAAAAAGGGATATGAGTAGTGTGGTGTCTTGTCTGGCTTCCAGAGTGATACTGGTTAAAGGGAGGGTATAAACAGTAACTAGAATGGTAATAAGGCACCAGGACAAACTGCTAAGTCAACCAATATATCTTCTTCTCTGCACCTTCTCTCTAGGCACTGCCATTTTTTCATTCTCTCTGCTGCCATCCTAATTTCCACTACACATATGTATTTATATATGACATTTACTTGCATTAAATATATATATGTATGTATATATATATATATAGAGAGAGAGAGAGAGAGAGAGAGAGAGAGATGAGAGATGGACATGAGATAAACAGAAAAAGAGATAGATAGATAAATAGATAAATAGATGGATAAACAGATAGATAGATAGATCGATAGATAGATAGATAGATAGATAGATAGATAGATAGATAGATAGATAGATAGATAGATAGATAGACAGACAGATATTTTCCCATTTTACAATACTTAAGAATTGATCCCTAGGTTCACGTGATGATAGGGTAGTGTTAAAGTCCTCTTATTTCCATAAAACAGGATGCTTTTCTTTGTGAGATATGTAATAACTAATGACTACATTTTAATGCCTAATGAAATATGTATATCTATTTGCATCCATATCTGCCTGCTGATTAGATGATTTTTTAGAAAGGCAACAATTATAGTAATAGTCACCTGGAAAATAAGTCATTCTGATTGAGCAGATAAACAAGTGCAATATTAACAGCTGGTATAAATATGTGTATATAAAATCCACCAAAATACTTCCTTAAGGAAACCATACAAGATGCTTGAGGGAAAATTATGCAAATGTAATTTTAAAACAGCCTAAATATATGAAAAATATTTCTAAAGAGACATGTAGCAAATTACATTATAAATATTTATCATTCTAAGAGAGATCCAGAAGACATGTGGTATTTCTCTTTTTAGGTAAATAGTATATTACAAAAACAGAAAAAACATATTTTAACATGTTTCTCAAAGCTCAGAATTTACAAGAGCAATTACTATTGTTTGTATAAAATTTAACATAGGAATTTGAACACAGAATATAACTGCAGCATTCTCATTCCTCACGTTACTACAGACTAGAATCTTAAAAGAGAAAAATAATTTAAAGTCCTAAATTGGAACTACGAAGATAACCAAGAACATAATACATATACAGGGTATTTTCTAGTACATTTTACAGTGACCATTCATTTCTCTGTCTTTGATTTATCATGCATAGGCTATAATTGTAGATTTTGTTATTTTTGCTAGCTAATAGCTAGAATACAGTCAATATAGATAATAAGGTGTTGGATACTTTTATCTCTTAGTGATAAGCAATGCTGGATGGATCCCAACACTAGGATGTAGACTATTCATCTGTATGTAGTATCTACCAGAGATATTGATACAATTTTGAGGGACCTGGTAGAATTTTAGAAAATTCCATTCTGGACAATTCCATTTGTCCAAGTGCCACCTGTTATTTGTCAAGACTCATCTTCCATATGTTATTTTGGCATGCCACTCTTCTACTCAAAAATCTTCAGTAGCTTTTTGTTACTGCCTACCAAGTACTACTCAAACATCTTTCATGTAGTTTATATTCATCCAAACTGGATGTTTTTGACAAGTAAAGGCATAGATGTGCAATATATTCCATGTTTATCATACACATTCTTTTAGTACTGTACATGAAACATTAAAATATTCACTTTGGCCAATAAGGCAATCTTATCCAGGCTTGGCAACAGATCAGAACTGTGGGATAAATGATGTATTGGAGAGGTTGAGTAAGATGCCACTTCAATGTTGGTGATGCAGTATCCCGTTGGGTTGACTGACCAACATGCCCTAATATTATACAGGAATGAATTGTGTTGAGCATAAATTACTCAAAGGCAAAGTTCTAGTTGGTGTTACCAAAGATTCCAGGATAACCCTAAAATTTCATTTCCATGGTGATCTGATATAGACATTCTTTCAGCAATCAGTGCCTGCGTGATGTCTCCCTTCGAATCCAACTCATCCAAAGCTGACTGTAGCTTCAGAGACAAGCAAGATAGGATCTGGGATGGATACACAGAAACTTAGCACCTGAGGACTATTCAAGAGAAAGACCATTAGCCCTGAGTGAGAGCACCCACCTTACAATGCCATATAGCAGCACACTTGTTACACTGAGGCTAATAATCTTTGTAATGAGAGAGACTGACTTAAATTCAAGAAGGGTCAAGATTGACCTCTCACCCATGTTGTACAAGCGATCCTGGTTAGTACCTATGGTAGGAGCGATATCTTACTACCTGCCTAGACAGTTAAGCTAGTTTTTCCTTAAAATGTGTTGAAAGCATCTTTGAGATTTGGTCTGCTGGAGGGGGCTCAGGCTATTGACATGACTTCCTGATTGCTTGAGTGCAGAATAAGGAGCTGGAGCCACTCAGATCTTTGGCTGGTGGAAAATTCAAGGCAAGGGAGCTTCACTCAGGTGAATCAATGCAAGGTGTATTCAGTACCTATCCTTGCTGATTATTAACTAACTATGGCAGACCAACCAAAAGCAATGACAGTCTGGGCTGCATGCAGCACTCAGCCCCAGTAAAGGAGGACAGAGTCAGGCTGCCAGGAGTAACAGCACCCACAGCACTGATGCCTAGTTCAGGTGGGTGGTGGCAAGGCAGATTTGCAACAATGCCCTGCCTGGTCGGTGGGAGGGGCAGAGTCAGGCCTGGATGTACCCAAATGTAAAGGGATGATACCCCTCAGCAGACCTGGGGATAATCAGGTTAGCCTTAGTGGAATGCACAGATGCAGAGGATACAGTGCTGGGCCTGGAGTCAGGAAGTCGCATCTCTCTGGGTTCAAATATGACCTCAGGCACTTATTAGCTGTGTGACCCTGGGTAAGTCGCTTCATCCTGTTTGCCTCAGTTTCCTCATCTGCAAAATGAGCTGGAGAGGGAAATGACAAACCACTCCAGTACATTTGCCAAGAAAATCCCAAATGGGGTCATAAAGTGTTGGACACAATTGAAAAACTTCTGAAAAACAACAAAAGTGTCAGCACAACAGCTTTGTTCCAACATAGGGCAGAAGGGCTCAAAGTCTAGCAGTGGCAGTTGTCCTGACTAAGTGCAAAGATTAGAAGTTGACCCTGATGGAGCTTCCACCTCTAGCAGCAGTGAGAAGAGGAGAACAACAGGAAGAGAATAGGAGTGAAGAGGCACTGGCTGGGGGACAGCAGGAATAAAGATGGGCCCCAGCAGCTCTGGCCAGGGGCTGCTCTCAGTGCCAATGGCCACCCAGTGCAAAAGGACAGACACTAGCTTGCACAGTGGCAAAGAGTAGGCCTCCTATAACCCATTGCTTATTGTAATATAAAACTGATTGGCTGTTCCACCACGTTGTTGGTATAATACCTGGAGATCATGATATAAATCTTCCCTAGGGAAGGTTTGGTGTTAACAGCATTTATTAAATATCTTCATTAAATAGCATTTATTAAATACCCACTATGTGCTATACACTAAGGTTGCAAAGAAAGGTATGAGAAAAAAAAGCCTCCTCTCAAGGAGCTCACAGACTAATGGAGGAGATAATATGCAAACAATTAGGTACAAATAAGCTATATACAGATTAATTGGAGATAATCTCAGAGGGAAGGCATTAAAAGTAAAGGGGAATTGATAAAGATTTCTTGTGGAAGGTGGGATTTTATCTGAAACCAGACTGGCTTCCCATTCTGACATTTTGAACCTCACAAGGTCATATTTGTTCCAATATTCCTTCACCTTAAACAGGACAGAATAGATGCAACAAGAAGGACATGTGCTCCTAGGCTGCGTTGTAGTGGCCCTGGTGGGAGATAAAGGCTGGAGGCCCCTCTCTCTACTGAGGACTTTGGGTACTTCTTGCCTTTTCCCCAAATCATATCTAAGCAGGAATGAGAATCTTCTTCAATATAACTGGTTAAGAGAAACTAGAAAATGGAAATAAAGAGAGAGTGTATTCCAGGAATGAGGGAGAGCCAGCAAACATAGCTGGAGTTAGAGATAGAGTACCACGTTCAAGGAACAGTAAGGAGGCTGATGGCACTGGTTTATAGAGTACATAAAGGGAAGTAAGGTGTGAGGCAGCTGGAAAGGCAGGAAGGGGCCAGGTTAGGAAAGCTTTAAAAGCAAACAGATAATTTTATATTTAATACTGGAGAACGTTGGGTTGGGGTGGGGGGGGGGAACGAGGGGGACGGAAATGATATGGAAAGGCCTGCACTTTAGGAGGATCAATTTGAAAGCCCAGTGGAGGATGGCCTGGAATAACGAGAGAACCGAAGCAGGAAGACCAACCAAAATGCTATTTCATCCCAGGTGCGAGAGGATGGACACCTGGACAAGAGTTATGGCAGTGTTATTTTTTACAAGTTTAACATCTTTATTCATCTGTTAAACTCACCATGATTTCAAGCAACAGTGAGGGAAAAATCAAGCATTTCCTAATTGTGTGTAGAATTGTATGGATGGCTTATGGAAGACCTTCATTCTTAGCAGCTGAAAAAGCAACATTTTCACTTAGAATTCTGGACCTTCTTTCTTCAGTTTTCTATAATCCACATTCACTGAGTAGAACTTGTACTGAGCAGTGGGATTCCAAGGCTCTGGGTTATTTTCTCTGTCTCAACTGACATCAGGATTGAACGGTGCCAGGTACAAGACATACAGAGTTGCCCCGCTGCCCCCACTCTGATGAGCAGGAACAGAGGGATCGAGTTTGGGTACTTCTTGGTCTGGTTGATGATTGTGCAGAACATGGCAGCGGCTGCAGGACTCAGAGGCTGCGTTGGCTCATTGATTCACTTGGGGCCCAAATGTCACCACAGAGGAGTAGAAGGAGGGCAGTGTTACATTTTACAAGAGATGTTCTGAAAGCAGAATCTTATAGGACTTGGCAACAGATTGGAAACAGGGGATGAGAGTGAGAAATTGAGGATCATGCCTAGGTTGTAATGCTGGGTGACTGGAAGAATGGTGATGCCCTAGAGAGAAATGTGGGCAGGTAGGCGGCACAGTGGATAGAGTGCCAAACCTGGAGTCAGGATGACTCATCTCCCTGAATTCAAACCTGGTCTCAGATACTTACTAGCTGCATGACCCTGGGCAAGTCACTTAACCCTGTCTGCCTCAGTTTCCTCACCTGTAAAATAAGTTAGAGAAGGAAATGGCAAATCCCTCCAATGTCTTTGACAAGAAAACCCTAAATGGGGTCAACAAATGGGTTAGACAAGACTGAAATGACATTAGCTAGGATATGCATTATTTTGTTTGAGCTTCACAACAGTCTAGTAGTGGCTTATGTTCAGAAGAGAAAAGAAAAGTAGAAGGTAGATGAGAATTTGAGGTCAAAGAACTCCTTGATTAGACAATCTGGGAAATCAGATGCCAATCATCACGTGCTTTCCCCACAAATTGCTATTAATTACTACAGGATGGGAAGCAGGGCATGTGTGAAGGAAAAATGGAAAAAGTGAAGAGGAAATGAGAAAGAGAGAGGGAGGGGGAGCAAGAGACAGACAGTGACAAAGAACTGATTCAGCAGCCTACTTTTATATGCAGCTCCCCCTGAGCTCCATCTTCTTGAGGCTCATTCATCAAACCATTAGACTGTATCTTTTGATTTTTTTTTGATTTTTTGATTAAAGGGGCCATCCCTTGATTAACTTCTTAAAGAGGCCTATTCACTGAATGGGCATTACCACACTTAAAGTGAGCACCTGAAAAGACCTTAGCCTGAAAGGGCCATTCTCCCATTGCATCCTGGGCCATCGACAGTCATCCTGGTGAATATCAGGCCACTGGACCCAAATGGCTCTGGAGGAAAAAGTGATGACCTTGCACAGCCCTACATCACTCAAATCAAAGTCAACTGATATCATGGTCCTCTTTGAGATGGAAGGACAAACACAACAAGACTGTATCTTTTGAGCAGAGAGCAAGTGGAAATGCTCATACTCCATGGGGTTGTGTCTTTCAGAAACCTCCAAACAAAGGTCTATACTCTATAATATCATCAGGTTGATTAGAAAATTAAATTGATCAGGAAATCCCCTGATCAAACCCTTTTAAATTCTTTGGGACTTGAAGGTGAGTCTACTCATTCTGTTTGATATCAGAACCTAAATAATCGCTAAGAGAGACCTTGAACAACTTTCTTCCCCTGAACCCATGTAGTGCTGCTTTCCCTGTCTCCATTTATCTGTTTATTCTCTTACCTGTACTTGTGTTCCTCCTTCTCCTATTTGACAGAATGGATCCTCACACTTTCTTTAAAGCCCAAGTGCTGCTTCATTTGTTGTGGCTGCTTTTGCAAAGGGTTACTTACTATAAGGGGAGAGCAAGAATAGAAGAGCAAACTCCTGGGTGCCCCTCTCCTTTAACCTGCCTCAATCCCTGAAGATAGTGGTCTCAAACTCAAAACAGTTTCTACATGGCATTGGTTCCACCAAGTTCACTTCCTAAATTTCACCATATTTTGAGAGGCATGTAACTTCAGCACCATGGGAGAGCTAACATAGCAAGTTCACTTCCTAACGTGGCATAGTTTCTGGATAAGTCCTCATCATAGTTAGGGCTTGGCTGGGTCCTAAATGTTCTTCCACATTCTTAGGCACCTCATTGCTAAGCTGACCATAAAACCTGGCATGGACCCTGCCTCCCAGACCTCTGGTGGCTTCCCATTCTGACATTTTGAACCTCACAAGGTCATATTTGTCCCAATGTTCCTTCACCTTAAACAAGACAGAACAGATGCAATCATAAGGCCATGTGCTGCTAGGCTGCATTGTAGTGGCCTTGGTGGGGAGATGAAGACTGGAGGTCTCTCTCTCTACTGAGGACTTTGGGTACTCCTTGCCTTTTCACCAGATCACACCTATGCACGCATATAGATCTTCTTCACTGTAGCTGGTTAGTGCCTTTTAAATGTACCCCAGATCTGGATAGGCAGCCAATCCATATTGTAGCCTGACCATACATCTTATGGTTAATAAAGCACAAACAATTACAGAATGTTTGTACATGCTCTATATCAAAAAGCTGGGAAAGTGCATCTTATTTCATGAGATTTTCCCTTATCAGTCATAACTGACTTTTTTTCCACTTTGGATCTTACCCATCATTTTGTCCTTATATATCTAATATACATCATATATTATTCATATAGTAGTTATTTTGAGATGTGTCATAAATAGCAATTGAAATAGAATTAATTTTAATGTGCTGAATCATCTACAGGGCCTGTTACTATGAAACAGTATAAAGTCTCTTCAAATGAATTATAGTATACGACCACAAATCATACAGCAATAGATTAAAAGAAAAATGTAAAGATGAGTTAATATTTTTAAAATATATTCATGAGCTTCATCTCTGAATTTGTTCAGACACTCTGGGGCCTAGAGAAGGAAGAGATTTTGAAGATTATCCATTCCAACCTCCTCTTTTTATAGAAACCTAGAGAGGTAGTAAATGCTTTATCATAAAACGAATTAGTCGCCAAACTAGGGCTTTTGGTAGGTCTATGGCTGTCGTTTAGTTGTTTCTACCACATCTGGCTCTTTGTGACCCCATTTTTCTTGGCAAAGATACTGGAGTGGTTTGCCATTTCTTTCTCCAGTTCATTGTACAGAGGAGGAAACTAAGGTAAATAGGGTGAAGTGACTTGCCCAGGGTCACATAGCTAGTAAGTATCTGAGACCAGATTTAAACTCAAGTCTTCTTGAATCCAGACCTGGTCCTCTACCCACTTATACCACCTAGCTGCCCCAACCTGAAACATACTCTCTCCCAAATACACACACCTGTAGGGAAAATGGGTGTAAACGTAAATGGTAGTGAGGCACACATGTAGGGACCATAGGTAGATAAGGCAATCCACAATTCCGTAAATTGAGGCCTTGATGTCCCTTCTTTTTCTCTTCTCAGGTACTGTCCTCACAAAAGTCCATTAATGAGTATGATGTCTGTGTTGGGTTCAACTACTAAGCAGGCTTATTCTGTCACTACATTGGTCCAGTTCATTATACTGTGAGAAGGCTCTACTCTGCTATGCTTTTCCTACTGAGATGGATCTCTTTGCTAACAAGATAATGCTCTGTCAGAAAAAGGGAGATTCCTTAGCCTGGGATTTGCATAAACATTTCTAGGTCTTCTCCCTTGGCTAGACTCAGAAAAGTTTCCATTTCCCAGGAAGCAAATGGTAGTGCAAAGACATATGTCTTCTCTTCTACCAAGCTTAGAGGTCTCTTCTTTGACTAACCTTCTTGATTCAGAGCTATGTCCCCTCAGTGAAAAACCTCACTCTCACAGCAATCAGCCAGTACATTTACCAAGTCCTCATCTTTCGCAGGCTAGTGGATGACCAAGCAATGGACATCTGCCCAATAATCTCAAACACTGTGGAGGTCATAGCTCCCCAATTTCTAACTCTAAAGTCCTCCTGTTGGTCTTATGTAGGTTGAACAGCTGGGAAACGAGACATTGAGGCAGTCTTTGCCCTGGATAAGCATGTTGTCTAGCTTTGTCTTTGCCCTTTCCAATCAGCAAAGCTGCCAAAATCAGAAAGTAGCACACCCTTACCAATAGAAAGATAGACATAAGCCAGACAGCCAGAAAACCAAGCCAGATGAAGATGAATAGATAAACAAAAAAGCCGTAAGAAAGAGCAAGCATTTATTAAGCACTTACTATGTGCTAGATGCTATGGTAAGTGCTGGGGTTCCAAATGAAAGTGAGATGGTATCTGCCCCCAAAGAACTTACATTCTAATGGGAGGTGGGGGTGGGGAGTAGCTGGAAAAGGGAAGTAAGGGAATATATTAATGATGGCATCATGTAGAGATGGCCAAAAAGTGTTGGGTAGTCCTGCTTCTGGGCAAGATGAAACAAAAACCTACCTGTCGGAGTCCAGTGTACCTGTTACAGTCTAAGTGTTTGGTGGGAGTGGGATGAGGATGATGGCCAGAAGGTGATGCAAGCAATCATCTATTTCTCTTTTATTTGGGACTATAACTGCAATTCTCTCTTCTCTCCTCTCCTAATTTTAATTCCCATATCTATCATCTCCTAATTTTAATGCCCATATCTATCATGATTTTGAAGACACAGTCTAAAAGGTAACCTGAGTATTAAAGATAATGAGAATTTGTTACTCCATGTTGGAAGGCCAAGGAACCAAGACAAAATTGGCATTAAAAGCTTTAACCTACTAACCCTTTTCTCCTGCAGGTATCGCTTAGACTCCCATGAAAATATGAAGACAAAACTCTCAACTATGGGCTGTGGTTTCCTCCTTATTAGAGATTTTCAAGCAGAAGCTGGATAACTAAATTTACTTTACATGTGGTTTTTATCATCTATACTATAGTGTATATCTCATAACTAATTTTTAAAATATAAATTAGTAGATTGACAATGTAGTTTCTACATGAACTGGGGTTAAAAGCAGGGGAGAAAAACACCTTTTTCATTTCTAGATGAAATTTCTAGTCCAAGTTTTAAGGCATCATAAGGTTAAGTAGATTCTTAGATTTGAGCTAAATCTGAATTTTTTAATTTTCTCCTTGGGACATCTGATGGGGTTTAGACTGTGGGAACCCCCTTGAACCCCAAAATAATTTGGGTCCCATTTGTTTGAGAGGGGAATGATGAGGATACAGTCTCTGGGAACCCCCTTGAATCTGGAATACAGCCTCTGGGAATCCCCTTGAACTCTCCTTGAATCTTCCCACTAGATCTGGCCTCACCCAAGGCCATAGGCCTTTCTTTATCATTGGGCCCAAATCTCTACCAGGCTGCTTCCCACCCTTAATCCTACCAAAATCCCATTCTCTTGTTTCCTGGAGTCTTGACCTTTGGTAACCCCAGTCCCATCAGGATCCTCCTTGGAAATTCTCAAGACCCTCCCTAAACCCCTCCTCCCTACACCCCAAGACCACCCTAGATCCCTCCTACAATCTTTGTGTATATAAGTTTCATCTTGCCTCCTCTGGCCAGCTTGTGAAAGCAAGCGGCACAAAGGGTGGGATTTCTTAAAACAACCCATTATGGCAAACCTTTAATAAAGTTTGTCTTTTTCCTTGGCTGAGAAGGCTTGGATCGAATTCTTTCAGCAGAAGCTGGAGTGTCAGTATTTTGGGATCTCGAGCACCCCTCATCCCCAAACCTCATCACATCCATAGGCAGAATGAGTGAGCTCATGGCAGATCTACTTGCCTCCATTCCTTTCTTTTTCTCCCTCTCCATCTCCCCAGTTCCTTTACCTTTATGAATAGATGCATATTATCTGAAGATGGGCTAGTGCCTTCTATTTAACAAGCATTTATTAATCACTACCGAATGTGGAAGGTTATATGACTGTCTCAGAAGCAGTTGAGATGAATTCTGGTACCAATCCCAAAACCAACATAATGCAGTTTTCCTTGCAAAATATTCTAGATCCAAATATTTCCATCTATACTACTGAGTGATTAGAATCTTCCAGTAAATATTGTGCCAGGGAAGCTATACAGATATAAATCACATTCCCCAACAAAATGCCTTAAAGGGATTAAAATACTTCAGATCTATAGTCATTTTTTTCAAAATGTGCATATATAATTAAATCAATCAATCAATATGCACCTTTATGTGCTAGGCACTGATTTATTTCCCGCCTACCATGTGCTAGGCACTGAAGACACAGATAAAAACAAAACAGTCCTTGCCTTCAAGTAACTTATATTATTAGGGGGAAACAACATGTACATATATAAATAAAGGCAAAATGCATCCAAAGTAAGTACAAGATAGTTTGGCAAGAAAGGCATTAGCGGCTGGAAGATTAGGCAAGACCATCCTGTAGGAAGGGGAATTAGGTCAGAGCTCTGAAGGAAGCTAGGTATTCTAAAGATGAGGTTTAGTCTGTGGGAACCCCCTTGAGCCCCACCCTGAATCTTCCCACTTGATCTGGCTTTTCAGGCTCAAATAGCCTAGCCTAGCCTTCCCAGGTCTGGTTGCCTCTGGATTGCCTTCTGGCTGTTTCCCACCCTTGATCCTGATCAAAATATCTATACCCTAGCTCTGTTACCCTAGCCCTCTATTGTCTGTCATCTCCACGTAGCCTTCAGCTGTTTCCTACCCTGGAGTCCGGACCTCACCCCAGTCACCCCAGTCCATTCTAAACCCCAAATCTATTCATCCCAGACTACTTAAGACCATCCCTTAGTCCCTCCCATAATCTTTCTGTATATAAGTCTCATCTTGCTGTGGATAGAATTTGGCTTGCTTGTGAAAACAAGCCTCACAAATGGTGAGATTTCTTAGAACAACCCAATATGGCAAATCCTTAATAAACTCTTATTTTTCCTTGACCAAGAAGGCTTAAGTCAAATTCATTCTGTAGGACCCACTGCATTGGTGTTTTGGGGTCTCCAGCACCCCACAACCCTACCCTCATCATTTTTCTTTAGCCTCATCACTAAGATATTGGAAAATTTAATAATAATAGCAGAGATTTACTTAGTTCTTCAAAGTTTGCAAAGTGTTTTATATTATCTTATTTGATCCTCACAACAACCCTGTGATGAAAACATTATCATCCCTAGGGATAATACTGAGACTGAGAGAGGTTAAGTGACTTGTTCTGAGCCACATGGCCGGCCACTAAGTGTCTGAAGCAGGATTCAGGTCTTCCAGATTTCCAGACTGGTGTTCTTTCCATTACCATATAATATAGTCCAGCCCCCAGCCAGAAGATGTTTTTAGTGAGTATGGTAAACCTTTGAACTTGTCTAAAACATCTTTTAGAAAATGAAAATGAATGTTATCAAAACCCAATTCCAGAATTTTTGAGCAAGAATTAGAGAAATCTCAGTAGGACACAGTGTACTATAAAAGCGAGGTGTTTTGATGAGACAAATGACCTTTCCTAGTTCTCAAGAAATCCTTATTTTATTTTTTTCCTACTTAAAAAGCCAGCAAATACAGCAATAAATCTGTACATGCCTAAAAGCTCAAAAATGAGTTCTCTTGCAATTTTTTGCTAAAAGGAGTCATAGTAGGAAGCAGTACTCAGATGGTGGAGCTGACAAAGGTCTGCTCTTCCAAGTTCCACTCTTCAAGGGTGTGTAGTCCCAAGGTTCCATTGCCCTGGAGCTGTTGATGCCACTGGAATCATTCGGTTCAGTCTTCCATCATTAAATGAGTAGCCTCACCGCAAGTCTACACCACTGATCTGATCTTTTAGTAAACCTGAAGCAAACTCAGAGCAAAGAATAAACCAACTGACATTTGGGACTCGGGGCTTCCTGGCACCCTCCTTCCAGATTCTGTTGTTTTGTTTAAGTCAGGATAACCGGAACACCTCACTGAAAAAGCCGACTTGGTCTCTTTCCGGCCAGAAGACACCATAATTCTAGCAAAAGCTTTTTCTCTGTGACAAGCAGATGTTATTTACAGCTTTGCAGGGATCTCTTTATCCTTGCAAAAAAAAAAATAGTCCCAATAAAATATTTGTTACACCACGTAAAAACAAAGAGAAAGCAACACTATGTAACTCTTGCCCAAAGGAAATGGAAATCCAGTGTTTCCATCATCCACCAGCTTTTCCCTCCTTTAAATTATTATACTAATTAAAACAAAGTTGTCCTGAAAGGGAACCATCTATTAGGGGATGCAGTTATGACCGCAGGCTGAGTCACCTGACTCTGGCTGACACTCTTTCCAGAAAGAGAGGCAGTTGAAAGGACTCAGTAAACTATGCTAACCATCAGGATGCATTTCTGTAAGTGGCATTTAGAATGATTGATTCTCCCTTAGCCACTGCACTAGGATTCCCATTATGGGGGTGGGGATTCTCTGCATTTCAATTTTCAAGGCAAAGCTTGCTTTCAAGTTCCTTTTGACACTGTTATCACCCAGCCTAAGGACTTTGTTGACACGAATTGGACTTTTGTTTACTCTAGCCCAACCAGAGACTGCAGAGGAGATTCTTAAAGCCAAAACAATTAACTCCCTGCCCTAGGGAGTGGTATGAACCAGCCTATTTTCCGAACCAGCCCAGCTTTGCTTAAGGCCAGTCCTTTGCAATCTTCTGAAAGGTCACAAAGCCATTCTCTGCTCGCCGGGGGAGCTAGGGAGAAGTTATTTGACGGGAGACTAGATAGGTAAACTGGATTGTCTGCTGTGTGGTTCCCCTATCTTCTTGGAATTTCTAGATGAGAGGCATAAATTAAAAACATTTTCCAAAGCCAAATGTAAATGGATTTTGGATTGTACATTTGTTTTCTCTCGTTCTTCTCTATTATCACAGGGTGGGTATCCAAGAAAGAAGAAAAGAGCTGAATCTCCATGCTTTGAGAAGTTGGTTAATGCCGAGGGAGCTCTAGCTGTCCAATCACTGTAGGTACTAGGGAGTGCTGGGATCGGGAGCAGTGCAGATGCTGGTTACTTTGAAACCTAATCTGTTGAGGCCAGAGAGAACAGCCAAGCCCAGTCCACCCCGCCTCAATAGTACTTTGGGATCAGGGCGAGCCTGACATTGCTGTCAGCACCCAGTTTGAAGGCCGCTGCTTAACATCACAGAGCAGCCTAGAATACATGTGTGGAGATGTAGAGGACATTGTTATCTCTACTTAGCAACTAACTGTTTTGTGAGACTTGTTTTCATCCAAACAAGGATTGAAAGCATGAAATACCACATGACAGAAAGATGTATCAGGGAAGGCCCAGGTCAGGAATCTCTTTTGCTGTGTCCTTCGGGTGCAGAAGAATCTGTCATCTCTTCCTATGTTTATGATACATAGATAGATAGTCGTTAGAGCACTGGACTTTGTTTGGAGTCAGGAAAACCTGAGTTCAAATCTGGTCTCAGACACTTACTAGCTGTGTGATCCTGGACAAATCACTTAACTCTCTTTGTCTCAGTTTTCCCATCTGTAAAATGAACTGGAGTATTTTTGCCAAGGAAACCCCAAATGGGGTCACAAAAAGTCATATTCGACTGAACAACAATATGTGCTTAGGTCTAACTGTGAATTCATTTCACAAACACTGATTGAGAGCTTCTGATGATCAATAGGAGAAACCTCAGAGATTGTCTGAAGGGTAAGCCTAGTCCCAATTCCCAATCTTTATCATTTAGACAAGTTCTGAGGCATTAACCTAGCACAGAGATTCTCAATATTTGTGGAATATATACATAATAATAACAGGTTGTATTTATATACTACCTACCTATGTGCCAGGCACTGTGCTAAATTCTTTACAAATATTTGATCTTCATAAACATCCTGGGAGGTAGGTGCTATCTTTTTTTTTTTTTTAATACTTGAGGAAACTGAGACAAACAGAAGTTAAATGACCTACACAAAGTCACACAGCTGGTAAATGTCTGAAGCTAGATTTGAACTCAGGTCTTCCTGATTCCGGGCCTCATGCTCTAGCCCCTGTACCATCTAACTGCTGTGCATAGGAGCAGCTAAGTGGCTCAGTGAATAGAGCACTGGCCCTGGAGCCAGGAGGACCTGAGTTCAAATTCAGCTTCAGACATTTGATACTTACTAGCCGTGTAACCTTGGGCAAGTCACTGAACCCCAATTGCCTTGCCTCCCTCTAAAAAAAATGAATAAATAAATTGTGCAGCAGGATCTAAATATTTTTAAAACTGGAATAAATTGAGAGGAATATGAAATTCTACCTAAAGAAGATGAATAATCAGCTGCTTCTTACATTCTCTTGGCTAGCGTGAGTAGAGAGAAAGGGTTAGACATCCTTTACTCATACCTGGGAAAGGATAATTGAAGAAGATTTTGCTATTTCAATATACTTAACACATCAAGCAGTAAATAGTCCTCTGAGCTGGCACTAGACTTTATTTGGCTAACTTTCCTACTCAAATTAGCTAAACTGCACAGGTGTTCATTTCTGAATAATTAGAGCTGTCCAAAAATGGTATGCGTTCCTTTACAAAGGAAGGAGTGCCCCATCATTGAAGAGCTTCAGAATTGAACTGTGTGACATAGTAGAGCAGTTGGAATTGGAGCCAGGAGAATAAGGTTTAAATATTGGCTTTGAAATTTATAGCCACTGTGACCATAGGGTAAGTCTTCTAGCTTCTCAAAGTCTTGGTTTTCCCATGGGTAAGAAGAGAATCCTGATACTCTTCCCCAAAGGGGTATTTGTGAGTAAAGGGGCTTTATAAACCTTAAAATGCATGTGTTTTTGCTGTCCAGTCATTTCAGTTGTGTCCAACTCTTCATGACACCATTTGGGGTTTTTCTGGCAGAGATGCTAGACTGGTTTGTCATTTCCTTCTCCAACTCATTTTACAGATGGGGAAATGGAGACAAATAGGGTAAGTAACTTGCCCAGGGTCACACAGCTAGTTAGGGTCGGAAGCCAGATTTAAACTCAGGGAGATGAGTCTTCCTGACTCTAGATCCAGCACTTTATCCACTATGGAGCCACCTAGCCACCCAAAATGCATACAGATGTGAGTTAATATTATTAATTCTTAATTATTATTTATTAATATGCTATAGAATGATTTAGGCAGGGGGGTCGACTTGATAACCCCTCAAGGCCTTTCTTACTCTTGAAATTCTCTGATTTCAATATCCAAAGGTATTGAAGAGTGATGGAAAGAGCCCTAGATTTAGAAGAAGATGACATGGAGCAACCGGGTCATCTGTGCTCTGATCCTTATAGCTGGTGGGATTTTGGGCAAATCATTCCACTTCTCTGGACCTCAGTTTCTTCATCTGGAAAATAACAGGATTGGTTTTTCATAATGTCCAGGCTCCCATCCAGCTTTTCATCCTTATATCCTGTTATTCTGCCTGGCAATGAACTCTACCTGGGATTCATTTACATGCGAATTACTTCATCGTAAATCATCTTTTATGGACATGTTATTTACAACTGAAAGCAATAGTTTCTGCCTGAAAAGCAATCATCTGAAAATAGAAGTTACAAGAATCTAAATATTTTTCAAGGTAACTTTTCATGACACCTTTCCATCAAATATCAGATAGTTTGTGTTCTCTGACCAGAAGACATGGGCTGGCTCACATGTTAAAAGCATAGTGGCACAGTGGATAGAGTGCAGGGACTAAACTCAGGAAGATCTGAGTTCAAATCCAACCTGGGGTAGTGCTAGCTGTGTGACCTTGGGAAAGTCACTTAATCTCTATTTGCTCAACTGTAAAGGTGTGTGATACTTGGACCTACCTCTGAGGACTATTGTAAGGAGCAAAGGAGATACTATAACTTTCAGTTTTCTCATGCAATTAATGTACTTTACATAAGTCAATCTCTGTTTCATGCCTTATTAGGATGAGTTTTGTTATTGTAGAACAGATTTAGTTTATTTAGTCTTACAAACAAGTTTATATAATTTGACTTTTTAAAAATTCTTCGTTTATATTAATGACTCGTTAACTATGATCAACTACTTGCTGTTCTAATTACTAATAAATGAAACACAGGTCAACATAGCTTCATCAGCTCCTAAAATGTAGTAATTTCAATGAGATATTGAAGAGGCAATATTTAGTTAATGCTATCCTGATAGGTTTGTAAGAAATTAAGGTGACCAATATCTTTACCATAGCTTTAGAGGTGGAAAAGACTTCAGAGATCATCTGCTACAACTGTCTCCTATAACATGTGATTTGCTTAAGACCACACAGGGGAATGTCAGAGGTGACTGGAAACCAGGTTGTCTGATTCCAGAGACAGGGTTCTTCTCTCTATGCCTCTAAAATCATTTGGTGGTTTGTTTTTTTTTTAAAGTTCAGCTTTACTAAATTGTTTTCCCCGTTAAAGGCATATTATCCAGTGGAGGAGCCAATACTATTTCTCTTGCTTCTCTGTGAATTTATTTCTCTACAGTTGTGAGACTCAACGTGTCCCAAAAGTCTTAGAGCCATTTTAAGTTTCAATAGCTTTAAACTGCTCTCAGACTTTTGGGACACCCAATATAAAATGGGAGGGCAAGAAGAATTCCTTTTATAGAACTGCTAACAAACATTAGATAGGACAGAGATGAGAGAGTAGCAGAGAATAATACAAAGGCATTCCATGTTGCTCTGGATGTTTAATAAACATCACCCAGGGAACACAGTGACCAGAAAAGATTAGTGAGGAAAACAGAGAGCATACAGGGAGCTCTGCTGAAACATCAAAAAGGCAGCTCTGGGGCTGCAGCATCAGGCTCTGTTTACCAAAAAGAAAAAAGGATCCAATCAATCCAATAAACATTTATTAATTGCTTACTATGTGACAGTCACTATGCTCAGTGCTGTGGCTGAAATTAGTTTAAAAAAGAAAAAGAGAGAGAGAAAGTTCCTGCCTTCAAGTAGCTTGCAATCCATCAGGGGAGGGGGAAGACAATGCACAAAGGGAGGCAGGAAAGTGGAGGGGAAAACAAGGAATGGTGGGAGTCTTGTCAGTGCAGTTGAAATCAGGAAGATGTGCAGATTCAAAGTGGAATGAACAGAAGTGCAGCTTCTGTTCTCTATAAAGAAAAGCATTGGGAGGAAATGGGTTTTCTACCCTTCTGGCCTCTAGTCAGAGAGGGGAGGAGGCTGAGGGGAAGTGATGACAATCAAGGCTTGAATTAGCATAGGGGTAAGTTTAGAAGTGATGAGCGTACCCCAGGAGGGACATCTTGTTCCCCAGAACTAAAACCAGGCAGAGTGGCAGAGCAGAGATCATCCTTGATCTCCATCTATAGATGGCTTAATCGATACATGCCTAGCATATGCCAAATAATGCCTGAGAACAACAATTGCCATCTTTCTCCTCCTTCATAAAGAATTATTTCACATGTGGCCGTGAGTAGCAAGGGAAAGAATGATAACTGACATTTATACTATTGTTGCTGTTCGGTCATTTCTGACTCTTTGTGACCCCATTTGGGGTTTTCTTGGCAAAGATACTGGAATGGTTTGCCATTTCCTTTTCCAGCTCATTTTACAGATGAGGAAACTGAGGCAAAAAGGGTTAAATGACTTGCCCAAGGTCGCGCAGCTATAGTATGTGGTCTTCCTGACCAGGTCTTTTTCACCCCAGGTGAGGTACTCTATCCACTGTGCCATCTAGCTGCCTTGACATGTATATATCATTTCAAATCCCTCTGGGGCTGATATTACAGGTATCGTCCCCATTTTAGGGATAAATCTCAAAGAAATTAAGTGACTTGTGTGGTCAGATGGCTAGTAAGTGTCAGAGGAAGGACATGAACCCAAATCTTCCTCATATTAGGTCCAGCACATTCTCTATCACACCACACCCTTCCCCACCCACCCACTCCACCACTCCCCTCTCCCTCCACACATCCTACCATACAGCAGTGCCCCTCACTGAATGCTGGACTTAAGTCAAGACCCCTTGTTCTGGTCCTGATTCTACTATTTTGACGTTGGTCAACTCACCTAAGCCTGATAAGCCTCATTTTGGTCATTTGTAAAATAAGGCAGTCGGACTGTATGATTACTAAGGTCCCTGCCAGCTCCAACTTTTTCTTTGTTCATGGAATTTTTAACTACTGCATCCATATTATTCAAACTGCAATGTCCCTGTCAAATCACTATTGTGGCAAAAAAAAAAAAAATCAGTTGTTTTTGCCCTGGTGGCAAAAGAGGACGCCAGACCTGAAGCATTGAACCTACATCTTTTTTTATTTTTGTTTGAAATCCTTGCATGGTATTTTATATGTTGGGCCTTGGGCATTTGATATTAAATAATTCATAATTTTTCTGTTCCGCTTCAAGGCAAAGTCTCCCCAGAATTATACTTTGGGCCTGTTTAAAACAAAAACAAAACAAAAAGTGTGTTAACTATTTCTTGTGGTAGAGGGTGCCAATAAACTGGATTACGAACCAGTCTGATAGTAAGTGAGCAAAGATGGCAAATACAGGGTCATGAAGCATATGGGTGGAGGAATTTTTCATGTCACAGGAATTCGTCGTTTTGTTAGTGTTGTTGTTAAAAAATCCCAGAAAGATTCTCCCTTAAACAAACCTAAAGATCCAAATAAGATTGAGCTAGTGCTTTTCACTGATTCAGGAGGTGATTTTGTCTTTTCCCACTTCAAAACCAAGAGGAGCATGGGTGTTAACCAAGCTAAAAAAGTGAGTGTAATTTTATATTATGCATGATGGGGTGCAAGTATTAGGTATAAAGGCTTAAATTAACACCCTCGTAAAAAGGTTGGGTTGCATGTATTGTAAAGGCCCCTTCTAGCTCTAATGATTTATGACTAATCTATGACGATATTCAAGGTTAATGAACATATCTTACATATTAGATGAATATACCTCTACTAAGGTCCTTTTCCATTGACTCAGTAATGTGCCTGGGTTTTCAGAATCAATGCAAGTGGGATGTAAGCTGTCACAGATATGTCCAAGCTAGAAAGGTTTTGAGTATGAGCTCAGTGACACGCTCTTTGTTTATCATCTAAAGATTAGACTAGTTAAATTCAGAAAAGCTTATCACCAGAAGGTCAGCTACTATTAGGTGATTTTTTTTCTCACAGTGACCCATGAAACTATCCACTAAGGTACAGAAGGGTTCTCATTTACATTGGAAGCATGAATATTCACTGTGATGAAATAATAGATCTTTTAAATTATTGAAATAAGCAAGATGAATCAGGAATGCTTGACACATAGTACATATTCATTGGCACATAGTCATTCATGTTTTAGAAATTGAAGAGAAGCCTTTTCTTTGGTTTACACAACATTTTCTCCTTTTTATTTCTAATTTTTCCTCAAACTTTTTTTTTCAAATTATGAATTTTTATCCTCATCCATTCATTACTATTTAAGAAGTGAAAAGAATAAATTCATGATGCATTGAACTCCTGGCTATTTTTTTCTAAAAGTGTTCTGGGTAGTTGATTCTGTTCTGACAGTTCTTACTGATGCTTCATAGATGGGAGAACAATTCTATCATGAAGTCACCAACTACCCACCAAAGTCATACAACACGGTCCCAACTTTGGCTTTTCCCTCATGGTCACTGCTTGCTTCATGAAGCATACTGTGAACTGTATGGAAAGCTTTTCTGTTATGGACTTTTTTGTGATTTTTTAAAAATCAAAGTTTTTAAGGAACAGAGATTAAAGTTCTTGCTCAGCTGATCTAACTACAGGTTTTATTTAATACTATGTGAATGATATGGACCATATAGGAAAGACATACAAGAAATCTATAAATTTGACTCCATTGCCACCCAGTAGGCCTCTGTCTTTATCTGGCTTAGAGGAATGAAATCACACAAAATTTTTCCTAGGAAGTCAGCCCCACCTATACATGGCTTACCCCTGGGTGACATTCAACATGTTAGGGGCTATATGGTTTATACTGAGATAACCAAATTGAGCTGCAACCTCCTCTTATACATGTATGAATGTATTGGAGTTTATTCTAGCCCTTGGTAATTTCCTGCCAGCCCATCTTATAAATGAAAAGCACTCTAACCCATGAAGCACACAACAGAAGGTCCTGAGCAGTTGGTAATGTGTTTACTGCACCTTTATCATGCTTTGGAATCTCAGGAGCCCCTTCAGGAGACTTAAGAGTTATCAGGTCATGAATACACGTAATGGAACCTTAGTTCTTTGTTTTGCCATGAAGCTACTTAAGAGCTAAGGTCCACTTAAGTGAAGGAGTGAGCTGGGAGCTCCTGAACTCTGGGAAGATTTCTCAGAGTTCAGCCAAGGCTGTACAAGCAGGCTGCTATTTTAGTGTGTGAGCAGGACCAATAAATTTACAAGGTAAGCCATGGGGTATTCAAATTCTCTCCTCCACTCCCTTCTCTCCCTTCTTTACACCCTCAATCAATTACAATGCTCCAAGATCCAAAGGCGTAGCTTTGGAAGTAGCATTAATACATTTTTGTTATTGTTTAGTTATTTCAGTTGTGTCTGTCTCTTCGTGATCCCTTTTGAGGTTTTCTTGGCAAAATTACTGTAGTGGCTTGCCATGTCCTTCTCCAGCTCATTTTACAGATGGGGAAACTGAGGTAAACATGATTAAGTGATTTGCCCAGGGTCACACAGCTAAGTGTCAGAGGTCAGATTTGAACTCAGGTCTTCCTGACACTAAGCCAGGTGCTGTATCTACCTAGCTGCCCCTGCGTGGCACATAGTAGCTGCTTCATAAATGCTAGTTGACTTGACTAGAAACAGTATGAAAATAAATGACAGATGGATTTGAAAAATTTTTTAAATTTGAATTTTTTTTAAAAAGTGACAACTGAGAAGCCATTTTTGCTGATTCATCTTCCTCCCTCACATCTTTACCACTCTACCCAATGAACCGAGCTGATGCCACTTAGAGCAGCCCATTCAGCTAAGGGAGGTCTACCTCAAGACGAAGACCTGAAAACTGACAATATCACTCATCCATCTTTACTGAGGGAATGTGGTACAGTAGCTAGGACACTGGCCTTAGAAGCCAGGAAGACCAGGGCTCAAATGCTGCCTTTGACATTTACTAGCTGTGTGACCCTGGGCAAGTCTCTTTGTGCCCCAGTCATCCAGAAAATTAGGGCTCAATGGCTTCCTGTGATTCCCCAGCCATCTCAAGGCCAAAATAATATCCTAGAATAAATGTAAATAAAGTTGTATGTTTTTTCAAAAAATGTGAGCTCTCTCTCTCTTTCCTAGCATGCATACCAATTTGCCACAAAATCACCCATATAAAAAGGTGTAGGAAATAATAAGGACAGGAGAGATTACTCACTCCCTTTCCCTCCTTCCAAATTATTCCCACCAGACTGAAAATAGCCCTAATTCAGCCAAACTGGACAGGTCAGGTAAGGCTAAACACTGCTGTTAGTGGAATTGCTTTGGGATCAGGAACTGCATTCATGGATATTCATCAGCCAGTCTAGCTTTTGCTGTCCATATATCCTGCCTCTTCTAGGGAGGCAGGAAGCACATCCCTCCAGCCTCCGTTAAATCATATAATCCAGAGCAGCCTTTATTGTCTCCCCATCTTGTCAGCCACTTTTCATTTATCAGCTTGGTTAGCAACCCCACTGTTCACAGTTTTGATACAGAAAAAGGAAAAATGACCACCGGATCCAATTAAATGCTCTTGAGAATTTGCCTCTACATTAATAAGAAAATCAACCTTTAGGACATCTTTGTACAGTTTATTGGGACACCCAATGGCATGCTTTGCGACATGTGGCTGACTGTGGAAAATTCTCTACCATAATCTGGCACCTTTATTTATGAGAGAACATCCTACCAAAAATGTGCTCGCAACATGACCGTCTCTGTTCTACTGATGTATTTTTGGAACTCTGCCATGTTTAGAATCTGATGCTGTATAGACCATATCAGTTCTTCATATTTTCCCACATTTTTTCCCTCAGCAGACATAGTTCCTTCCTCTATGTTTATAAATCTTCTACCTGATTTAGAATATGAGCCTTTTGGAGAAGGGAATATATAGTGCCTGCTACAATATGCCAGACACAATGCCAAGCACTACGTTGTTGCCGTCGTTTAATCATGTCTAGCTCGTCATGACCCCATTTGGGGTTTTCTTGGCAAAGATACTGCAGTAGTTTGCCATTTTCTTCTCCAGCTTAGAACTCCAGGGCTAGAGTTCTGTCCACTGAGCCACATAGCTGCCCAACAACAACAATGTATGCAAGCCACTGTGCTAAGGACTTTTTATAAGTATTTTGTTTGACTCTCACAACACTGAGACATCAAACAAGTTTAACATCTCAAATACAGATATGGCAAGGTGAGCAGAGAAGTATCTCTGATACATAATACTGGCTTTGTGACCAGGGCAGTTAGGTGGTGCAGTGAATAGAGTTCTGAGCCTGAAGATTCACCTTCCTGAGTTCAAATCCAGCCTTAGACACTTACTAGCCGTGTGACCCTGGGCAAGTCACTCAACTCTGTTTGCCTCAGTTCCTCATCTATAAAATGAACTGGAGAAGAAATTGCAAACCACTCCAGAATCTTAGCCAAGAAAACGCCAAATGATGTCACAAAGAGTCCGATATGACTGAATGACAAAAGATCATAACAAATCACTTAACCTTTTGTTTCCCTAGGCAGTCACCTGTAAGTCTGGAACAGGGGTTTGTTTAAATTGCTAGGGGTTTCCTCACTGGGAATTCCCTAAACCAATGACATGAGAGGTCTCAACAGAAGGAAAAAAAAATCTTAAATGGGATTTTAAAACAGAGGATAGTTAAAAAAAAACCCCTCATGGAGAGGTAAAGAGGAAATTGAATGCTAAGGACAGAAAAAGGAGGAATTATGGCCTCTGCTCCATAGATGTATAGCTACTAACTATGTTCCTTTCAAGGAAGGCACTGGAGGAATCACTCCAGTCTATTCACGAGCAAAAGAAACGATGGTTAGTTCCAAAATGTGCTAAATATTTCACTTTGAATATGAATCCTGTGAATTCAATGCACATCTTTTAATGGTAATGATCTATTAACATAATTAAGCAAGTCCAAGGTTACTAATGCAGGCTATATAACTATATTTAAACCATCAAAAATCATTATGCAATCATGAACTTTATTTTCAAACTCTTCTTACACTTACCTCCTTTTAGAAACCCTAAGATTAGATGAAAGGTTTTCATTCTAGAGGCAGAACAAAGAATGGCCTAAAACAGGATATTTCCATCCTCTTTATCCTTCTGCACAGATGACATTACATATCCTTCCTCTGAACTGGAGAATTTGCTTTGTTAAATAAATACGTAGCTGCATTCTACCAAACAATGGCATGAGAATTTGTGGCTTGAAAAGTGGTGAGCTCATCTGGCTGAGGCATGATAGTCATGAGGCCCAGGCTCTGAGTATGATCTCAGATTAGGCCACTCAGCTTCTGGCTAGACCCCCCAACCTTAACCAGCTATTTCACATTGGACCCAAGGAGGAATGTGGAAGAGAATGATGAATGACAATAATAATTTGTGTTTATAGATCATTTAAAGGTTTAGTTCTTTTCTCTCCTAATGATATTGTGGAGTCTATCATTCAAATATTATTGACCCTCTTTCACAAATGAGGAAATTGACACTGAGAGACTTAGTGATGTGATCATGATCACAGAGGTAGCAAGTATCAGAAATGGGATTTGAATCCAGATCTCTTGGGGCACTATTGAGTTTTCTTGCTATTATATCACACTACTTTCCTAGCACCACTGCATACGATATGAGCCAACGCAATTAAAAGAAAAGTATCTCAAAATATACAGCTTAAAGTTGGTGGGTAGGTATACAAAGGTCTGCCTGCATATTTTTTTAGGCCTTCAACCAAAAGCCACTTACTAGAAAGTTCTACACATTAATCAAGGTATATTTTTCTTCTGGAATTTGAATTACCACGATGCAAATTCCTTATCTTCTGTTGCAATTTCTGTTCCAAAGTCATTTCTAGGTCCAAAGATTCTGACTTTTCTACCTGACAAGCACATAGTTTCCAGTTCAAGCATATTTCACAAACATCTCACTTATGTTGTCGCTCCCTGAGTACTCACTTCAGGTATGTGAGTGTTTGCAAATGAAGGCAAAGGATTTGAGCCAGAGCTGCTAAGAAGAGGGAAGATCCTTCATTTGTGTGCTAGAGGACCTCAAATCACATCCTATATGACCTTGGGCAAATTGCTTAACCCCTCTGGGTCTCAGTTTTGCCATCTGTGATGTGGGGGGACTATGGTTATATGATTTCTAAGAGATCTTCCAGTTCTAAATTTATGAGTGATATGAATCTGAAAAAAAAAAAGCATTAGAGATCTTCTGCTCTACTTTTGGTTTTCTCCTATCATCCCTCTACTGGAATCCAGACCTTATCATTCAATGTACTCGTTCTCTGAAAGATCATCTATCTCCCCACTTTGTTACCTCACAGTCTTTTTTAAAACATAGCACCCCTGGGAGACTATTTTCCTCACCAGCTGTGAGAATGAAGAATTCCTGGGGCTTAAATTGGGTATCTCACCAAACATCATTTACCATGATAGAGTAATTAATCTGTTAACTGAATATCCAATTGAGTTGTTGATACTAAGTATAAAGTAAGACTCTAGAAAGTACTTCTCAGCTGGGTGTTGTTTTCAGTGAAACATTGCTCAGAAGAGGGAAAAATGATCTATGGGTCTGTCAATTAATTGCCCACTGAAGAAGTATCCTGTCACATCTGGTACCAAAACCATTGTGCACGCATGTTGCTTGGAATTTAGGCCAAGTATGATGCAGAAATCCTTAACCATAAGGGTAGAGGGAGAAAAAGAAAGAAATCCTGCCACCAAGTACCAATTGTCTCTCAGCAGAGTTCCATATTTATAGATCATTACATAATTTACGAAGCATATACATGCACACACACAAACACCCAGAATCATCTCTGTCAGTTTGTGTTTTTTTTCATATATGTGCATTACATTTGATAATTAAAATTTTTGGAATGGGTCAGCTGTGAGAAGCAGCAGTAGAAGGTGCAGAAGAATAAGTAAAAAAAAAACAAAGATAGAAAGAATTAACACTTGTTATAAATGATTATTGACTGACGACTGTTTTTTCTCAACCTTTCAGCTAGGAAAAATAAAGCATCAGCTGATGTTCTCAGTCTGACTAGAGATTTAACTAGTTAGATAAAGCATTGATGAAATTCTTTCTATGTACCAGGGACTTAACTATGTACTGGGTATGAAAGAGAGAGAGAGGGAGAGAGAGAGAGAGAGAGAGAGAGAGAGAGAGAGAGAGAGAGAGAGACCTAGTAGTTCAATCACATCCAGATTATTCACCAGTTTGTTCAATTCTATAGAAGACTTCATTTTTTATCTTTCTTTTAGATTTATTTTACTTTGAGAGAGGAATATTTTTTTCAAACTAAATTATCTACTTTTTCAATGAAGAAGCATTGATTTTTTTTCTCCCTTTCATTTTACACTCCTTCCCCCACCCCCAAAATGAGAAAGAAAAAGACATCCCTTGCAACAAATATACATTGGCAAGAAAAACAAATTCCCACACTGGCCATGTTTAAAAAGGATGTCTCATTCTGTAATGGGTCCCTTCTTTATCATTTGTCCAAGTCTAGAAGTATGATCGGTCACTATATTGATCAGATTTCTTAAGACTTTTGAACTTGTTTGTCTTTAAAATGTTGTCATATAAATTGTCCTCTTGATTCTGCTTACTTCAGTCTGCGTTAATTCATATACATTTTCCTGGGATTGTAGGGCAGGAGGGGAGCTATGTTGATGGGTAGTCATGGATAGGAGAAAATTATATTTTATTCATTGAAACAAATTAATTCAACTGTAAATTATTATGAACCAAGTTTAGGAGATTGTCTTCATTATTAGGTTTTCAATGGAACACTTTTTTTTTTTCTAAAGAAGCCATATGGATCAGTTTTCCTGACTTTAAACAATCTCTGGGAGGGCAGAGCCAAGATGGCGGCTAGAAAGCAGGAACTTGTGTAAGCTCTCCCCAGGTCCCTCCAAACTCCTGTAAAAAATGGCTCTGATCAAATTCTAGAGCTGCAGAACCCACAAAAAATCAGAGGGAAGCAGGGCTTCAGCCCAGGAAAGCCTGGATGGTTCCTGGGAAGGGCCTATCACACAGAGCTGGGAGCAGAGTGGAGCACAGCCCAGCATGAGGGTGTGCCGGGACCAACCAGACTGGGAGCCAGGCAGAACAGGCAGTAGGGCCCTGAATCATCGAGCTGTGGCAGTTACCAGACTTCTCAACCCACAAATGCCAAAGACAATAGAGAAGGTGAGTGGAAAAATTGCTAAATCTAAGTGAGAGGAGTGTGCAGTAAGCTCTAGCCCTGGGGGCATGGAAGTGTTGCAGCTGTGGGGCTGCTTCCAGAGCTCCAGCTGCAGTTGCTTCTGGACCCAGGCCCACCCTCTGGGAGGAATTAAGTGGTGAATCAGACTGGGAGTGCAGAGCCTGCCTGTATCTGGGTCCCGGTGTGGGTTGGTGGGTCTTGGGGGAGGAGTAGCTTTGAAAACAGCAGTGCTTGGACCCTAAAACTTGGGTCAAAGTACTCTCTATTCTACAAGCAGTCATATACTGACAAAAAGCTCAAGGGTCAAGTAGTTGACTGGGAACATGAACAGGTAGCCAAAATGGACTCAGATTCAGACTCAGACTTTGGAATCTTTCTTTGGTGACAAAGAAGAC
>CM053623.1:147852638-147923589 GCA_028646595.1 Phalanger gymnotis
TCAAGTTTTTGCTGCGGTGGGGCCTAAATAAATTTCTTGTTGTTTTCTCCTTAGAGAATCTCTCATACCTTGCGATTTCGGACCATTCAAACATATACATGATTATATTTGAGATCATAAATTCGGCCTTCCTACTACAACACATATGTAAAACTAAGGTGATATATATGTGTATATATATATGTACATACATACATACATACATAACTAAGGTGTTAACATGACAAAAAGCCATGAAAAGGAATTGTCTTTCATTGATGAGCAAAGTCATTTTAGGTTATGATGGCATAGAATCAGGATATTAAACAATCTTGATTATGGCACTAATTCTTTCTAAAGCTTTAAGTAATTCAATCAAATAAACATTTATTAGGTGTCTACCATGATATGTGCAAGTTTCTGTTCTAGGTTTTGGTGGGGATTCAAAGATGAAAAATGATGCAGTCTTTGCCATTGAAAAGCTTACATTCTACTGTAGTGTGGGCAGAGGGATTGGAATGTGCCATACACAAATAAATATAATACAAAATAAAGGGTTATAGGGACAAAGAAGAGATGCAGAGAAAATTATTTATAAAGCTTTCATGAAGGAGAGACTTCTTCCAGTGCCTTCCTAACCTTCTGACTGCTAAACTTTTATGTCAACTTCACTGGTTTATCCTCTACTTTCTCCTGCCCCAATAAAGAAAATGTTCCCCGGACCTCTGGTTGAAACTCACATTTCTTCTATTTTCTCTCCCTTGGCAATCTCATCCACTGTCATGTGTTCAGTTATCACCTCTATGCAGATGATTCTAAAATTTAATGTATCCAACCTTTATCTCTACCCCACCTCTCCATCTGGATTTTCATGTTAGACATTTCTACACTGGTATCCCACTCGAATGGCAAACTCAGCATGTCCAAAGCCTAGTTTATTTATTATTGAATATTATTATTGCCCCACCTTGCACAGCAAAGATAATAATGATGATGATAATTTTTGTTCTTGTTATTTGGGTATGTGCAACTCTTTGTGACCCCTTCTTGGCAAAGATACTGGAGTGGTTTACCATTTCATTCTTCAGCTCATCTTACAGATGAGGAACTGAGGCAAACAGGGTTAAGTGATTTAACCCAGGGTCACATAGCTAATAAGTGTCTGGTCTATTCTCTTTTCTCACCTCTGCCTCTTCAAATATATCTTCATTTTTTTATAACTACATTTTAGTTGACATATTTAGAGATCACTTAGCCTTCTCTTTCCTACTCTAGCAGTTGACTTTCCTAATTAGATCCATTTCTCAATGACTGGTTGTTTTTAACTCACTTTGGGAGCTAAGTCCAGTTCTGTAACTTATTTCTCTAAATTGAGGGCTTGATACGGTCCTCACAGCTCTAAGAATAACTGCTCCCATCTCCAAATATAGATCTTGGACAATTACTTCTCAGGCCCTACCTATTGTGCTCCTACATGCATCTCATCTTGTGAACCTCCTATTCAGTGATGATTCCTCAAATATATATGTATATGTATATATATACACATATATGTACACATACACATGTACATATATTATATATACATATATATGTATATGTGTGTGTATACTATTTATCATCCTCCATAAATATATTCTATAGATGGGCTTCTCAAAGCAAGTTAATTAAGCATAATCCCTTCTTTCTCGGACTTACTCTTACAACAAAAGAAAAAATGGAAGAGAAAGGATGCAAACACATAAGGACCAGAGGGTTTTAGAATTGGAAAGGGTGTAACATCTCCTGGTCTAATGCCCTCTTTTAAATGGATGAAGAAACAGGAGGCTCATTTAGATTCAATTCAATTAGGCAGACATTTATTAAATTCTTATGTAACCTCTGCCCCAAAGCCCATTATTATGGGGCTCTCTCCTTATCGGTAGAGATAAATATACTGCCCTGCATGAGGTGGGGGGAGGGGTAGTGGAGGAGAGGGGAGAGAGTGCAGTTCAAGACCAGTCCCCTTTTGCGACTCATCAAGTATCGAGTTGCTTCTGTTGTTTCTGGCTTCCATCTTGGAGGGAGAAGGTAGAAGAGGCCAACTCTTCTTAAGGTTGCTGTCTCCATCAGTGTTCTATACTAGATACTTCACAGAGTTTCTCACTGTGTGAGATCTAGGACGCTCTCTTGGTTGAGCTGAGTTATCTCACTCCCAATGGGAGAGCTCCTTCACTTTGTATTCTCTGGTTTATGTTCTCCTACTTATACTTTCTCTGGTTTTTCTTTTGCTACTTGTTTGGATAAATGAGTTTTCTTTGCTGTATTTGCTGTGTGTGTTTATTGTGGAACTGGTATTTGCTGGGAAAGGTGGTGAAGCCTTGGATACAGACTTTAGGGGTCTCCTAAAAGGGGAAACTGCTGGTAGGCTAGTTTGAGTAGAACTGGGAAAGCATAAAGGGAAGTAACATAAAAGAAAACCAGAAAAACAGGTAAGAGCAAGACTGTGAAGGTCTCTAAAGATCAGAATGAAGATTTTGCATTTTATTCTAGGATCAATAGAAAACCATAGATAATTTTGAAATAATACGGTGACATGCCTAGATATAAGTGTGCTGGAGCCAACTCAAATTGGAGCCAATTGTTAAATTTGGGGTATGAACATTTATACCTTGAAAATCACCAAAGGCTACAGATAAAGGATTTATTTAGTATTTTGTTGATTATCTAACCTTAAGGAAGTATTAATAATGAAGATTAAACTTAAAAGTATGTTATACATACATTAAGTTGGTTGTTAAACATTTAACAGAACACCTTGTTTTTTTTAGGATTATCAATTTAGCTGCTATGTAAAAGATGATTTTGAGAACAGAATGACAAATTAGGAAGCTACTGTACTAGGTGAGAGCCACTGATGACCCAGACTAGGTTAGAGGTCATGTTGGTGGAGATAAGAGGATGGATATGAAAGACGTTATAGAGTTAATAAGACTTGGTAATTTATTGGATATGAGGGGGGCAAGAAAAAGGGACTCCCCAAGAATGGCTCCAAAGTTGGGAACCTGGGTGACTGAAAGAATGATGGTAACATCAACAGAAATGGGGTTTGGGGAAGGGATATCAAACAACTGGAACTAGAATTTGGGTGGTCCAATGATTTTTCCATTATGCCATGCTGATGTCGATTTATATGAAAAACTGAAAGATGACATAGTAACAATTTTCATTCCTTATCCCCCAATCAATGGCTTATTATGTTCATTGTAGTGTAAAATTTTCTCAGATGTCAAAATAACAAATCCTTGTCCCACTTTCTATTCTAGTACCATATATTTTCACTTTGAAGGAATAAATAAGGGCTAGATTAATGTTTTGAGTACTGCTAAACACAGTAAGAATTGGGCATTTGAGTTGGAAGCTGTTGAGGGAAAGTAACACACCCTGAAAAATAATTATAATTTATTATATTGATCAAACAAAGGTATTATTAATTAGGATCCCCCTTTTCATTCCACCTCTTCATCCTTTTGGAGGTGGTCCAGCTCAGGAAGTAGGACTAAATAGCACTATCCGTTATTCAAAGAGACCTTTCATCTGTACAGTCACCCAAATGGCTTTGGCCAAGTTTTTTTCTCTTACTCTGAATTCAAATCCTTTTTAGATGTATGAAATTACATAGTCCTGTGGACTCACCATGATCTGCTACTGTATTACAAGAATAGCCATTCAATCTGGGGAAAGATAAAGCATGAAAACTTTCCTGGTTCATGGGAAAGATGATATATGTACTCAGGAAAAATCAGCACTGTGCACTTCTCTAAAATTAGCCTAAGGATTTAGACCATGGTCAGTTAATTTTGGATAAATGAGGTATATTTATGGAACATAATGAGATACATAATGAGCATAATAGATGTTCTAAAATCACCTAATTTTTTTCTTTTGAAAACCAGCAGGATTGAACTGATGGATCGCCTCTATAAGTAAGGAATTTAGTATGGAGGATAATTTTCAAAACAGTCCGCTTAACATCAAAGAAAATTATTCCTAATTGTTTTGTTTTACTTAATGCATAACAGATTACTGAGAATCAGGCTTTCATAGTTTTCTTCCAGGCAGAAGAGAGACTTGAAAGAAAAATGTTTAGTTGAGGAGAGATCGTTAGTGTTTTAGGGCCTTACTGCTGGCCATGTCAATCCATGCCAAAAGCACAGTTGTGGAAGAAATGGTAAACAAAATGTATCTGCAGCATCTTTTAATTTACCTCCAAGAGTTCAATCAACTCTCCTTTTACTAGGCCAGAGGAGGGGTACGTTAAGGTTAGGGATTGGACTTGAAGTTTTTCATTGGCATAGAGAACTCCCAGGGGAGGAAACTCTCTCTACCAATGTAGGTCAGCAGTTTCTCTTCATTTTATGGTATTAAGTTGTCTAGACCACTGAGAGATTATTTGACTTACCCAGAATCACATGGCCAGTATATGTCAGAGGCAGAATTTGAAACCAGGTCTCCCCGACTTCAAGGCTAATCTTCCATCCATTATGCCATTCTCAAGTATAGTGTAAGAGAACACTTTTAAGGGTACTTGTATCATGAGGAACTCGCTTAGATCATTACTTTCTGATTTTTCCTAGGATCTAGACCAAGGTTAATTTCATCAAACTTATTTTTTTTGAAGATTTTTGATAACTATATTTTGTTATAATAGGTTTCCTTTTTAATCACATGTATTTTATGTGCTTAAAAGCATTCTGAGAAAGGGTTAGTCCATAGGCTCCACCAGAATGCCACAGAGGTCCATGCCTGACAAAAATTTAAAAGTTAAAAATCCTTGATCTAGACAGTTGAGACTTTCAGATAAGTGAATTATAAGTAATATATGAGTTATAAGTAAGTCCATAATGAGTTAGTACTGAAGGAACTATAGAAAATGGACATCTCTACCCACAGAGGATCACTGATAAAATGGAAACATATCCCCCCATGAACTTATATTTGAATATATTTTGTAGACATATGTGTATATATAATAGATATGTGTATCACACGTAACATATATATCTATGAAAGACAGAGACAGGAGAGAGAGAGAGAGAGAGAGAGAGAGAGAGAGAGAGAGAGAGAGAGAGAGAGAGAGAGGAAAGGGGAGGGAAAAGGGGAAGGAGGGAACTAGGAGAGAGAGATACAGATACAAGTAACCCAAGATGGAGAATCAGGAAAGGGCTCACGGAAGAATAGCTCTTCAGCTTAGATTTAAACAAAGCTAGGAATTGTAGGAGCTCCAGTTGGATTTTTTTTTTTTGATAGAATGTAAATACTTTGAGGGCAAGTGTTGCTCTATGTTAGTCTTTGTGTTTATAGGACTTGTGTTTGATGCAGGGCAAGTGCTTGATGAATATTTATTGATTGGTAAGAGGTAGAGGTGCAGATGGGGAACATTGCAGGCATTGCGGGCTGTCTATGAAAATGCAAAGAGATAGAAGATATTGGAATGCCTTGTATGGACAATAGCAAGAAGGTCTGTAGACTGAACTACAGAGTGAGTATAGAGTTTTTTGTTGTTTGTCCTTCATTCTTGAAGAGGACCATGACATCAAGAAGGTGATGTCATGACTTGCAATTGAATTGGGTTTAAGTGAGGGAGGGCTGTGCAAAGTCACCAGCCACACTTTCTCCTCTGGAGCTTCCTGGGTCCAGTGGCAAAATATAGATCAGAATGACTAGAGATGGCCCTAGATGCAGTGGGAAAAACAAAAAAGAGTGAGTGTAGGGAAGCAGTGTGGAAAGGAAGGAAGATGCCAGCCAGTCAATATTTACTAAGCATTTACCAATTCCTGAAGGGTTTTAGATATCAAAGAGAGGGGTTTATAGTTGATTCTAGAGGCAAAAAGGAGCCGCTGGAACTTATTGAGGATACATAACACATATCCCTGGATTTGAGGAACATCAGTTTGGCACTATGTTTTAGGAACATCTGTGAGGCAGATAGATTGGAGAGGAGAGACCTTGGAAGGCAGGGAGACCGATTAGGAGGTCATTGCAATAGTCCACATGGGAGGTAATGAGGACCTGATTTTGAGTGGTAGCTGTGTGAGTGGAGAAAAGAGGAATGATGCAAGAGAGGTTGTGGAGCTCAAATTAACTAGATGGCAGCTGATTGTTTATCAGGAGTGAGGAAGAGGTAAAAGTTAAGGATATCAACAAGGTTAATAAAGTGGATTACTAGAAGAATGACCATGCTTGTGACAGAAATAGAGCATTTGCCCATGAACTTCATCAATACATTCTATTTGCATGTATTTTTATTTGTTGATTTGCCATTCGCAGTCTGCTGCTATACTTTAAGCAGCTTGGCTTCAAGTGAGACCCCGTTTTAGGTGTTATTCTTTCTGGCCAGGTCTTAGACTCTAAGAGGCTAATTAGAATATATGGCTAGTGATTTAAATCCCATGCAGATCTAGGTAATGTCAACATGAGAGGGTAATCCTTTGGACCTGAGGGACTGTTTCTTTCCAGTGGGGTTATCCTTCTGGGTATATTCAGTGGGTGGGAGCCTGAAGAACTGTATCATTGTTCTATTTTGTTTGCATTTAGTTTTTTTTTTAATTCCTCTTTTTGATTCAACTTCTCCAGATCTTCACCCTGCACTAGGCTGGGTCAGTGCACCCCTGACCCATGATTCAATTAAAGATCTCCTGTGATAGTGGTAGCAGAATCCAGGAAAGGGGTAACAGAGAGGTTCTTCCTGTGTTTACATCTTGGGAAGATATGTTAACATTTTCCTGAGTCAAAGAAAAGAAGCCTGAGTGACAAATGACTTTGATATTTGATGCAAAATATTTTAAATGCTAGTTTAGGTTACTCTTCATACCAATTCTGAAAATAGGCTACTGCTTATTCCATCATTTACAGAAAAGGAAACTGAAGCATGGAACGATCACATAATCCATCTAGGATACTAGCTATAGAATCATGATTCATCTTTGCTATGGTTATGGATCCATAAGTGCAGGGCTACTCACAAGCCCAGTCTCTCTATTGATTGACATGGGAGCTTTGACCTACCCCATTTGCCCCTTCCTTAGGCAACCTTGTGCATATAATCTCATCTCCCCTCTTCCCATTGTTGGCATCTCACCATCTTTATGTTGAGCTTGTCTCAAGCACTTCATTGCCATAGACCACCACAGCTCAGAATTCCTGAGCTTAAGAGATTCAACAGTATCAGTCTATAATGGCAAGCTAAGTGGGACTTTTTGCTGTTTTTTTCTTTTGGAGTGCTTCTCAGAACTAAGGCAACCAAGTGCCTTTGATTGAGTCTTGCCTTTGATTGAATCAAGAGTCTTTGATGACCTGCTTAAGTCTTAAGAAAGTCTAAGCCACCTGAGTTTGAGTCACATAGTTTGACACCCTCTGACCCTGAAGAAGTGTATATATACTCTGAGGTTAGCATTTTGCTTTGGGGTTCACACATTGGAAGAGTGTTCCTGTTATTTGGCCAGATGAGACTCTGGGTAGCTGTTAAGGAGCCCCCTCGGCTTTAAAAAACCAGATGTTGGTGTTTCTCTCTTTGGTAACTATGTATATATTGTTATGGACGGATACTTAGAAGCCCTGTCTGCTGATTTGTGTTATTTGCTCTGTTTATATAATTTCTGCTTGTAATTTCTGTTTGTGCTTTCTCTGAAGTTCAGGGCACTGACTTTTTCCCCTGAACCAAATGAATGATATATGTATGTTTAATTAAAGTGAGATTGTAAACCCCTTAAAGTTGCTTTCTTTAGAAAAGTAGATCAAAGAACCTGTGCTAGCAGCCCTCCTATGTGTTGGTGTTATTGGTCTTATACCCCCACAGCAGCTGCAAGCAGCATTGTTGTTGCAGTCTCCACAATTTATTTAGTCAGCCTTTCCCCAATCTTTACTCATACAGTTTATTTCAAGGGTTTTTTTCTTCCTGACTGTAGTCTCTTTCCACTCCAATTCATCCTCCAACCAAAGAGATTTTTCTAAAGTGCAGGTCTAGCCATGTTACTCCCATACTCAGTAGACTCTAGTGGCTCCCTATCACTCCCAGAATCAAATACAAAATGCTTTGTTTGGTATTCAAAGTCCTTCATAACCTAGCTGCCTCCTACCTTTCCAGTCTCCTTACACCTTCCTCTCTGCCATGGACTCTTGAAACTAGTGACATTGGCCTTCCGGCTGTTCTACAAATGAGGCACTCCATCTCTTAGCTCTGGGTACTTTCTCTGGCCTTCCCCAGGCCTGTACTGCTCTCCTTCTTCAACTGCACCTATTGACTTCCCTGGCTTCCTTTAAATCCCAACTAAAATCCCATCTTTTACAAGAAGCCTTTCCCAACCCCTCTTAATTCTAGTGCTTTCACTGTATTCATTATTTCTTATTTATCCTATAAATTGCTTTCCTCAGCACTTAGCACAGTGCCTGGCATTTAGTAGGCATTTTAAAATGTTATTATGAAAAATTAATTATCATAAATAAAGTTTCCATTAATATTTCTGTAAAGATATATATTTTTTCTCATTTAAAACATTCTTTGGTTACAATCCCCCATAGTAGGATTAGTGTATCAAAGGATACGTATGCTTTTGTAACTTTTCCAGTATTTTTAATACAATTGCTTTCCAAAAAGATTATGCCTTTTTATAATTCTCCAAGTTATGTAAGAGTGTACTTGTCTGTCTACAACCCCATTGACATTGAATTTTATTTTTTCTTTGCCCGTTTAGTGGTTATAAGATAGAACCTCAGAGTTCCATGAATGAAGGAATGCTCCTTACATTCAAAGATTATTATATGTTATCCATAATTTATATATATGCCTCTGTGTGTGTGTGTGTGTGTTTGTGTAATTTTTCCAGGAAATGATGGGTCTGTCCTGAGCCAACTGACCTCTCTCACTCAGTCACCCTTATGACCAGTGATATCTATATTTCAGATGATTGCCTAGGATTGGGGATACAATCTAAAACCTTGGATTAGAGTGAAGCTACTTGGCCCCTAAAGGGACAAAATTTGACTCAGCTACTTATTGACACATATATGGGGGGTCACTGAACTAGGAATAAGGAGACTTGAGTTTCCACTGTGCCACTATTTCAGGCCATTGACCTCAGAAAGGTCAATGTAAAGTGAATTGTAAAGTGAACAAGTTGAAAAAGATGGTCTCTAATATCTCCCTTAATTCTAACATTCTATGAATCCAAGGACTACATTATTTTTTACTACAAATGGCAAGAAATCTAGGATAGGTGCAACATCTGTCATCTATTTCACAAACTTGTCAGAAGACAAGATATAAGATTTAATTTTTGTGTAAGACTGATAATTTGGAGTACTCGACAGTTGTGTTCTCTAACTCTAGTCAACAAGCATTTGTTGAGTGATATTGTAGTCATGTTCCATTTTATCAAGAAAATGTAATGGAAAGAGTATGCCTGATGAGGAGTCAGGAGATCTGGGTTCAAATCCAGATTTTGACACTAAGTAAGCCATGTTTTGCTGGGTAAATCACTTAACATTTCTATGTCTTTGTTTCCTCATCTGTAAAATCAGGAGGCTTGCTAAGGTGTTTTCCAGATCTCTGACCTATAATCTCCAGGACTGAGCTTTGAAACTCATCTCTTATTTTGAATTTTGACTATTTTGAAGAGATTCAAACATTCACCAAGCATTTATTAAGTGCCTGCTATATGTCAAGCACTATGGTAGTTGCTTGTAGAGAAAGTTTAGATGGGATGTAGTCCCTGCTATCATAGAATTTGCTAGAAGTTTCATTGTCCATGCATGCCATAGTCTTGTTAGATTCTAGCTTTTCAGGAGAGGCACGAACATGCAAGTGTGTGTATGTGTACATGCGCATGTGTGTTTGTGCCCTCACACGTACATGCTATGTTATATGATGGACACTGGTATAGCTGAAAAATTGCTGGACTTGGAACAGAAGATCTGAGATCTGCCACTTAACTATCTTGTGTCCTTGGGACAAGTCATTTAGTTACCTAAGGCCTCAATTTCCTCATGTGTCAAATGGGGACAATAATACCTATTTTATCTTCTTTACAGAGCTGTTGTGACAATCAAAAGATCTAATGTCTGCAAAAGTGTTTTGTAAACTGTAGGACACTATGCAGAACATAAGGCGTTATTATCAGTGTGCTATTTCCCTTTACTGGGTGCGTCCTTATCCTTCTTTCCAACTGCCTGAGATTTTTACACTTAATATGTGACTATAGTTGCAGCACATCTATCAGAAGCCTGACCAAGCATCCGAAGTACCTATTAGGAGCCCCTGAACAGCCTGATTAGGGCTAGTCCCTTTGAAGTCATTCAGCTGATGAGAGAGAGCTGAGCAAGCTCATCTTTACAATAATTGCTCCTTCCTCTTTACCCGGACATCATTTAAGGTATGGTTTCTATTCAGTAGGAGAAAATATTCACCTAAAACACAGGCGGCTCAGAGCTTTAATGTAAAGATGAATTTCTAACCTAAGAATAATTTTACTTATCCTCATTTTTTTTTCAAAACCCAATGGTTAATATTTTGGGAGCCCCAAACAAGTCCTGTATTTTCCCTCAAAGGTTCTTTATGACATCCATTCTATTATTTTATTTTTTTTCACCGTGACCTCAGTGAGATTTTCCGTTTATGCATCTCCCCTTCATAGATTTGTGTCTTTGTTCTTTCTCTGGCAAACAATTCACTTGCCCCATTCCTTTTATGTTCGGTTCATTAAATGTTCAGTTCATTAAATGAGTGTGGGTTTTTTGTCAGCACCTGGAATCATTAATTATGTGTCTACCAGTCCGTGTGTATGTTTTCCCCTCCTGCTAATGTTGTTTATTTCAAACTATGAGCCAACAGTGGATGTGCTCGCAGATCAGGGGCTTTATCTGTTTGGGTTACATCTTGTTGTGTTCAATGCCCAGCACAGTGCTAAAGAAAAACCCACAGGTGGGGGGGTTTAATCAATACTTTAATAATGAAGTTTACTTCTGACGTCGATAATCATTTCTGGAGGAATTAAAGGAGAATTTTTCAGCAAAGTGATTGAATGCTAACAGCCAAATGTCTAGTCTTTAAGGATATGTAATTTTATTGGCATGGGCACTCCTTCTACTGACACAACTTTTCTATACTTTGACAAAAAATTTTTAGCTTCCACAGCTAAAAAGAAAAGAGAAGAAAAGAAAAGAAAGCATACTGTTAAAGGCCCTAGATACCAGCTAATGCAACCAGTGCAAGAATCATCAATCTTTATTTATTTATTTATTTTGGTAGCATGGACACCTTTGGCAGTCTGGTGAAGACTATTGATCCATTTTTGGAGTGTTTGTAAAGGACTACTAAATCTCAATTTGAGATTCATTAAAGTAAAGATGAGGCTTTTTTCCCCATTCACATTCACAGATCCCCTGAAATCTGTCTGTGGAGCCCAGTTTAAGAACTCCTGCTGCGTAAGTTTGTTGGAGAAAGAGTTGGGAAAGAATATTCTAAGTATGTTGGTACTACCATCCTCATTCTCCCTAACTTCCCCATGGATCCAAAATGTCCAGAAAGTAAGGCATTATTATAAATGACCTGTTCCTTCTTCCTGTGTATATCCTTCCCTCTACCCCTCGCTGTCTACTATTTACATATTTCATATGCAAATCTAAATTCAGTAGCACATATATCAGAAGCCTGACCAAGCATCCACAGCACCAGCCACAAGCATATCTGAACCTCCTCATTAGGGTTAGCATATTTGAAGCCATTCAGCTGAGCTGATCTCACCGAGCTCAGGAAAGCAGTCGCAGCAATAGTAGAAGTAAGGCCCAGCAGGGAGGGTGAAATTTCTGAGTCAGTGAGACATGACGCAGCTGGGACTCAACTCTCGGGCTATTCCCTCTCCTACTCACAGCATAGCAATCTGTGGGAGACAGATTTCTCCTTCTGTATGGCTGATTATTCTTTGCTGTTACTTTGCTAATCTGTTTCATTAAATGCCTTTTGCTTTGAATTCTGTCTTTGTCTGGTAATATGATGCACACTAGTCGGGGCATGGATCTGTGATTTTGAATAGAGGGCTGCCTTAAGAGTATTATAAACCTTCAGGTAGCTGAGGAGGGGTTCTGGGCTACATCTGTATAAGAATCATCTAAAGTGTCAATAGTATGCTTGATAAAAATGTAAAAAAGGGAACTGGCAGGCATTTGCAAATGATTTTCTCTAGCAAGCTGCATCTTCACGGTCACAAAATTGCCTGAAAGGTGTGAAGAATACAAGATCCTGCTGTGTTCATTGTTGAATACCAAAAAAGCATTTGACTCAGTAGAACAAAAATAAGACTTAAAGGACCTCCTCTTTTATTAAGTAGTGTCTCTCACATACACATTGAGATCATATAAGATTCTCTGATATATTTATTAATACATATAGATTTGCTCAACAGTCCCTTGATTATCAATATCAGACAAGACGTAAAATGGAGTTACCTGCCAGGCTCACGGAAAATTCCTGGCACAGAGTGCACATGGGAAAAAAGCATTCCACATAGATGGCAAGGTCTTCCAAATGCTCCTATTTGAAGAAGACACTGTGCTAATTGTATCAAGCCCCAGGCACTACAGAGACTCTTTAATGAGACCACAACCACTCAAAAGAGCTAAACCTATCCATTTACATAGAATGGAGTGTCTATTAACAAGGATCACACATACAGTTAGAGAGATAGTCCATTGGGTTAGGACAAATATCTTAGAGAGACTCTACAGTTGAACAATGATTTGAGTCCAGAATTGGATAGGAGGAATAGAGCAGGTTGACCCACATATGGGACACTAACTGGTGAACCGACACGAATTGTATTGATCCCTTGGTCACCTAACCTCTCTAAGCCTTGGTTTCTTAATCTACAAAATGGGAATAAAAATACCTACTCTTTCTCTTTGGGTTAAGAATCAAATGAGATAATATATGTAAAATAATATGTAAATGTCAGCTATCATTATTAGTTGTGTCACTTTGCTTATATAGCCCACCATTTTATAATGGAAGCATATACACTAGTATATATCATGTTACCAGCCACTTACTAGCATGTTTGCTTTTTCTTCCCTGACATCAGTACTTAACTGACTGTTTTTTGTTTTGTTTTTCATTTCAAGGATAATCCTTTTTATAAAGGATGTGTTCTTTTCCAGTTCCCAGGAACAACCTCTGTTCTTCATGTCTTCCCCCAAATAGTAGTGGGTCTACAACAACCCTTGTCAATGTCTTAAAATACAGAGGTTTACATCAAATGAGATCTTGGCATTCCTTGCTCTCCCCAACTTCCTTTCATTACTCATATTTCCACAACACAAACATTCATTCCAGAAAAATCTCTGAGGACTGACAAGGATGATTCTCTAGAGTCTTCTAATCTTTTGATGCCTGGTACGAAAAACTCCTGGTCATTCTCTTCTTCCCTGGTTGTCACTGCTTTCTCATGGGTACTTTTTCTTCTCTCGCTTAAGTCTTTTTCAGTTACCAGCCCCATCCATCACCATGAATATTTCTTGGAGCAGACCAACTTTATCTTCCCCAGTTATGGGAAAGGAAGTGGGCAGGGGCAATTATTTCAACACTTGCTATATGAGCTTCCCAGTGACTCCTACTCTGTATGACCCCTTGTTCATAATGACCCTACTTTGACTTCAATCAAAACATCCATAAAATTTCTAAAATGAAAAGATTGATTTCAATCATTTTTACACTTGCCCAATGCTGCTGTAGACCAGCTGCTACCTTTCTTCACACTCGAACTCTTGGAGGAGAGAGATAGCACATCTACATTCTGACATGGAGGTGGCTCAATAAATATGAACCATTTACAAACATTCTATTCAGGGTGAGAATAAACCTGCTCCAACAGGATTTGGGAGCATTCGTGCATCCCTGCAATGCTTAATTTCACAGTGTAGAGGTGACTAATTGAAAAGCTTGGTCCAAATTGTCAGGCTCGACGACTTCTAACTGCCAATCTTTTCTGCCTACAGAGCAGCAAGGCTCCACTTGGTTGTTTAGTGTTGTAATGTTTCTTCTTTGCCTTTGTTTTTTTTGTCTTAAGGAGCACACGAACAATGGGATTTTCAAGAAAAGCACAGACAGTGTGGTGTGCAGACATTTCAAACATGATTTATTTTACACGGAACAAATTACTTCTTGGAGCACTTGATTACGCAGTTCTAATTCACGCAGCTGGAGCTGCTTTAACTGCTACTGTTATATTTTGTTTCACAGGTTTAGCTTTGAAGAAATCTAAATATAGTTTGGCACGCTTTGAAAAGGGAATCAAGTCCTTAGTGGTAAATGAGTAAGGACCATGAATAATTAGAAAAATTCATCTGAAAGTTAGGGGTTTTGCTTATATATACACACATACATATACTATAACACATACGTATTTTATATTTGTATGTGCATATGAGTGTATATGTATGCATCTGGCTATAATTTAAAGCAATGGCTATATTTTCAAGTATTTTAAGCAATGTCTGTCTATCATCATCAATTTCAGTTGGTGTGTTATCCTCAGATTGTCAAGATGGACAATTCATGGTAGAAAACAAAGAAAAACTCACATATATTGTAAAAGGACTATATGACACAAATCCTGGCTAAATTATTTTTAGCACCTGTTTGAATGATATGGAAAATTTTAGAGTTCCTTTGAATTATGAAAAGCTGCTCTTGGAAGCTATGCCATAAATCACTGGGTCCAATGGAGTTCTGTAGCAGCCATCAGAGAGGTTGCCTAGGATTTTAATGACTTGTTTTTTTAATGGATCACATATCTGTTGTTTGTACTTCGTACTCAGAGAGGACCACTGATGTCACAGCACTATTAGGGTCAAGATACAGTGTGTCTGACTGTGGCTGATCAGATCAATATGAGCATGGAAGTCTCTACATGTTGGGCGCAAATAGTCCATTTGAGTAGATGTCTCTAGATTTGTGCACTTCACATTTCCTTTGTGCTACTGTGATTCTTCTTTGCTCATGGAGCATAACACTTTCTTGGATGCTGGCCAGTCCTGTGCCAGTGTCTCCCATGCCTCACAATTTATACTAAAGTTCTTCAGAAAGATCTTGAGAGTGTCCTTGTACTGCTTCTTCTGACCTCCGTGTGAATGCTTGCCTCGTGCAAGCTCTCTGTAAGATCGTCTTTTAGGCAAACATATTTGCATCCAGGCTATGTCTTCAGCCCATCAAAGTTGCACTCTGCAGTAGACTTTGAATGTTTGTACGTTCAGCACAAGACAGGACTTCAGCATCCTGCACCTTATCTTGCCAGGTAATCTTCAGAATCTTCCTAAGACGATTCGCTATTCTCCAAGATGGGAATAGAGACAGGAATATGAAGTGGACCTTTGGTTTCATTGTGAGGAAAATCCCTCCATTACTGCTGATTCACAGCTTCTCTATGACTTATAACTCAGAGAATAGCCAGGGGTTAAGTGACTTTCCCAGCATCATGCAGTCTGTATGTGTCTGAGTCAAGACTTGAATCCAGGTTTTCTGGGCTCTATACCTACAGGTTCTAGACCGGTTCTATACCTACTACACTTGCCCATCACCCTGGATGTTCTAGGAGAAAAAAGAAAGCAATCTTGTTTTTGACTATTACATATCTCCCAAATTTCCAGTACCTGGGAAACTCAAAAATGCTGGTGCCCTTGACTAAAAAAGGGAAATTCAGAAAAGGGATTAATGGGGCAGCTAGGTGGAGCAATGAGTAGAGCACCGGCCCTGGAGTCAGGAGGACCTGAGTTCAAATCTGACCTCAAACACTTGACATACTTACTAGCTGTGTGACCTTGGGCAAGTCACTTAACCTCAATTGCCCTGCCTTCCCCCCTCTCCAAAAAAAAATCAAACAGAGAAGGGAATGATTCAGGTAAAAGATAAAGTTTAATTTTGTTTTGTTTTGAGGCATCTTGAGTTTGAGATATTTATGGGCTATCCAATAGGTGGCTGGGGGTATAGGACAGGCACTCAGGAGAGAGACTAAAGCTGGATACAGAGATTTAGGAGTCATCTGCACAGAAAAGAAAATAAAGTCATGGGGCCTGACAATGTCATCTTCAGAGAATGTAGAAAGAGAAGTATAAAAAGAATATGGAAAGTCTAGAAAGAGAAGAGGGCTGACAGAAGTTTGGGGAATAACCACATTTAGGGATCATGATATGAATGAGAAACCAGGAAAGGAGGAAGAGTGGCTAGACAGTTCTAAAGGGAACCAAGAAAGAGCAATGCCATGATAATCCAATTTTCCCAGGTTTATTAGACATTGCTTTCCTTTACACACTTTATGTTCCAAATGACTGACTTACTTGCTGTTCCCTGTACCTCACATCTCCAGATGTTTACACAAGTCGGTCTCTCACATCTGGAATGGACTCCCTCCTCGCCTCGATCTCACAGAGGCTCAGCTCATCTACTACCTGAGACCAACCTTGATCCCCTCTACTGGCTAGTGCCTTCACCCACCCATGGCAATTACTCTACATAGTTTGTAGTTTCTTACTTGTGCACATATTGTTTTCCCTAATAGAATATAAACTTCTCAATGGCAAGGACTATTTCATTTTCACTTTTGCATCCTCATCTCCCAGCAGAGTGCCCAACAGAGCAGATGCTTAATAAACACATATTGAGTCAATTTCAATAGTTCTCTAACAGCTTTTTCCATCTCCAAACTTTTTCCTCTCAAATCAAATTCTCCATGTCTAGTCCAAAAGATAATTTTTCTGAGGCATAGATCTGGTCTTGACACTTATCTGTTCAAAAAAATTCAGTAGCTCCTCTTTGCTTACTAAGTAAATTTCAAACTCTTTTGCATATCATTTAAAGCCCTCCAGAGTTGGCACAACCTACCATTTCTACCCTATTCTCATTTTAGTTAACTCCATGAATTCTATTATCTTGCCAAAATAGCCTACTTTCTAAGCCTCCAATATACCTTGTGCTCTTTTGCCTTCATGTTTTTGTTTACAGTTTCTTATAACTTAACTGCCATTCATTGACCTATTGCATTAGTACCTATTCTTAAAAGTTCATTTTAAATGTCACCCCCTTAGGACAGCCTTCAATGTTTACTCTGATTGGGGATGACTTTTCCATCCAGACCTTACATAGCACATATTTGTAACCCTCTAAAGCAGGTTTCAAATAATGCTATGTATTATAGTTATCTGCAAGTAGTTATTTGTATTTGTGCTTTGGTCTTCTACAAGACTGTAATCTCTATAATGTGGAGGATCGTGTTTATGTCTGCTCTGGCAATCTAGGACAGTGCTTAATATACAGTAGATACTTTATCAATGTTGATGAAATGAATGAAGTTCTGCTGTTCTGACATCCTACGACATGCTTTACTTCCCCTTTCTCAAATTGTTATTAGTGGTAATTCTTCAAATTCTCAATGTTAGCTCATAATTTTGTTCCAAGAAACATTGATTCTAAATATTATCCAGACTACAACCTATCTATGTGATCTACCCTAATGGCAGAGTGCCTGAATCAATGAGATCATGGGCCCATTGAAGTCCTCAAGAATATATTGTACAGGAATCATAGGCTCAATAATTGAAATGATTTTTTAAAATTAAAAAAGTATCTATGTTACCAGTTTTGTCCCCCTAGACACTTGGGATCAGCCAAATAGGTGGTGATTTCTCTGTAGCTATTCATTGTATGGACAGCTAGGTGGCACAGTGGATAGAGCGCTGGTCCCGGAGTCAGGAAAACTCCTCTGAGTTCAAATCTGGTCTCAAACCTTTACTAGCTGTGTGACCCTGGGCAAATTACTTAACCTGCTTTGCCTCAATTTCCTCATCGGTAAAGTGAACTGGAGAAGGAAATGGCAAACCACTCCAGTATCTTTGTCAGGAAAACCTCAGATGGGGTCACGAAGAGTCTGACACTACTGAAACAACTGAACAACAACAACATTCATCGTATGGTAGAGGAATCTGTGTGTTGAGAAGCAGAAGCAGAGATGGAAAGAATCAGTCAAGGTAGGAAGTTGATAGTTAATAATCAAAGTGAAGAAAAAGTCACCATGGTAATGGAGAGAGGGGTCAAGGAGTACAAGACAGATTTAGTCTGTAATTTGAGAGAGGAGAAGTGGGTTATGTAGTGAAGAAGGGCTGAAGAAAAACAAATCAAACTGAGAGCTCTTTGCCATGCTTGTACATGTTCTAGCCAACAGTGCCTTAATGAAAAATTTGTATGAGCAACCATACTCCCTTTCACGTCTTAAAGGGGCAATGTTGTCAAATGCCAGTATCTATATCTATACTTTTCCAGCCTCCTCTCTCCCTTTCTCTTCTCTCTATCTCTGACTCTCTCTCTCTCTCTTACACACACACTCTCTCTCTCTTAAATGCTCTCTCTCTCTCTCTCTCTCATACTTTCTCTCTCTCTCTCTCTCTCTCTCTCTCTCTCTCTCTCTCTCTCTCTTTCTCTCTCTCTCTCTCCATAAATATATAACTACACAATATAGATATTCAAATGTATGCTATACACAGAGTTTTCTCCACTCAACTTTTTAGATCTGAGAATCTTTTGTTCACATCTCTCAATTTCATGCATTCATTCAAGTTGTCTCCTGTGGCTGAAACACATTCTCTCTTCATCTCCATCTCTCAAAATCCTAATCTTCCTTCAAGGGTCATCTCTTCCATGAAGTCTTCCCTGATACCCCTCCTAAGCCATTAGTGTTTTCTCTCCTCAAATGATCTTTTCCAGTATTTACTTCTGTATATCTGACTTTCTCCCATGCACCCCCACCCAGTAGAACATAAACCTTGAAGGCAGGAGGAATGATTGCCTCTCTTTTTTTCTTAATCTCTAGCACTTAGCACAATGCACTGGATATTGTAAGCACTTAATAAATGTATGTTTAATTGAATTGAATATTGCAATTCATAAAGAAAGAAAGGTTCTGAAGAACATTTAGAAAATATGTCTCTATTTAAAGATGATGCTATTGACCTACTTTTTTTCCGGAAGTGCCAAAAGATTTGTATATCTCACCTATTGCCTTTTTTGATAAATGATATCAATTTGTATGATTCAGTTACAGAGGTTTAGAGGCAACAAGCATTCAATAAGAGTTTATTCTGCACTAAGTGCTAGAGATACAAACACAAGCGAAAAGACACTGCATACCCTTGATCACCCAGCTTGTGTGAAGTTAGGGATTCCAAGGTGCAGTACAAAGAGGGATGACAATCTCCATTATATGCCATTTATGCTATCATAGGGAAGAAAGAGAGGGGGCCTGGTTTAGGACAGTTTCCCAGTCACAACCCTAATGTTTGGAAAAGGGGTAAGGTCCTACCATGAGGGCATGAGATTCCTAGCCCAGGCCTTGTGTTATACCATGGCTTGGAAAGTAGGGGCATTTGCCAAGACCTTCAGTCCCAGCTCTGTATGAGAGCACGAGATGAAAGCTAGCAGAAAGTAAAGTGAACATATTTATTGGGGAGAAATATAGTATTGGGGAGCAGCTAGGTGGCCCAGTGGATAGGGTATTGGACCTGGAGCCAGGAAGACTCATCTCTCTCAGTTCAAATCTGGCCTCAGACTGTTTCTAGCTGTGTGACCCAGGGCAGGTCACTTAAACCTCTTTGACTCAGTTCCTCATCTGTAAAATGAGCTGGAGAAGGAAATGGCAAATTACTCCAGTATCTTTGCCAAGAAACCCCAGATGGAATTACAAAGAGTAAGTAGGACATGACTGAAATGACTGTCCAACAACATTGAGGGGGGGCAGTCAGGGAGGATGGAAACGGGTCAGATCCAATGGAAGCCTTGGAATAGCACATTCAAACTGGTAAAGCTTGGTGGGTATTTCTAAGGTTCTTGTGTAGGTCAAATAGGACCAGGAATTAAGGGAAGGCAGAGGGGAGCAGATCCAGGTTGTCTATAATTTCTTTCTAGTGCTAAAATTCTATTTTTAAATGATTACTTAAAAATATTTTACTTTTGCCATTCACGTTTGGAACTGCAATTTCAATTACTTAGTATACCTCTTCAAACAACTAATCTTTCTCAAATACTGGGTCGACTGTGAGAAAACGCTGCACTATAGAGTATCATTGCAAAAATCTTAAGATCTTCAAAAAGACATTGCTATCTTTTAAACAAAATATTTTGTTTCAAAAGTCAAGTTGTTTCAAAATAACATCATTTCAGTACTGCAAGAGGAAAATCTATCTGAATCTACACTGAAACTCCCCATGACACAGAAGAATATCTATTGAGCAGCAAAGTTGTTATTTTTTTTCCTGAAGGATTGTTAGCTGTGCTTAGAGTCAAAAGTTCCAGAAATGTCAAAAATTCTTCTATTTTCGGAAATATAAATCCACAAAGGATCAGAGCTTTGGAGATTTGGCTAAATGCAGATAATATATGCCCGGTTGCTTAATTACACTAAAACCTCAGACCTAACTCAAATCCCAACACTTCTCTGATTACCTCACCTGGAAAGTATAGTTCTCTCATATGATTTCATAGTACTTTGTAATGCTATTATGTGCTTACCATATCTTAATTTGTATTCTATTTTTCTGTGTATATGTTTTATTACTCTATTCTTGTGTATATATTCTGTGTGCACATCTTCTGCATCAATATTTTATCAATCTATTCTACTGCCTTTGTAGGCAAGAAAAGATGTTTTGTTTACCTTTGAATCCTCTCCCAAAGATTAGTGTTGCTCTTTGATTATACTTTGTGTTGAATGAAAGAATGAACAAATGAATGGTTGAATCAATGAAGGAGTGAATGCAATATAAACTGTTACAACTTAAGGTTTTACCAAAGATGGTTTCATGTACTCTATTCCCTATCTTTACCTGGAATAGTTTTACCTGTTAGAATGCTTCTCAAGCACAATCCGCAGATTCTGCTCATGTTTCCTTATGATTATATACAGGTATCCAAATTATAGTCAACAGAGAAACACAAGATAAAATTTAAAGGGGTTAAGTTCCTTTTGGAAGGTATACTAAGACACAAAAACCTCACAATACAGATGTAGAACAGAGAAAGACTAGGTAGGCATGAATATAGCAAAAAAGAAAGAAAGTTGGGCCATAGTTAGCTGTAAGTTGAGTGCAAAGGTGTAGCATTATTGATGAGAGCAGCACTGTGGAGAAGGAAAAGCACCTGACTTGGAGGGAAGAGTTGGGTCCATTTCCTAGCTCTGCTTTTTCTAGACAAGTAACTTAACTAACTCTGAGCATCAGTTTGCTCTTCCTAAATTGAGGTTAATAATACTTGTGCTGCTGGCTTCATAGGGCTGTTGCAGGGAAGACACAGCAACATTTTAAGGTGGTATGTAAATGCTAACTATTTTGAAAAAAAATAAAAGCCAATGTGTTACAAAAATATATCAAAAGGTTTGTGATTTGCAAAAACTGGGGAGAAAATTTCCTTCAAATTCTCCATTAGTGAGATGCTTATTAGACCCTGGCTTAAATTGCTAAACTTTGAGAAGGATTTACGAAAATTGGATAGGGTTCAGAGAATGGCAACAAAAAAGACCAAAGATATAGAAAAATAGGGAGAAAGAATTGGAATTTAAGAAAAAGATTGAAAGAATTAGTCCAGTTTAACCTTGAGAAGGGAATTATTTGATTTTTTTTTCCAAAAAGACTCTTTTTTGAGGGGTTGGTTCTGTACCTGTAATTTCATCTGTTTGGGGAACTTTCAGCATAGAAACTCCCTCCAATAATGCAAAACAATCATCTGTAAGTAGAAGCAGAGGCTGGGGGAGGGAAAAATTATATAACTTCATTATACATTTAAATGGAATAGCAAGTTGTATATAATAGATTTGCAGTTTCATGTATAGTCTTTTTTTTTCCTATTGTACTATGTTATTGAAATGCTTGTTTTATTTCTTAAGTTTAGAATAAAATAAATAATTTTTTTTTTAAAAAAGAAAGTTCCCTATGAGGAGAAGCAGTTGAGTAAATTCTCCTTGAGCACATGGGTAATACAAATTAGAGATAGGACTTGTTCCCAGGTCTTCCTGTCTGAAGGGTAGTCCTCTACCCACTACACTATAGGACCTTCCATGAGCAATCAGTCCATAGGTCCTTGGCAAGAGATAAACAGAAAAACCTGGACTTAAAAGCTTTAGAGATTTTAAATTTACAATATTTCCAAACAGTCATAGTAATAAAACACTGCCACAGATTCCTGAGGAAAGCTATAAATTATGTGGCCCTGTGGATCTTCAGGACCTGTAGATAACCATCTCTCTTGGAAATTTAGGAGAGGAGAGGGGGATGGAACCTTCAGCCTCATGGCCACATGTGGCCCTCTAGGTCCTCAAGTACGACTCTTTGACTGAATCCAAACTTTGCCAAACAAATCCTTTTATTAAGCGGATTAGTTAATTAATTAATGTCTATATTTTAGACACTCAGTTGGCTGCAGTCAGGTGACTAGGGCAGAATAGAACATCTTAGAATTTAGAGCCAGAAGGGATCTCAGAAATCATTTAGTCCAACTCCTTAGTATAATACACCAGGAATCTGAGACCTAAAGACATTGTGACTCTTCCAAGATCACAAAGATGGTAACTAGAGCATTGGAATCTAAAGTCTTCTAATTCTGAATGAAATGCTTTTCTCACTTTATCAAAGATTTCTGGAACCTCTTTTCAATTCCATGATTATACCTGGGGAAGGGGGAGTGTGGGGTGGGGGGGAAGAACCAGAGGGTGAGCATAGGAAAAATAAGAATCAAGGATACTTAAAGAACAATCTAGAAAGGGGGGAGAAAAAGATGATTCCGGTGAATTCCACAATGATGAATGTTTTAACACGCATTGGCTGTCACACAGAACACTTCATCAAGCCCATCAATCCATTTAATAACAGACAATATTTCAGGTCAGCCTGACTGGCGGGACTTTAATGCTGATTGGATTTGCATTCCCTATTACTAGAAAAGACAGCTAAAGACAATGAAATTTCTTAGGCCATAAATCAATGTATATGCCATGACCTCTGGAAAACAAACAAAACATCACCATTAAATTACTGTTTCCACACAGGAACAAACTTTTCCCTAAGAAAGAATTCACCCTTGCAACAATGTTGTTCTAGTGACTTTTACTTCAGGTAAATTTCTGGCTTTCCAGATCTTTTCTGCCAGGAGACTTTGGCTCATTTCTTAATTCCCAGACATTGCCTAAGTTTTCCTTCTGAGGCTCCAAAGGAAAAACTGCTTTGCTTCAGCAGGGCTGCCAGAGAGTCTTCTCTCTCTCTCTCTCTCTCTCTCTCTCTCTCTCTCTCTCTCTCTCTCTCTCTCTCTCTCTCTCTCTCCAGCTCCTGGTTCTCCTGAACCCTCACTGGACATTGCCTTAGATTGATTGAGACCTGTGGCTTTGGCCTCCTTCCTCCATTTTGGAGGTTCATATCCTATCCCTGTCCCCAAACCTCTGGTCCAGACATTGCTATGGTTCTTGATTCCTCTTGTCATACTGGTCTAACCAGGCAGACATTTGCCAATTAAAATGATTGTCAGAGTATTTGGCCAGATTGGAGACAAAACTTTTTTTTTCTTCCAGGTGCAAACACTTATTTGGCTGGCAAAGGATCTGAAAGAGATGCAATGCTTTTGATCATTTCCCTTAAAGGGACATTTAATTTTGAATCATTCTAATGGAACGGGTCACACAGGGTCATTTTCTACCTAATGCAAAGAATGGGGATAAATATTCTGGCAGACTTCTTAGGGGTCCTAAGAGCCTGCTTTAAATTATGAAGAAAATTCAGTTAACTAATTTGGCAAGAACTAAGTACTTATGATGTGGTAGGGGTATAAAAACAAAACTGAAACAGTCCCTACCCTCAAGATACTTACACTGTATATTATGACATGTACATAGATAAATATACACAAAAATAAATACTTAAATGGAAGTATGATCTTACTGATTTGAATCTCTTCTCCAATGATGTGGAACACATCCCATGCATTCTTCCCCATTCTATATGACTTGTCCATGAGCCACCACTAGTTGGCCACAGGGGTCTACCCAAAGAGCTGGAGGGTTTTTCTTTGTTTTCTCCTAACATGGCAAGGAAGTATGCTGGCTAGCCACCTGGCAGTCTTCACCCTCTTTTCTTTATATCATGCATTTCTCTGGCATCTCATTTTCTTCAAAGTTCTTTATTGGTTGTATATGCATGTATGCATGGATATGTATGTGCAAACACATATAGACAGACATCAAGTGAATGCAAAGTAAAATGGCAGAGGAGGGAAGTGGGATCAACAACCTTGGGAGATCAGGAAAGACATTACACAGTAGGTAGCGCTTGAGCTGAGCCTTGAAAGGAACTAGGAATCTTAAGTGCAAGGGAGGAAGGCAGTGATGATAATACCCATACCCACAGTGAACCTTTCTTGTGCCCTTGCATGATATTTATTTTTTATTCTTTGAAAACTGCCTTCTATGTCTCTGACTTACAGCAACAGCAGTAGCAATGTTGATATTAAAAGGATGGGACTTTGTTTCCATGGAAACTTAGGGTCATTAAAAGAGCTTCGAAATTTCCCAAAGGCAGAGCAACCCACTTTACTCTTCCTGTTCAGCTATGAGCCCAAACACTGTCCATCTGCAATGTCTCTCCCAGATATACATATTGATAGGCAAGCTCTACAGAGTTTCCAAACACTATGTGGTGGGGCCTTTCAAACTCTGACTGCTGTGATTCATTTCATGGTGTCTGGTTTATAGTTCCTGTGACCCTTTTTATAATGTGGATAAGGATATATTTGCTTCTCAGAATTTAGTAGCTACATCTGGCTACAAGTGCTATCCTTCCTCACTGAGGACTATAAATGAATTGATATTGTTTCCCATAGAACATGAATAAACACATTTATACATAAATGTATTGATGACTAAGGACTTTGTCCATCTGTTATGATCTTTTTTTGTTTTAGGAGTTTATTCCCTGCTTCCCTATGGAATCCGATTTAACATTTATGCTTAGAATCTCATGAGAGAAGCACCTCCATAATGTTCTTAGTCCTTATGGATTAATCCAGAAGAACAACCCAGGCCATTTTCCTGTCAGCGATTTGAGCCAAGTAAGTTAAGAGGCAGAATTTCCTAGGAAAATCCATGCCCATCTCAATTGGCAAGCATCTTGTGCTGATTTTTTTTCTTTTTAGCTTTTTGACCCTAAAAATGATTTGTTACCTTTCCCCAATAGCTGTAGAGATAAGTATCCATCTGAGCTTAAATGTTCTCATAATACCTAGCATCATAGAGTAAGACTTCTCTATTCCTCCTCTTACCTACCCTTGGATAGATCAGGAAGCCTTCTACTCTCATTCCCCTCAATCAGTTCCTACAATGGTATATCAAAATTCATAGAACTGGAAGCAGGTAACACTTTGTTTCCCACCAATCAATATTCTGGAGCCCCTGAAAAAAGGAGCATCTATAGCACTGGTCAGAGATAAGACTTTTCTTATACAGAGAGGGAAAGCCGGGCAGCCATCCCAGCTAACTTTTCTCCCTGAAAGGCAAGTCGATAGGTCCAGAAAACTATGGCTCAACTTATGCCTCCTTTGACTGAGCTTCCTGGTGGCATCTGGCCACATTGGAATGGCTTCCTGGTTGCCTAAAAGCATATAAAGGTCTATCCATATGGAATCAAGGTCCTTCAGACTTAAAGGAAGTCACAAAACAGGGAATATCACACCCTGTCATGTGGGATAAATAGATTTCCATATGGAAATGAGGGGTCATGTCTATCAAATCTGAATGCTACAGTATCCTTATTGAATATCTTTTCTATGCTATGGCTGAATGACTTCTGAATGTATTTTATTCCAGTACCAAACCTAAACTAATAACTTGCCGTATTACTACTCAAAATGAGGAACTAACATAATATCAACAGTCTAGATTCAGACATGGAGACCTGCAGCATTCTTCTCCTATATCTAGCCAGTGGCATAAAATATCCTTAAATTAATCTCTTTTTGGACACATAAGACTTGTGTGTGGGTTTCCCTTTCCCCTCTGTAGTGTAGACTCTGAGTCCTATATAATCATTCATTTGTAGAGGCATTTGCCATAAGGAGTTGAAATGGATGGAAAAAACGGATCATCTTGAACTCAGAGAATACTTATTCTAACTGCTGAAGAGTGGCCCTAATTTAGCATGTTATAATCTGACAAATAGACCTTTTCATCCATTTGGTCTTTCCTTCGTATATGGTCAGGCCAAGGTCACTTGAGGTGTTACAGGTCTCTTCCAGGAAGCTCTGCAGTTTTCCAGGTCTTGATGCAATCTGCAAAATATCATACTCAAATATGGACATCTGGAGGACCCCACTATCGACAGGAAATGCCTTTTCAATTTGGATTCTGTATTGTATCTGCTCTCTCACAGTGCAAACTATGTCGGCAAGTGTATCTATCTGTCTGCCTGTCTGTCTATCTATAAACAGCCCCATCATATGCTTCATCTGGTATTTGTGCTCAAAGGGCTGCTGAATAGGATTATTTCTATTATTGTATCATTCTACAAATTATGAAAATTTTCAGTGTATAGATAGGATACTGCATTGGAAAATTAAAGCAGAATTTTAGTATATTTTGCTGCTTTTTCACAATCAACAAATAATAAGCACAATGGGCCGTATTCTCCACATCTTTCATTAGTTGTAAAATGGTAAAGATGCAGTCTGTTGAATATCTTTTGTGAAAGTCTTCTAGTTCCCCACTAAAACCTTCGCTGAGGGTGCCTTCAATTTATATATTGATGACTTGCATAAATAATTTGTTTCCATTAGATAGAAGGTAGTTGAATAGTTGAAGTTTTCTTGGTATGATATCTTCTAGGGCTCTACCTCCTCCACCACCACCACATGGAGTAGGTTAACTTTTTTCCCTGAAACACAACTTGATAAGTCCAGAAAACTATGGCTCAACTTATACCTCCCTTGACTGAGCTTCCTGGTGGCATCTGGCCACATTGGAATGGTTTCCTCGTTGTCTAAAGGCATAACAAGGGTCTATCCACATAGAATCAAGGTTCTTCAGACTTGAAGGAAGTCACAAGGCAGGGAGTATCACACCCCATCCTGTGGGATAAATTCCTTTCTATGTGGAAATGAGGAGTCATATCTATCAAATCTGAATACTACAGTATCCTTGTTGAATATCTTTTCTATGCTATGACTAAGTAAACTTCCTTTTGTTAAGTGCTGAATGACCTATGAATGTTATTTTATTCCAGTACAAAACCTAAATTAATAAATACTAGCCCAAATTGAGCCTTTTCATTAAATCGTTTACTTTTTTTTATTAGTAAGGTTTGAGGCTTTCTCCATGGTTTTGGTATCATTACCTCTTTCAGATACCTTGCATGTCCATCTTTCATCACTCTCATAATTGAATCTTCTTCAGGATAGATCTACTATATGGATAAGTTGGTCCAGTTTGGTTGTTTTCCCCATCTTTGTCATTTTTAATGCCATTTCTGCTTCTCCCATCAGCACACCCAGGATTGTGATTTCAGGGCCCAAATGTGATAGTATCAACTACTCTTGATGGTGAAAACTCTTTGTTATAGTAATCTTTATAGAACTTCCTATTTTTCTTCTATTTGTTATCCTTCTTCCATTGGTAAGGCATTAAAAGCCTTTCACAATTTGAATGACTTTGCTTAGTTGGATTTCTTGCCAAACTTTGATTAAATTGGTTTTACCCTCTACTGCTTGTCTTTTCTTTATAAGATGATACTACTCATATTCATTTATTCACCATCATCATCCTTTATAAAATGTTATAAATTTGTTTATATGAACTTAAGAAACTTCAAATGAAATCAATATATGCTTCAATAATTTCAGTGCAAAATTGGAAGAAAAAAGGTAATGAGGAATACTTAGGAAAGCATGGCTCAGGAAAAGGAGTGGAAGAAACCTAAGACCTGCAAACTACACCAAAGCTTCACATCCTTATAGCATGAAAACTGTTGGAAAAAAAAAAAGAACACTGATAGGTGTTGAACCAAGGTGCCAAATTACGTCACAAGAAAAGAAATAGATTCTATCATAGTTTTCATGAAAAGACTTGCTATTAATGGCATTATTATCCTTGAATCAGTTGTCTGTGTAAGGTAAGATTACTAACTCATTGGGGAAAAGATCAGAATTTGTAAAAAAGCAAGAAGAATGAGAAAAAGGCATGACACATAATTGAAACGATCCAGTCCTAAACTATTTAAACAATCAGCATTGAGAAATGGGAAATTGATATCAGAACTAACATTATCATTGATTATATAGAGATCTCATTTGCAAAATATAAAATATACAGAAGATATTTTGAGGGTGGGTAAGGGTACTAACAACTGAGGAGGTCAATCAGAAAAGGGCTTCTGAAGGAAGTGGCACATGAGCTCAGGCTTAAAGTGAGCTAGGATTTCTAAGGGGCAGAGATAAGGAGGAAGAGCATTTTGGGAAGGAAGGAATAGTCTTTTGGAAGGCACAGAGCCAGGAGATGGAATGCAGAATTTGGAAAAGTAGACCAGTTTGGCAGTTAAAGGGAGCCATGTGAAATTGGTCTGTAAAGATAATTGGAGCCAAGTTGTGAGAAAGGCTTTTATCTTAGAAGCAATAGGGAGTCACTACAGCTACTTCAGCAAGGGAGTGACGTGGTTAGAAATATACGCCATGTTTAATGTCACTGCCAGTACTTTGGGATATGGTAAGTGCTTTAATGAGTTTTAGGAGCCCTTAGAATTGATGTCAGTCTAAACAGATTTCTGATGACATCACATTTCTGACTGTTAACAAATTTCACTTACTAAATGTTTAGTTATTTTTATTTTTCTGGTTGATTGATAGGATTTCTGGAGCAGCCCTTCCCTAAGTTGGACTGAATTAAGTTCCCATTAATAAGTTTAACTAACTAACTAAATGAATGTTGTTTTTATAGACTCCCAGGGCAGGCTTTCTCTCTCTGAAGAGTCTAGAAATCAACAATGTATGACTAGAGAGAAGTGTAACACAAAATAGTGGATTGGTTTATAACTGTTGGGTAAAAATGCCTTATGCAATATCAAAGGAATGTTGGTATACAGGTAGCTGAAAGTAATTGCAGGATATCCACAGTGTCAAGTATGTCTTTTACCTTTCTTTGCATCCCCAAAGCATATAGTGCCTGGCACATGTCAGACATTTAATAAATGTTTATTGACTGACTAACTGACTTACTCTCAAATCTGTGCCAAGAGGTGGTAAGTTCAGTATATTTTATTTGGCAGGGACCATAGCATTAGAAGTTGCTGTCACAACAGACACTTAAATGTCAGATCAAATGGACTTTGGAGGCTACTCCAGGCTTAGGAAATCCATGCTTTTTATGTCAAGTATATAAAAACCCAGAGTAGGCAGTCAATCTATCACAATTCATTTTCTCTAAATTTAGTGACAGACGCTTGACATCCTGGAAAAATACAAACAGTTACATACTTCAGGTCTAGTGTGTGCCAAAGGAACAGAGTGTTTTGAATTCAAAAACAGCTCATGTTTTGAAAACTCTGTGATTTTTCTAACTTAAATATTTTATTTCCCTCTTAATGAAATCAAAGCTTTCTAAGCAAGTTTTTATTATACAAATAAATATCCTGCGTTGCTGAATAAGAGCAATAGCCTTTTAAAAGCACAGGATCATAGATTTTGAGCTGGAAGAGACTTTAAGAGGTCATCTAGATTAGTGGTGTCAAACTTAAATAGGAAGGGGACCACTAAATCATACATAAGGCTCCCTGATGGCTACACTCAGACTTAGAAAACTACAAATCACCATTATCTGTGTTATATTATATTTTTATTTATTTTACTAAATATTTCCTTACATTTTAATCTGGTTCAGACAACACTTGGGAGTGTAGCAGACCACAGTGCTGCATGTTTAACCCCTCTGATCTAGACCAATTCTTTCATTTTACAAATGAGGAACTGAGACCATGAAAAGCTGCGTCTTGTCCAATATTGTACAGGTAGTAAATGGCAGGCCTCAGATGTATCAATCTTTCCATTGTACCATATCGATAAGATTTTATTGTTGTTCAGTCATTTTAGTCATGTCTGACTCTCCATGACCCTATTTGGGGTTTTCTTGGCAGAGTTACTGCCATGGTTTGCCATTTCCTTCTCCAGCTAATTCTATAGATGAGGAAACTGAGGTAAATGGGGTTAGGTGACTTTCCTAGGGTCACACGGATAGTAAGTAACTGAGGCCAGATTTAAACTTAGGAAGATGAGTCTTCCTGACTCCAGGCCCAGCACTCTATCCACAGTGTTAATTAACTGCCCCCTTATGAAGCTTACATTATACTAGAAGAAATGCCACACCAATAAATTATGTGTCATTTGAGAAAGTTGACCAACAAGTTCTGAATGCTTTTTGTTTGTTTTAAATGCAGCAACACACAATCTCCTTATGCTAATGTAGAGTGAGGTTACATTATGTGTTGATCACATGTTGAAACCAAAAAAAAAAATGAGAATTCTGTTTCTGTGAATACCTGAATGATCTTGGGTGAATCACTTCTTCTCTGGGCCACAGGTTCCTCAACTCTAAAATTCAAAGGTTGGATGAAGAGACAATCTCTACAATCCCTTTCACAGAACCAAGATACCCAAGTATATTCAATAAAATGAGTCCATTTTGCCCATCACAATGAAATAAAGATAAAGGCGTACTATAATGAATTGTGAGCTTATGGCATCTTCAAGGATCTTAGGAGTTAAAATTTGCATTCAGATTCTTGCCAGCTCAGAACTTTAGAATCCTCTATGACCTCTCTTTCTCCCATTCCTTTCTCGCCCTTCTATCTAATCGATCACCAAGTCCTTTGTATTATTTCCTTTGGTTTTTTCCTTTTTTTTTTTCCTTTGTAATGTCTTTGGCACCTCTCCCTTCCTTTCTATTTCCCCCATCACTGCCCCAGTCTAGGCTCACAGCATCTCATGACTTTTATCTCCTAACTCATCTCTTTGACACTAGTCAAGCTAGCTCCAATCTCTCCTGCATACCACAGAACCAATTAATCTTTCTTAACACTTTCATCATTTACTGCCCTGACTAAAAAGCAAAATTTAAGATCCTTAGCCTGACATTCAACACTTTTCACAATCTGACTCTCCATCTACCTTTCACTTGATTTCTCACTACTCCATCCAAACCCGCCTTGTTCCAGTCAGACTGAATTCATTGTCACGCAAACACATCCATCAGGGCCATGCTCAGGTTCCACCTTCTATATGCCCTTTCCCAGCCATCTGACCTAGAGTAAGCTTTCTCTAACTTATTTCCCAAACCACGTATTGGATGCTTAATGAGATGAATATTGTTTAGTACTATTATTTAACTTCTTATACGTATATCCCCTGTTGTTGTTCTTGTTCAGTTATTTCAGTAGTGTTTGACTCTTTATGACCCCATTTGGAGTTTTCTTGGAAGAAATGCTGGGATGATTTGTCGTTTCCTTCTCCAGTTCATTTTACAGATGAGGAAACTAAGGCAAACAGGGTTAAGTGACTTGCCCAAGGTCACACAGCTAGTAAGTATCTGCGGTCACATTTGAACTCAGGTCTTCCTGACTCCAGGCTTGGCACTCTATCCACTGTGCCACCTAGTTGCCCCATATACCCTGTTATTCAAATAGATTTTAAACTTGAGGACAGGAGCAGTATCTTAGAGAGACAGCATAGTGTAAAAAATAGAAAACACTGAACCAGGAGCCAGAAGTTTCACCTGAAAATGTATGTACGCAGTGGAGGTAGGGGAGGGGGGAGAGAAATAAATGCATAAAGACTACCTCCCCACCTCCCCTCACCCCTCTTAGCAAATAACCTCTGCCACTGACATCATCCATATCCACTATTGATACTTCCTATTCTGACTCAGGATTCTTCTCCTAAACTTGCTTCACAGTTGATTCCTTGTGCTTAGTGAGGTTTCCTTCAGTCCTTAACCTTCAGCTGGTTCCCTTGTGATTCCCAGCCTGCTTATACATTTAATGAACATGGATGTGAGATAATTTAGCACTCAATTTCCTAATCTGTAAAATAATCTATAAATCGGTAAAATAACCTTACCTGTCTAACTTTCAGAACTGTTGTTAGTCTCACATGAGGTAATATAGGTGAAAGTATTTGGGAAAGGGTGTGTAGGGGCAGTTAGATGGCTCAGTGAGTAGATCACCGGCCCTGGAGTCAGGAGGACCTGAGTTCAAATCCGGCTTAGAGACTTGACACACTTACTAGTCGTATGACCTTGAGCAAGTCACTTAACCCTAACTGCCCTGCCTTTCCCCCTGAAAATATATAAAAAAAAGAAAGTACTTGGGAAATTACAATACATAATTTAAATATAAAGTGGTATTACAAACACACACACACACACACACATACACACACACACACACACACCTCACAGGCTGTGGCAACATGTGGCTGGCCTTGGAGCCAGAAAGATATTGGTTCAGGTCTTGCCTCTAATGCATATTTAACTTCTCCTTATTGTAGGCAACTCTAAGACCATAATCTACAGAGAAGGTGCCAGTCTCCTCTACATTGATACTGTTGCTTTACCTGAGAGTTTCCTACGCTAATGAAATCACACTAATAGTAATAGCTAACATTTATGTAGAACTTACTATATGCCAGACACTGTGCTAGTCACTTTATAATTATTATATCATTTGATATTTACAACAATCCTGGAAGGTTAAGTGCCATTGTCATCCCCATTCTATAGATGAGGAAAATGAGTCAGAGGTTAGGTGACCTGTCCAGGGTTACACAGCTAGTAAGAGTCTGAAGCCCACTGAAACTCAATCTTTCTGATTCAGTCCATTGCATTACCTAATTGTCTCAAGTCACTACCCTATTACCTCTCCAACCTCCTCCTCTAAGATCAAATGAAATAATATTTGTAAAGCACTTAGCTTATTCTATCTACCCACCCGCCAGAGGCTGGCATAAGACAGGAATCCAACAATACCTAGAAAAGGAACCTGGATCATCTCAAAGACAGAATCTGTATGTTTTAAATCCCAGTAGCTATGATAATAGGGTTCCACCCCAAATCCAAAGCAACAGAGCTTTCCTTGCCTCAGGAAATGAGCAAAACACTACAAATCTCAGGAGCTTATGCAGATCCAGGCCATTCTTTCTCCTTCCATCTAAAATGAAGAAATTGGCTTAGACATTCTTTAAAGTCTCTTTCTACTCTTTCTCTGATTCTATAGGTCTAGGAGGGACCACCTCCTGAATAAACCACAAAGCAGAAATTGTAGGCAACCCTGAAATGAGTAGTTCTTCTGTAAATGTTTGTTAGAGCTGTAGATACAGGAAGTTTAAATTTTACCTTAATATTTAGGTACTTTTAAAAATTGAGACCACACATTCCTTAAGGTTTGCTAATTTAAATGAGAAATTGAGAATTAACAGATGGCCCTTGATGGCATAAAATGTATGCCAGCACCAAAGCAGTAGCCAACTTAACTATCAGGGATTCTCTTTTTATATGTAAGTTTGGGGGTTTTTTTTGTTGTTGTTGTTGTAAAAGTACGATTTTTAATTATTTCAGAATCTTGTATGTTTAGCAACTATGTTCTTGAATAGCAACAAAACTATGGAAAATTAATAGTTATCATACAAACTACTCCAATAAAATTGTATTATGAACATCTAGGCCAGGCAGTGCCCCTAGGAGTTTGAGGATCTGAGAGACTGGTGTGGAAATTGTCTGAAGGATAGGGATTCTGAGAAAAGAAACCTGGAGAAGGACTCTGGGATCACACACTCAGAGCCCTCTGTCTGATACCCCTTGAGAGAGATCCAGGGAAATGTAGTTGGGAAAGAGAGACTAGAATTATTTTCTAGGTTTGCTGATATAGTCCTAGGAGCAGATCAGGCAGAATATACCTGGGAACACAGCATGGAAAGGGATAGGATCAGGCCAGGCACACAGACAGACAGACAGACAGACACACACACACACACACACACACACGGAACCCAAACAGTGATTGGGGAGTTAAGTAATAGGGTAGGGCAGGAGTCGGGGTCCAATATAGAACAACCATCTCGGACAAACAGGCTAAGACTTTTCTCTGCTTGATGCAGCTTTACTTTGTGCTCTCTTCTTTGCATTAAGAAAAAACTTGCTAATAATATTGTTTGTTGTTCAAGCATGTCTGACTCTTTATTACCCCATTTGCCGTTTTCTTGTCAGACACTGGAAAGATTTGCCATTTCCTTCTCCAGACCGTTTTGCAGAGAAGGAAACTGAGGCCAAGAGGGTTAAGTGACTATTTCCATTTATGCTTAGGGTCACCCAGCTAGTAAGTGTCTGAGGACAGATTTGAACTCAGGAAGAATACTACTGACTCCAGGTTTGGAGCTCTATCCATTGTACCACCTAGCTTCTATTGCAACTAGAATTTGTTAATAATAGTATTTTTATAGAAAAGTCATCTGCCTATCATTTAATAATCATTAAAGGGAGCTGATTTTTAATTTTTTAAAAAAATTATTTTTTATTTTTAGTTTACAAGACTCAGTCCTACAAGTTTTTGAGTTCCAAAATTTCTCTCCCTCCTTCTCCTCCCCCCACCCAAGACAGCATGTAATCCAATATAGGTTCTACATATACCTTTGCATTAAACTTATTCATACAATAGTCAAGTCGTAAAGAAGAATTATAAACAATGGAATGAACCATGAGAAAGAAGAAATAAAAGAAGAAAAAAGAGAGAGCAAATAGTTGCCTCAATCTGCATTCAGACTCCATAATTCTTTCTCTGGATGTGCACAGCTTTTTCTATCATGAGTCTTTTGGAGCTGTCTTTGAACTTTGCATTGCAGAGAGGAGTTAAGTCTATCAAAGCTAGTCTTTGTAGATACTATGTGTCTGTAATTATGTATAATATTTTCCTGGTTCTGCTCCCCTCACTCAGCATCAGATCACATAAGTCTTTCCAGCTTGTAATGAAGTCCATCTGCTCCTCATTTCTTATAGCACAATAGTATTCCATTACATTCATATACCACAACTTGTTTAGCCATTCCCTAATTGTTGGGCATCCCCTTGATTTCCAGTTCTTTGCCACCACAAAAAGAGCTTCTATAAATATTTTTGTACATATGGGTCCATTTCCCACTTCTGTGATCTCTTTGGGATACAGACCTAGATTAGAATGGTATTGCTGGGTCAAAGGGTACACACATTTTTATAGCCCTTTGGGCATAGTTCCAAATTGCTCTCCAGAATGGCTGGATCAGTTCACAACTCCACCAACAATATAACAGTGCTGTATTTTCCCACATCTTCTTCAGCATTTTTTATTTTCCTGTTTCATCATGTTAGACAATCTGACAGGAGAGATGTGGTACCTAAGAGTTGTTTTGATAAGGAGCTGATTTATATAAGGCAATTTCAAAAAATGTAGGCATTTAGTGGGACAAAGATAACAGGCAGTATGAACTGTTTGAAACAGAACCCACTTCAGAATAAGGAAGACATGAACACTTGGGTTCATGTCCCACCTCTGATTCATGGGACTCTGGGCAAATCATCACTTAACCTCTCAGTGCATTAGACAGCTCTTCAAGACTAGAAGATACAGAGAAAACGTGAATCTTCATACGTAGAGGGAGTTTCCTTATTGGGATCTCCCTATACCAATTAACTTACAAATCTGCCCCTCTCTTTTCCATCCCTACTCTCATTACAAAAGTGAAGAAACCTCCTGCACTATAATATTCATATAAATAGTTTTCCATTTATGCTTAGTAAACTGAGATCCTTCCAGCTCTCAGTCTATGATACTATATAAAATCAAAAGCCAGTAAAGGCCTATAGATCTAGGGTCTCCCCTAAATCCAACATTCTCTGACTCTGTGTAATATTTTTTTCTTTAGAACATTTTCCTATCTTTAATCTAGGTGGTACACCAGATAGACCCCTGGATTTGGAGACAGGAAGACCTGAGTTCAAAACTGGCTTCAGACGTTTATTAGCTATGTGACCCCAAGGAATCACTTCACCTTTGATTCTATCAATTTCCTCTACTTTAAATGGGGATAGTAAAAACACCTATTTCCCAGGATTGTGGTGAAGATCAAATGAGATAATGTGTAAAGTCCCTGGCAACTATACAAATGCCAGCTGTTATCATTGTTCCGTTTGGATCCAGAGGGCAGAATCAGGAACAATGACAAACATTATGAAAGGAGACAGTTGGATTTTATGTCAGGGGAAAAACTTCCTGGCAACAAGAGCTGGTTAAAAATGGAACAGGTTTCCTGAAGAGGCAATAGCCCCTCCTCATTTGAGGTCTTCAAACAGAGACCTGTTAGTTATGTTATTCTAAGAATTCCTTCCAAGGATAGGTTGAGCCACACTGCCATTGAGTTCCCTTCCAACTATAAATTCAGTGAATGTCCACATTCTCCCTAATGCGAACATACCCAGGACTACTAACATACATGTACTGGTGATGAAGGTGGACAGAATAAGTAAAGACAGAAACAGTAATGTTTTCCTTTAGCGTCTCTTATAGGCAGCCAGCTGGTGAAAAGCAAGATCTGACATTTCACGTTATGACTTTGGGCTGTTATGATTATTCCTATACCTTGTAAAAATAATCAAACACTGAGCATCACATTCAAAGGAATTCTTGGAAAACTTGGCACAAGTGGGATTATTTCTTAGAATTCTTGGATAAGAACCATGTGTTTTAGACTGAAGTGGGTCAGCAGTGGGGGGTGGAGGGAGGAATGCTTTGTCCTTATACTTTGAATATAACATGAGATGATGCTCATCTTCTGACTCATTTCCTCCCACACCAGGAAGTCCTTGGCCTCCCTATTCTGCCTTCTTGTCTTAGCTGTTTGAGCAGTGGACAGGAAAATGAAATGGGGTTTAGGAGATGAAGCTCTCCTTTTGGAGTCCAGGGATCTGGGTTTGATTCCAGGCTATGCTGCATGATTTAGGTAGAATAAGGAGTTTAAGCGATTTGGTATCTAAGGTCTTTTCCAGTTTGAAAATCTAAAGGTAAGATACTTGCAGCAGTTCAGAATTCATAGACTTAGAGCTGGGAAAGACCTCATCGGCCATGGAGTCCAACCCTTATTTTACACGAAAACTGAGGAAAAGAGAAGGCTAGGGATTTGTCCAGAGTCACCTATCTATTAAGAACTATGATGTATAAAAAATTCAAGAAACATAGTTTCTGGGTAATTAACCATTTTATTAATCATGCTAATAATTAATGAAAAGGACCAGTAGCACTTTCAAATGCTGAAGACCCCTCATGGAACCCATTCAACGCTTATATGCCCTAGGATGAGTGGATGTTCCTGAGGGTGGCAATCAACTCTGATTAGTTAACAATTAATGAAAAGGAATATTATAATAAGAGGTGGGCTCATTCTAATGAGAGGTTGGGAGATGAGACTCTGACCACTCAGTCTTGAACTAAGATACAAATCTCTTATCCAGAGCCCTCCACCATCTCCCCCTGCCAAAGGCAATCTAGACAGAAGGGAGTCCACCTCTGCTCAGACCTGGCTGGGTGAAACACAAAGGGCCAGAATTCATTAGATTAAATTTTTGTAAAGTTCTCTAGTTGCATGGGGCAACAATTCCCATTCAAGATCAAAAGGCATGTCCCCTGGGGATTTTGGCAGTCTCATGTATCAACAAAGTCCTTCAGATGCTGGCTTGACCTAGCAGAGAATGAGGATCTAAGAAGGGGGAAAAAAACAAACCTGTTTCTTTCCAATAATTGGTTATTTAATAATCATTTCTCTTAGAACCTGAGGTTGTATTTTAATTCTGATATTCTTGATTCCAAGTACACTGCTCCTTCCATCGTACCACATAGCCTATCACAGAATCTCAGAGTAGGAAAGGACCTCAAAGGTTATCTGGTGCTTGAAAAGAGATCTTCTCTCCTACATCTTTGTTAAGTGGTCATCTGTCTTCTTGTGAATACCCAGTGACAGAAAACTCACTAAAACTCACTACCTTAAGTAGCAGCCCATCTCATTTTTTGAAGAACCCTAATTATTTATATTCAAATTCTTTAGATTTTATGATCAATTTGTCTGTGGTATGAAGTATCTAAAACATGCCACCTCTTTTGTCTTTATTAGTTACAATAGCAGCATTCTGGAAGTAAAAGCTAGTCTATTTTATTGTTTCAAAGAATTTTCAAAATGGAAGTCTAAAAATATAGAGCTGTGTTTCTTAATTTGAAAGATAGGCTAAAATTAATTAGTCCTAACTGGTTCCTATTACAAGACCTTGTTAACTTCTTTCCCCAAAGTGCAGCCAATCATTTACTTTACAGATTGGATGAGCTGGGATAATGTCAGATTAACTCTGAGGTGGGAATTGCACAGATCTCTTGTTTAACACATAATCGATTTAAACGGGGCCATCCTACAAAATGCAAACATGGTAATTGATGCAATTTTATTTTCTACATGAAGCAATATACAAGCCACATGTCTGCTTTGGCTTTCTGCATCTTAGCACAGCAAGAAGTCTGGAAGAATAATCATAGGAGTTCAAATTAGAGTCCCAGATGTAAACATGAAACAGGGGCCACCACTGTGACTTTTTTATGCTTCAGAGCACTGCTCTTGACTAAAATGTGATAGTAGTTAAATTATATTCTTTTCCAATTTCATCTACTCACTGGATCATATTAAAAAAAATACTTGGAGGACAATTATTTTTAATTACTAGTGAATGTTGATTGGATTGTGTAATTTCCCTCTAACCTGAGTTCATATTCAGCCTCAGACACTTACTAGCTATACGGCACCGGGCAAGTCACATAACCTCCATTTGCCTCAATGTCCTAATCTGCAAAATGGAGTAAATAATGGCATCTACCACCCAGCATTGTTGTAAGGATCAAATGAGATAAAAAGCACAGTGCCTGGCACATAGCGTTATATATATGTTAGTTATTATTGTTAATATACTTGTGTTTTTCCTAGCTTTTTACCCTCACCAACTGAGACATAATGTATATCACAATAATTTTTTGTTGGTTAAGTATATATTGGAAAAATTCTTATTTAAATTGACCCTATTGGGATCACTAGATTGGCAAGATGATAGAGTAATTGTTTTCAGCATACCTCCCTCCCCAAGACTAACAACCTGAAAACAAAAAGAAAAAATGTACCTAATCTACAATTGCATCAACAAGACCAGAAGAAATACCACAAAAACATAAAAACCTTTTAAAACAACATTGAAGAGATGAATTACATAAAGGTCCCAATCATCCTATCTCACTCCCTGTATCAATCACATAAATAATCTAACAGAATTGTGTTTCAGGCCTTGATTATAGTGACTCCTACTTGGTCCCTTCATGCCAGTAACTCTGAATCCCCCACATCCCATACAAGGTCCAAAAACATTTAAAAGCCTTTTTGAAGAGACCAACAACCACTCAAAAGAACTTATCCTGACCATCCACATGGGAAAGACTAACTGGATGAACAATGTCTGTTGTGCAGATGACAACACGCAGTTTGGAGTTAGTCATAGAGAGCTTCTTGGTGAGATGAAGTTATATGTTATGGTGAAGTGGTAAAGATACAGATTTTAGAAGAAAGGAAAAGGTTTAAGAATAGTCATTGTGAAGAATGTGAATTAAATAAAAAGATTGTGATATGAGAGTGAGGGCTCAACTGAGAATATGCATAAGTATATGAAACAGTGTGTATTTGTGCTTAGAAATTTGGGAGTGATGACAGAGAAATTGGGCAGCTAGGTGACAGAGTGGATAGATGATGGGCCTGGAGTCAGGGAGACTCATCTTCCAAAGTTCAAATCTGGTCTCAGATGTGTACTAGTGCGTGGTCCTAGGCAACTCATTTAACCCCTTTTACCTCAGTTTCTTCATCTGTAAAATAAGCTGGAGAAGAAAATGGAACACCAATATCTTTGCCAAGAAAGTCTCAAAGGGGGTCATGAATAGCTGGATATGACCAAACAACAAGAAAAACTGAGAAATTAGATGGTAGAAGTTACCCAGGATTGAGAACTAGCAACACACTAATAGCATAACATAAAGGGGCCAAGATTCTAGGACTGTACTGAATATGTCAATTAAATGGTTTAATATGTAGTGACCAACGTGGTTGGGTTTTTGTAACAATCATAAATCATCAGGTCCATGAAATGAGCTAAACCTTCTTGGATGGGAAGAAAAGTAAATGAGAAGTTCCATTGTAAGTGAAGTTAGTGCATTTAAAGCAGCCTTTTGATACTCAGGCCTAGTTGAATTAGTTGATTATCCAGAAAGGTAGAGACAAAAAGTGATATCATAGGAAGGTCCAAACCAAAGATTTGGTGAAAGATGAAAGGTGGGGATAGACATGGCAGGGAGGGGTGACAGTGGCTAATGAAATATAAGGTATGCCTTGTAGCTTACAAGAATTGAATTCTAAGAGAGAGAGAGATAATCAAGCTGGACAAGGAATAGGAATATATGTGGCATTTATATGGGCCAGGGCTCCCTGAATCTGAGCTCATCTGATCCAATTCCTCCTCTGGGGACTATCCACAAGATTACAATCTCTTTGGGGCCACTAGGTGACTCAGTGGATAGAGTGGTAGAAATAAGGAAGGCCTGAGTTCAAATTCAATTTCAGATACTTAGTAGCTGTGTGACTCTGGGCAAGTCACTTAATCTCTATGTGCCTCGGTTTCCTCATCCGTAAAATGGGGATCATAATGACCCCCACCTCCCAGGGTTGTTGTGAGGATTAAACAAGATAATAATCATAAAGTGCTTAGTAAGGTGCCTGGTACATGGTAAGAGCTATATAAATGTTAGCTACTATTTGACTCATTTTGCCGCCACTCATACTCTGGAAAACTCAAAATATAGCTTACAGATGGATCTCCACAAAAGTGGGCAACAGGATCCCTCAAATCCTAAACAAGCACTTAAGGTTGTAATAGTATTAGGTACAAAACAGTATTTCATCTCACAGAAAATGAACAAAATGAAAAGGGCTCATATCAGCCCATAAACCAATGAAGACAATGTCATAGCGTTCTTCTCTCTCTATACTCTCTCACTTGCTGACCTTATCAGCTCTCACAGGTTTAATCAACTGTATGCAAACCACTACAGGATCTATCTATTTATTCAGAGTTTGCTTTTCACTCCTACAGTATAAAGGGAAGTGTTGCTCTGCCTTCATTCAGTGAAACCCTAAGGTCCATAGCCCTGAAAGAAATATGGTCTGCTTCCTGCTGGATATATTTCTGATGCATTTAAAACAGGGAAAGGAGCCAAAAAGGTAGAGGAGAAAGAACCAAAACAGTGAACTGAAGAGGGTCGAAATAATGATAATAAGTAGCAACAGCAACAATAATAGCCGTCGTTTATATAGTGCTTTAATATTTATTTTCAAAGTATTTATCCTCATCACAATCCTGGGAAGTAGGTGATATTACTATCCTTATTTTGCAGATGAGGAAACTGAGGCAGACAGAAGTAAAGTGACATGCCCAGGGTCACACAGTCTAGTCTAATGCTGGATTTGAACTCCAACCTTCCTGACCCCAGGTCGAGCGCTCTATCAACCAGCATCACTTAGCTGCCTAAGTCCAGCACTCTACACACTAGCTCTCCTGACGGCTCCACGATCTCCTCGATGTAGCAGACACTCCTTCTACCGCTGAAGCCCCCATCCCATCTACACTTTCTCATCCTGTGTGATTCAAATCTTATCCACATCTTTCTGTAACTCTTCCAGAGCAAATATGCTTACTTAGTGTGCTAAAGCTCTGTTACGTGTTTATGTGGACATGCACATGTACATACAAACATACACATACGTGACAATTTACCTCTCCATTTGTTACCTCTCATTCTTGTTACATAAGCAGGCCACTTCCTTTTCTGGTTGAACAGTGGACAAATCCCTGGGCCTAGAGTCATGAAGACATGAGTTCAAATTCTGCCTTACATACTTACTAGCAGTATGACCCTGGGCAGGTCACTTAACATCTACCCATCTTTAAAGTAGAGAAAACAGCAGCACTTACCTCACTTCTGTTGTAAGGATCAAATAACAGAATATTTGTAAAGTGCTTAGCACAGGGCCCGGTACACAGCAGGCACTTAATAAATGCTTGTTTTCTTCCTATGTAGAATAACAGAATCTCAGGAACTAAAAGGGATGCGTCCAGGATCACGGCTTTCAGGCTGTCTCTCACATACGATTCATTCTTCGTAATATGTCAAAGCTTATTTATATAACCATTTTTCATGCCATTGACTTTTGTATCACTTTTACTTTTATATTTTCTAAGATTGTGGTATTCTATGATTTGGAGCCATACAGAATCACATCCTACAATGATAGCTGTTCATAGTTGTGTCTTACTAATGTAACAGACACTTAAATTTATATCTCCTTTGACATGATGGGCTGTATTCAGTAGGTGCTTAACAAATATTTATTGAATAAGTGAGTAAATGAATAAGGGAACAATGCTCTTAAAATATAAATGAGAAACAGCTCCAAAATTCCTATCCAGGTCCCTCTTTTATTACTCCAATCTGGTATATAACACCTCATCTCTTACTCCACCTTTCCCAACCTTCACACCTAAACTTCTTGAAAATGTTTTCCACACTCAATGCCTTAGTTACTTTGCCACCCATGCCTCTCAGTAAACTGATGTCTAGCCAAACCAAACTACTCTCTACCTCCAGAAAACACCTTTCCTTACCGTGAGCCTTTGTTCACACTGTACCCTATGCCTGGAATGTCCTTCTGGCTTGTGTTTGCCTGTGGAATTCTTTCTCATGTTTGAAACTCCAAATCACACACCACCTTCTCCAGGAAGACTTCCATGATCTTCGATTGCAAAGGTTTTTATTTTTTTTTAATTAAATGTCAAACAACACTTTTGTTTTGAACCTCCCTGATGCATTTGTTTGTTATTTTATGTCATAGCTATCTGTGTATTTCTCATACTGCCCCACTAGGCTTAATATCCAGGAAGGCAGGTGGCATGTCTTATCAAAGCTTTGTATCCTCATCAATATCTAGCAAAGAGCTATGTACACAGTAGGTGCTTGATAATTGCTTATCAAATTGTATTGGATACAGCTATAGTAAAGAAGAAAGACAGTGCCATGAAGTTCTAGGTGTTTCTGCTGGTTTTAAGAAACAAATAAACGATGAGCAGCTATAAGTTGGAAGCTCTTAGCTCCCCTCCAAACAAGAACACTGAAATTTTATGTAGTGGTTTAAAGTTTTAAAGTCCTCTATAACCGTCATCTCACTTGATCCAAATAACTACCCTGGCACTACAGATATTGTTTTCTATAGGTACCAAAGATTTTATTATCAAATCCCATTTTCAAATGAAAAAACCGAGGCTTAGAATAGCTGCATGATTTATCCATGGTCCAGCAGCTGCTCAGTGTCAGAGGAGAGATTTGATACCCCATCTTTCCTGATTCTAGGTCCAACACTCTTACCACTGTACTACACAAAATGGCCCTTTGCTACAGCATACTGCTTTTCCCAAATGCTTCTGTTAAGGCAAGAAGAAAAATGAAACTGGGAAGAACCAAGCAGGGTTAAGATAAAAAAAGAAACAATCCTCAGAAACAGGGGGAAATGTTCCTTTGTAGCTCCAACCTCTTTAGCTGATCCTTAGTAGCCCTAGAGTGGAGAATTTTGTTAAAATTTTGCTGTGCTATTAAAATAAGGTTGGTAAGATAAGGCAATGGAGGTCCATGTGACCTATTGACATCAATATTTTATCAGAGAAGTTCGGCCTCTGGCTGAGAAAGAGATCATCCTTTCCCTTTGGTTCACCTATCATACAGATGCTTCTGGGTTCCTGGAATTTCTATTAAAAATTCCCAATCTGTCAGCAATATTTTTCAAACACCACACAATTCACTAACAGAAGAGGACAAGGCTTCTGACCTTTTGGTGGGGAACCTGCATAGCTTTAGACCTACCTAAGAGGATGTGGCTCTTAATACATTCATCAAAACAGCCCGGGCTACGGTAAAAGATTAATCAATCCTGTCCACCTCGAATTTCGGTCTCACAGGAGTCAACATTCATCTTCATCACCTCAAAGTTTTGGTCAAGTTGTCAGGTCATTGTAGAGAAGGATAAGAAATAGTCACTTTCTCTCCTCTGCAGGGTTCAGGATTGAGGGGTAAATTGGATTTCTTACCTAATCACTCCCTTTTTAAGAGCCAGGGACAGCCTTTGGAAAGGCTGAACATGGAATGAAATGAAGCAGAGCAATTCAATTAACCAGGACTTAAAGAATGTGAGGGAGATTTTAAAAGCAAGACACTATTGCTATTACACACGAGGCTTTCAGAAGCTGGCCTGCTTGGAGAGCAGGGGTTCTGTTGAGGGGAAAATATTAGAAGATTCTAACTAGTTCTCAAGGTTTTCACAGTTGTTTTTACTGTGCTATTTCCTATTGGGAGCTCCCTGAAGTTACAAAGCTTGGGGTGCTTGACCTCCATTATTCTATAATAATACAGCACCCAATAAAAAGCCATTTCATTTTACTTAATTGCTTTTATTCGGGCCAGGGATTTCTTTCATTCTTGTAGGGAATTTCCGGTGAGGAAACTCCTTTTGCCAATGAGGATAACAACTTATGTTTGGAGAGTTGCCTGGGACTAGAGATCACACCGTATGAAGACCAGTTAGAGGAAATGGTGTTTACCTTGGAAAAGAAAGGACTTAGGAAGAACAGAAAACTATTGAAGCATTGAAAGGTTGTTGTGAGGAGAGAAGAGAGATTTTCTCTGCTTCATCTCAGAGTTCACATTTTGGAGCAACGGGTGGAAATGACAGACTCAAATTTAGACTCAATTTAAAGACAAACTTCCTAACAGTCAGAGCTGCCCAAAAATGAATGAACTGCCTTAGTAGGCAATGGGTTCCCCATGGCTTGCTGTCTTTATTCAGAAGTTAGCACCATTTATCAGAGATCTTGTGGAGAGAATCCTTGTTTAGGTACAGGTTGGGTAAGACCAGGGGTGGGGAACCTGTGGCTTTGAGGCCACATGTGGCCCTCTAGGTCCTCAAGTGCAGCTCTTTGATTGAATCCAAACATCCTTGTTCTGTGAAGTTAGGATTCACCCAAAAGGCTGCACTTGAGGACCTAGAGGGCCACAAGTGGCCTCAAGACTGCAGGTTCCCCACCCCTGGGTAAGACAGACTCTTTACTCCTTTCCAACTCTGATATTCTGGGTTTCTGTATGACATTTCCTGACTCCTGGATGTATAACCTATGGTTATAGTAGTACTGTGGTTAATATTAATATTGATAAGCATTTTTATTAGTCATAATAATGTTTGTCATTAGCAACGAGCAGGGAAACTCAGGGGCCCCAGAAGGAAAAAAAAAATCTTTCTTTTCCATTTAGCAATTAAAAAGGAATGGCAGTTTCCTGGTTCCCTTCCACCTCCATCTACCAAATGCCTTGGCCAGCCAAAGCAGTTAGATAACTCCAACCTCATTTCTTTCTCCAAAGGGTCTTTCCCTTTTACAGAGGTCACAGATAATCTTTTACCCATGCTTATTGATCTGCTAATTCACAGACGTTTCCCTCTTACCACACTCAACCAAACCTTGGTTTTGATGAGACAGAGTCTCCTTTTTTCTCTGCTTCTTTTCTTCTTCCATCTCTTGCCAGATGGGACAACTTTAAGAAAGTAACGAGTGCATGGATCCTAAATGAGGATCTAAAAGCATTTCGCTCAAGTGCAAACTCAACATCTTTAGCAGCAATCCTTATTTTACAGTATTCATGGACATACATGGACATACTTCATGTACATACCAATATTTGCCTTAATGTTGGTAACAGAAATAGGGCCTTGGTTTCCTGCGTGTGAAATTCAGGCTGTTTCTTTCTTTGGCAAACAAGAAAAACATGATGAATGTATTCTATTCATCCAGCATTTCATGCCCAAGTCACTGATGTAAACAACTGATCCCTGCAATTTTAATGGTGGGTTCTTTTTTATTATTTTAAAAAGAAACCTTTATTTGTGAAAAGTTCAAATGCATTCTGGGGTAAATTTTACATTTTCCTTCTTTTGGGTGACAATTAGCATTATAGATGCAGTAATGGAAAGTTAAAGCCAAGGGGAAAAAAAATCCTACACTTTTCTGATTTTTTTTAAAATTATTTTTTGGTACTCAGGCAGCTCAGGGACTTGGGGCAAAATCAAATTAAATTGAGGCAGCAACCATCTGATTTACTTTAGCAGCTATTTTTAACACATATACTTTAAACATGTTTTGTATCCACCAGCAATATCTGAAGTCAGGTGTTTCACTGGGAATAAAATATCTGAGTATCTCCCTTACACATAGTATGCAATTAATTCTACAGTACTCCATACCAATAACAGAACTGCAACCAGTTAGAAGCAGCTTTTTTAGATGAAAAATAAACTTGGGAAAAGAAATCTTACTATGATCTTGAATGCCTATACTTCATAAAGATATACTTAAGAAGATTTTAAATAATTGTATTTAATATGTGCTACAGATTAAAGATGACCCTTAGAAAGAAGACACCATCATGCTGATGAACACTTTTTGGTCTTTAACTTTAAAATCTAGATTGTGATTGCATGCTTTCTATTCCATTTATGTATTCTTGTAATGTATTACCTGTCCTATGGTCATTCAACTGAAGCTGCTGATAAAAACCAGGGCTACAGCTTTTGTTGCTGTTGAGTAGTTTTCAGTCATATCCAACTCTTCGTGACCCCATTTGGGGTTTTCTTGGCAAAGATACTGGAGTGGTTTGCTATTTCCTTCTCCAGCTCATTTTACAGATGAGGAAGCTGAGGCAAACAGGAATAAGTGACTTACCTGGGGTCACACAGCTATAAGTGTCTGAGGCCAGATTTGAACTCATAAAGATGAGCCTTCCAGACTCCAGGCCTGGTACTCTATCCACTGCACCGCCTAGAGCACTGGCACTGCAGTTAGGAAAACCTTCAGCCGCTTACTAGCTATGAGATCCTGTGCAAATCACTCAATTTCTGTTTGCTTTAGTTTACTCATCTATAAAATAGAGATAATAATAGTGCCTACTTCCCAAGGTCGTTGTGAGGGTCGAATGAGATAATAATTGTAAAGTGCTTAGCACTGTGCCTGGCACATCATAAATGCTATGTAAGTGTTAGTTATTATTAGCTGCAGTTGGATCTAGAACGCTAGCAGTTGGAGAAAAACTATAAAGGGCTATATGCTGCTTTTGCAAGTCTTTCTCCATTGCTAAGACATAGAAATGCCTAATGACTATAGATAGCGAAGGACATGCTGCTTGAGATCTGAGAATGCTACAAAGAACCCAGAGAGAAAGCAAAATTGTTTATTTTTTTGCTTTGCTTCTGTTTTATCTACTAAGCAGAACGTCCTTTAGATCTGAAAGGCTAAAAAAAATCATAAGGAATTTATACCCAAGTAGGAAGAAAGTAGTACAAGAGCCTCCAGAAGCCCTTTGGTGAGTTTAAGACTCCTGATCCACTGATTGTGGGTCACCTTACTGATTGTAGGTAGGTACCCCCATAATGTGCACTGAAATGAATTGAATCAATAGATGTAATTGCTGAAACACTGCCGGATAAGTGAAAGATAATAGAGAATGGGAGAGCTGTTGCAGGACTAAAGGAGGGAAAATACAGCTCCAATTTGCAAAATACAAGTGAACATGGTATATGCAAACTATAGTCTCATAATCTTGCCTTGATTTATAATAAATTTCTAAAGGATATCATTAAAAGAGTACTTAGCGAACATATAGAAAAGGGAGCAGTGATCACAGAGTTGGAATAAGCGTCAAAAACAGGTCATGCCAGACTAAACTTATTTTCTTTTGGGGGAAGTTTACAGAAGTAACATATCAGGAGAATGCTATGGATACTGTAGAGAAGACGTTCTTGACCTAAGGTCTGTGAACTTAAAAAAAAACTTGTAACTATTTCAATATAATTGGCTTCTTTTGTAATCTTATGTATTTTACTTACTGCAGGTAAAAACATTATTCTGAGGAGTCCATAGACTTCACCTGACTACCAAAGGGGTCCTTTATACAAAAAAATAATAGTTAAAAACTCCTGCTTATAGAGCTTACCTAAATTTTAACCATATGTTTGTTTAAACTTTTCATGCTAGTCTAGTGCAAAATATGGAGCAATGTGAACTATAGGAGAATAGATTCAGAACTGACTGAATGGCTAGAACAAATAATACTTCCAGTTTGATGTCAACTTGGAAGGAAGTCTCCAATGAAGTATCCCAGGGACCTGTGGTTGTCTCTAAGCTATTTATCTTTGTCTCTAGTGAAGATGTAAGAGGTATGATCATCAAGTTTACAGATAAGACAAAACTGGAAGGGATGGCTAAAATACTGAACAACAGAGTTTTCCAGAAATTCTTGGCAGGCTAGAGCTTTGAACTAAATAAAACGAAATAAAATTTAATAAAGATAAGTGTAAATTTTACCATTTAGATTAAAAAATTTAAACTTTAGGGCAAATATAGTAGAGCCATGTGAAAAGATCTGGGGATTTAAATGGACATCAAGACTAATATGAGTCAACGGTGTGAAGTGGCAAGCAAGAAAGAGAATATGGCCTTGAATTGCATTGAGAAGCATGATGTTGTAGAATAAGGAGGTAATTGTCTCTGTATTTTGTTCTGGTGGGACTTGGAATTAGTGTATTGTGTTTCTCTCAAACTCATACTCCCACTGGTAGATTGAGTCTCCAAAGCTCAATTGCTAATTTCCCTCAGGGCTCTAGGGATATCCCTTAGAAGTTGGGGATAGAAGGGAGAGTCATCTTTGTAAGGCTGTAGTGGACAAGCCCCCACCAGCATGCTTCTCCTATCATTATCAGGTGTTATCAATCAGCCAGAGTTAATTAGCTTTTAGAACTAGGTATTTACTATGATAGTATACTTGGTATAAAATGTTCCCCTTTAAAAAAAGAAATCTGTGATATATTCTTCTCCCAGCAAATGCAAAGTTCAGGAGAAAGTGGGCTCAAGCTAAGAGCACATAGCAAAGTGGGTAACTCAGACCTTGGTTTCTAGAAGTCTTTTTCTGAATTTCATGGAATGCTCATGAGATTACCTTTGGTATGGTATAGCTTTTCTGCTATACTATTTGTAGAGTCTTTTAATCTTCCTTTTCTCATAATGTCAATGAAAAGTTCATATTGTCTGCTTCTTCAAAATTCAGAAGGTCCTCCTCTGGTCAAGACAGGTAGGGGGAAGTAGAACAGGGCCAAAGTTAAGGCTGAAACATTAGTCTTCCTGCCTCTCTCTCCTACCAATTCCTTCTCAGAACCTTGGTTCTCTTTCCTTCTGCTATCAGACACTCAGATCTCAGGGTTCTGAACTGGTCTGTTCTTTTAGATAGATCAGCCATCTACCAAGTTTCCACAAGCAATATGAACACCCTTCCTGTGCAACACCACACCAGTTCATCCAAAAACATCTAAGTTAGTTAAGTGACTTTTCTCCATTTATTCTAAGGATTATAATGGATTGATTCAGTAGACATGTTCTCACCTGAAAAAGGAATCAGAATATAGAATTTTGTTAGTAATTTAAGTGGGATGGGACAATTTGATTGACTTAATCAGTCCCACACCACCTTTACAAAAGACTGTCTTGAGAAAGAGATCAGACTTATTCTGCTTAGTACTAAGAGGACAGCACTAGGTTCAATTGGTGGAAGATGCCAAGAGGAAAATTTGGCTAAATGAAAGGAAAAAGTGGGATGTGAGAAAATTGGGACAGTAATGCACTGTTGGTGGAGTTATGAACTGATCCAACCATTCTGGACAGCAATTTGGAACTATGTCCAAAGGACAATCAAATTGTGCATATCCTTCATTACAGCAATACCACTACTAGTCTCTATCCTAAGATTAAAAGAAAAGGGAGAAAAGGACATATATGTACAAAAATATTATAGCAGTGCTTTTTTTGTGGTGGCAAAGAATTGGAAATTGAGGGGATGTCCACCAATTGGGAATGCCTGAACAAGTTGTGGTGTATAATTGTAATGGAATACTATTGTGCTATGAGAAACGATGAACAGAAAAACCTCGAAAGACTTAGACATGAAGTGAAATGGGCAGAACCAGGAGAATATTGTACATAGTAAAAGACAATGATCAACTGTGAATGACTTCGTTATTCTCAACAATACAACAATCAAAGACAATTTCAAAAGATTCATGATGAAAAATGCTATCTGCCTCCAGAGAAAGAATTGATGGAGTCTGAATGAAGATTGAAGCATACTATTTTTCACTTTTATTTTTTCATGTTTTTTTCTTTTGGTCTGTTTCTTCTTTCACAAAATATACTAATATGGAAATATGTTTTACATGATATATATACATATATATGTATATATATATATAGCTTCCTATTTTAGGGAGAGAGGAAGGGAGGGAGGAAAAAATTTGGAACTCAAAAATTTTTTTAAATGAGTGTTAAAAATTGTCTTTACGTCTAATTGTGAAAAATAAAATATTGCTTTTAAAAAATAAAAGGAAAAACTTCCTAATGATTAGATAAATCCAAAAGTGAGGTGGACTACTTCGGAAGATGTTAGACTATCTCTCCTTAATTAGATGTCTTCAGAAAGAGGGTATCTAGTTGTTGTTGTTGTTGTTGTTCATAAACTGGATTCTTTTTTCAGGTGTGGGTTGGACTAGTTGGCCTTCAAGGTCCATTCCCATTTAGAAATCTATGATTTGTGGGGATGGGCACCCTTTCTTTAGAAGAGCAAAATCCCTTATCCTCAAATTACATATAGCTTTCTCAACAAATTTCAGGACCACATTTCCCAAAATAATATTTTGCATGAAGAGTAAGCAGAATCCAGGTACAATTACTGCCTCATTCATCATTGCTCTGTTCTATTCCATCTCACTAGGAAAATAGTTCAGCACAGTTTAAAAGGTTTTTTGGAGCTTTTGGAGTGTTTCAACTTTTGATATAATAGATAAGAATAACCAATGGCCAAACTATATAATCTTATTACACTCTTTGACTGTTAATGCTATTATGGAGCAAAACACTCCAAAATCAAAGATGGCAGGGAGGGACAATCTCTTAGAGTGTATCAAGAATCCCTTTAGATTTACGTGAAAACAATTTACTAGATTTTTAGGCAAACTGATTATATGTTTTCCTATTATGTGTGGTTGGCATAATCTTATTGTCTATCACTGGTAGGAAGCTTCAGATGCGATTGGGTCTGTTGGCAAGTTGTTGTTAAAAGCCAGCTGAGCATCAATTACACTAAAATGAAAACTGTGTTTGGTAGGCTTTCAATAACGTTTAAATGGGAAGTCCTAAATAACCCCACTCAATGAGGGCATTCAGTCATTTGAGGGCATTTTGCAACAAATTTATCTTGTTCATCCCATTAAGATGCAGTTTGGCTTTGTGTAAATTTGTCTAAGCTTTTGGAATCTTAGGCTTGGAAGTAGGCAATCCAATCTTCCAGCAAGTGAGAGTATCCCTCCTACAAAATTCCTGACAGATCTATGGATTGCTGCTATTTTCCTTAGTATCATCACTGTCATCATCATCATCATCATCATTGTCATCATCGTCAACAGTTATTTCATAAGGTGATCCATTCCATTGCTAAGCAGCTCTGTTAGAAAAGTCCTTCTTTAGAGCTAATATCTACCTCCTCAAGATTCTCACCCATTTGGTCCTAGATTTGGCTTCTGTAGGAACAGGGAACACATCTAAACCCTCTTCAACATGAAACAACTTCACAGCAAAGAAAAACGGAATCATAGACTCATAGAATCTCAGAGTTGGAAGGAATTTCTAAGGTTATCTAGTTGAACATATACCCCTAAAGTGAATTATTTCTATAATATCACCAACAAGTGGTCATCTGACATAAAAAATCTCCAGTAAGAGGGAAGAAACAAACTACCTCCAAAAGCCACTCATTCTATCATGCAGTAGTATGAGCATTATTATCCTCAATGTGCAGATAAAGAAACTGAAATTCAAATAAATTGACTTGCCTGAGGTCCCTAGCTAAGATTTTAGGGACAACTATGTGGCACCATAAATAGCCCACTGGACCTGGAGTCAGGAAGATTTGAGTTCAAATCTATTTTCAGTCACTTTCTAGCTGTGTGACCTTTGGCAAGTCACTTTAACCTCTGTTTGCTTCAGTTTCCTCATTTGTAAAATAAGGATAATTATAGCATCTATCTCCAAAGTTATAAGGATAAAATGAGATAATATTTATAAAATCACTTTGTAAACTTTAAAGCACTATATAAATGCCAGTTATTATTATTAGTTTTAACCCAGAGATCTGGCACCAAACGCAATGCTCTTTCCACTACCCCTAGATCCTGCTTTCCATCATTTATTGTCATCCTACCATTTACCCTGAATATTAATGGTATGTGATTTCTAATAAACACAAGTGGTCTACTAGGAAGATGTGAAGATTTGGATAGTTCATTTCAGCAAGGATTTATTAGATATCTACTAGGTGTAGTATGCTGTGTTAGAGGTTGAAGATACAGAGGTGAAACAAGGTTCATTCACTCCGTACCTTCAAGAAGATTACAGTCTAGTAGGAGGCATAAGACAAGTATGTAAATAACCACAATACAAGTCGTAAGTCCGTAAGTGTGAGCTAAACAGAACAGTATTAAAGATCTCTCGTAGTTGGGAAAATCTTGGAAGGCTTCGTGGAGGAAATGACACCTGAGCTGGTCTTCAAAGGAAGGTCTTTGAAGGAATTTTAACAGATGAGTATATGGCAGCTTCCTGAGTTCAAATCTGGCTTCAGATACTCACTAGCTGTATGACCCTGGACAAGTCACTTACTCCTGTTTGCCTCATTTTCCTCATTTGTAAAACGAGCTGGAGAAGGAAATGGTGAGCCATTCCACTATCTCTGCTGAGAGAACCTGGACACAAATTTAAAATGACTGAATAACAACAATGTGAGGGGAGTCTATTGCAGACATACAGAATAATTTGTTCAAAAGCATGGGGACAAGAAAAAGAACAAAAAATCAAGTCTTATCTGCATGAAATACAGAAGTGGACTAACTTGTATATGATAAGACTGGTGACATAGGTTAGAGCCAGGTTGTAGAGCCTTGAATGTCAAAGAAGACATTTTTATTTCATTTAGTAAATACTAGGGAAACATTGTTTTTGAACAGGGAAATTATTTGTTCAGGTCCGTGGCCTTGTCTCTCTGAGTCTTGGTTTTTTTTCATCTACACAATAAGAGGATTAGCCTAGATTATTGCTAAGATTCTTTTCAGTTTTAACAATTCCATAATTCTCTGAAATATTATATTCATGCCATCTGAAAGAAAACCTACTTAATATAACCCTGCTAATTAACATAACAATGAGATTGTAAGTTTTAATTAACTTGTAGACCTCTCTAACAAATGTGCCACTTTGAAACATGGCTTCAAGAGACAGGCAAAGAGATCCCTCATTACCCACAAGGCAGACTACATTTAATTGTTTTCTTGGTAGTTGACAACAGTCTGATTGTAGTCTTTGGAAAGGTTGCTGCTCGTTTCATATGAGTCCTAAGAAAAACATGAGAATGTTGACATTCTACAGTAAAATAGTCCTTCATCCACCAGGTTTCTGTCGTATGTCTATAGATGATGGGTCATATGAAGAAGTCAACCGAGGTCGTCTGAACATATAGAATAAATTCTCCTTCATTTCACTACAGGTCAAAGGAAGCAATGACTTGATGGCTTTTATTAAAGGAAGAGAATTTATGTCATGACCTGGGTCTAATTTTCAATAGGCAGGTTGCTACTAGGTAGCACAATAGTTAGAGTTCTGGACTTGGAATCAGGAAGGCCTGAGTTTGAATCCTGCCTCTGACACTTGCTAGCTGTGGGATCATGGATAAATCATTTAACCTCTCTCAGTCTCAGTTTCTTCATCTGTGAAATAGGGATGATAATAATAGCACCTACCTCACAGGGCATTGTGAGGATCAAATAAGATAACTTCACATACATTAAGGTGCTATATAAATGCTAGCTATTATCATTATAATTGATATATGAAATATTTGTATATGATATTTGTATATAATAATATTATTATTTATTATCAAAATTAAAACTATCATGGTCATACTGAGTGGCACCTCTGACAATGTTCTTTTTGTCACGGAATTATAGTTAAGGGAGGCTGGGCATATTTTTCCAGTCTCAATAGTAACCGCAGATGAACATCATAGCATCATATTTCTAGACTTGGAAGAGAATTTAAAGGTCATATAATCCAACCCATTTACTTTATAGATGAGGAGACTGAGGCATAGAGAAGTTAATGAGCTGGCCCAAAGTCATACGAGTAGTAAAAAGGCAGAGTTGGGATTGGAACCCAGGTCCCAGCCCAATTCTCCTTCCATAGTATGGTCAGATCATTCTGAAAAGTTCATGTCCAGGCACTGAAGTGTGCCTTGACTGCATCAAAGCTTAGCAATCAGCCTGGAAGGGACACACACACACACACACACACACGCTGAAGGAGAGAATTTGCCTGGATTGCAGAATATTAGAAGACACTCTGCATCTAGCCAACATCAAAGCCTTTGGTTATAAATCTTACAGATAACTATCATCCCAAATCCACAAAGGCAAAAGTTGAAAGAAAAATGGAAACATAAGAAAAGGAAAAGAAACTTCATCTTCACAAGCACAGTGGAAGCCAGTTAAGTTGGGCCATATTTCAAGGTGCTTGTGTAGGATGGGTTTGTCAATTTAAATGCTAATATGTAATCCTCTGACTAGCAAAATCTCTGCATCCCTCAGAGCATGCTCAGTGCTTGAGAGGGAAGTTTGGGAGCTATTCAGTTGGGCTGGAAGCTTCAGGATGGCACTGAATATTCAGTGTTCTAGTCCCTCAGAAGAAAGCTCAGGTTTTTTAAATGTCATAGAACCAAATGAAGCTCTCACTGTATCATTTTGGATACCCTGCCACAACTGCTTAGGTCAAAAGGTAAATTTGCTGATGTTACAGTTTCTCCAGAAAACCTCTAGATTTTGAGCCTCAGTATTTATTGAGTTGCACAGATAAGGGAAAATGAGGTTATCTTTGTTGATGCATATATAGCATGCTGGAGCATTCCCACATTTTACTTTCTCCTAGCTTAAATCATTCTTATTTCTGAGAAATGGAAATTGCCCAATGTTTAAAGGCCTTTTCAGTCATTGTCCTCATTATCTTGCCTGGTATTTGTGTGGTAATGCTCTGTTGGCATCCTCAAAGCATTTTGCCATCTCCTTCATATGCCTACCCCTGAGAGGGGGTGACTGCTGATGTTTTCTTTTGACTAATAGAGACACTGATCCCCAGAGAAAGGGAAAGGGAAATATTCAATTATCGAGTGAGTCTTTGGAGAATTAACTATAGGAAACTTCATCTTATAAAGTATCCCCCCAAAACCACACAGAACAGACAGAATAATTGGCACCCCATTCTGACAGAATCTGATGGAATTAAGGAAGGGGGGGGGTAATTTTTAGAAGCACTTGTTAACTATTATTTCCTCTCTAAAGTGAAAACTAACCACACCAATCGACAAGCATTTATATAGTACTTACTGTGTGCCAGAAACTATGCTAGGTGCTCGTGATACAAATACAAGGAAGGAAACAATCGCTGCTCTCAAGGAACTCAGATTCATCAGGATGTGAAGCACATTCAAGTCAACTTGATTCATCTGAGCAGGCTAGATGGGGTGGAATTAGAGTCAAATGACTAGTTCATATTGCAGCTCTGTTACTTACCATCAATTTGGTTTTGGACAAGTCACTTGTCCCTGGGCCCCAGTTCCTCATCTATAAAATGAGGGTGTTGGTTGGACTTAATGATTTCAAGATCCCTTATAGCTCTAAATCTATGTTCCTATGATCATTCAATAAAACATAAATGATGTTTAAGGCTCTGTGCTATTGTAGGCACTGAGAATACAAAGACTAAACTACTCTCTGCCTTCTGTTGGGGCTATGGGAAGAATATATTAAGTAAACACAAAACAAAAACTAAGTAATAGAGCGAGAAGTGACGTGGTCATTCAGCAAATGTTACAAATCAGGGTTCGATGTATTGTTTTGTTGATTATCTAGGCCAAAGGAAGCAATGAAAAGAATATTAATAATGTATATCAAACTTAAATGTGTCATGCCTACATTTCTTTTTGAAAGCTAGTTGTTAAACATTTACAAGCACACTCTTGGGGAGAGGATTAACTGGTATAATTAAGAAAGACCTCTCATAGAGATTGGCATTTGGACTGAGCCTTGAAAAGAGGAAAGTGTTCCAAAACATGTTAAATAGATGGCATGATAGATAGAATGCTGGGCCTGGAGTCAGGAATATACATCTTCCTGAGTTTAAATCTGGCCTCAGACCCTTACTAGCTGTGTGACACCCTGGGCAAGTCACTTAACTCTCTTCACCTCAGTTTCCTCATCTGTGAAATGAACTGGAGAAGGGAATAGCAAACCACTGCAGTATCTTTGCCAGTAAAACCCCAAACGGGGGTCATGATTAAAATAACTGAACACCCAACAAAGGTGTTCCAAGAGGCAAAAGTAAAATGGAAAAGAATTCCATGCATAGAGAATAGAGCGTGCAAATGTATGGAGCCAGCAAATGGAATGTTTTTCATAGGGACTATCAAGCAGGGCAGCGTGACATCTTGCAAAATGAGAAAGTACCAAGGACAGAGGCTCATCCCACAACATCATGGTAGCCATGTTGAGTGTGTATAAAAGTTACTGCAAAAATGTTATAAAATATTACTGGTTATAAAAGATAGCATAGCAAAGTCTGAGCAAGTATTTAAATGGCCCCTCACAACCTTGGCACAGGGAAGAATAACAGGATCTCAAAGTATCCTAGGAAAAAAATAAATGTGTCAGTGCAACATAGGGGTAAGCAGGTGTTGTATAATTTTCCTTTGGCTTCTGCCCCTGGTTTAATAAGCATCAAAGAAAAAAAAACCACTCTTAACTGGCATTGTGGAAAAGGATGCAGCCCTTTTAAAAATAGCAACATTTAATTTCCTGACATATGCTGTGTTCTCAGGCAGTAAGAATCAATGTCACTTACCTGAATGAGGCCATTTTGACAGCATGATTTTCCTGGCAGTCTTCGCCAGGATGTCCAGTTCGAAAATAGTATCCAACATTTTCCAAATTATCAGTGTAAACAAACACTACCCTGCTTTAAACTCTCATGGCTGCATTTTTTCCCCTAATACAAGAAATAATAATAGTAACAGTAATAATAGCTAGCATTTACATAGCACCTACTATGTGCTAGGCATTGTACAAATATTAAATTCTAAAGAATAAAAGAAGCATCAAGAAAGCTTCTCTCAGATTCCTCAGGGATTCTAATGACTTTTCATTTTAGTGTGTAATGGACCTTACCCAAGTAAAGTATGCTGTGTGAACAAAAAAAACATTTTTATACTATGCTATAATATACTATACCATACAGTATTTAGCTACCCTAGAGTTCAGTGGTGTTCTTTCCCTGGCTCCATGATCACCAAGACAAAACTTGTGCTGTTGCCCTATGGGCTCTTGAAGGGCACTTAGAAGAGCTATAGATTCATACTCTGAGATCTTTCCCATCAAAATGCCCACATTGTTCCAAGTGTTTATCCCTATTTCTTTTGAAATGGTGATGGTAGCTGTGGCTGCTGTTTTCATAGAAACAAAAGGTGGTAATAAAGCAGACAAATCTACTTTTCATTTCTATTGGAAGATGATTTGGAAAAGATTCCAGCTATCCCTGAACATAAGAAGCGCTCCAGTGGGTGACAAAGACATTTTGTTTCATGCAAAGCAAACTGATCACTATCTTAGCTTAGTGGATAGAGGATCATCTTGGAAGCAGAAAGGCATGGATTTAAATCCCAACCCATGATTCCTACTGGCTGGGGGGCCATAGGCAAGTCATTCAACTTCTTCATACTACAGGAAATCCTCTGATTGTAAGTTGCAGCCTACATTGGTAGATGGAGTGTCCTCATTTGAGCTTGAAATCACAGTCCAGTTCTTATCCCCACCTGTGGTATTCTAAGTTGTATAATATGCAAATAAGACTGTGTAAATTCAGTCTGACATAGACATTCATGTAGATAGCAAGCTCTGGTACTCAGTACAGAAGGTCCAGGGGAGTTGTAAATACTTTGAGTTTTCGCAGACCACAAAAAACAGCTCCATATCAGAGATACCCTGGGGCTCCAAAGCACAGGATGTAAACAGTCCTGTGCTTGCTTGGCTTCACACCCACTGACTGGCAAGTCAGTGGTTCCAACAGTCACAGCTGAAACACCCTGAGGGAGCAAGGGTACAGACACACAGTGGGATATCTTAAAGTTAGACCTGCTGTTTCTAGTTATTAGATACCCAGAAACACTTGGGCTCAGTTTGTATCAACCAGCATCAGTGAAGGGTTCAGTGTTAGTGATCTCAACAACCCCTTTCCAAGGATGAGAAAAATCATGGATCTCAGTGAGGACTCTGTGCAATTAGTAACCAAAAGGGTCATATGGGACTTACTGCCCTAGGGAACTCTACTGCAGCTTCCGATGCTCTTTACATTCTGTGTGAGTCTGCATCTCTTCCTCTTGGCCAGCGCAGTGCTTCTTCTATAGGCCAAAGGGCAGTACATATTATCCTGTGGGGACTCATGATGGGATTTCACGAACAAGCTTCTGTCTGTGGGTTGTATGAGGGACTTGGGATTGTAGGGATGAGCTGCTCTCATTGCTGGATATGATTATCATTCAATAGGAAATGTACTTAGAGAAGTCTAACTAGATTTGTTTTTGAGAGTACAGCATTGAGACCCTCCATTATCTCTAAGATGAATGAAGAATATCTAAGAGAAAGCCTCCCTGAAGGAATTGGGAATCAGTAAATATGCCAATTTGCACACAGTACATATTTAATACATTTTTGTTGAACTGAATTGAATTTTCTGGGTTCTAACCTATTCTGAGAAGCTTTCAGAAGCTTTATTCCCTCCTCATCTTCATCACCAACATTTAATTTTGCAAATATTTACTAAATATCCATTATGCTCTATGTGTAGCACTAAAAACACAAAAATGAAAATGAAATAATCTCTACCCTCAAGGAGCTTTCATTCTACTGAGGATAGAAAAAGCACCCAAGTCATAGTCTGAACTATTAGAGAGCACTGATCTTAGCTTTAAAGAAAAATTAGGGATTTTGAGAGGTAGGAGGGGGAAAAAAGATTGAACTATAGATACCAAGAATAATCTATTGCAAAGGCCAGAAATGGGATACAGACATTATATAATGGATTGGTCACCAGGCTTGGAGTCAGGAAGACCAAATCTCATCTTGGACACTGGCTGTGATGCCCAGCAAATCCTGAACATCTCTGTGTTTTAGTTTCCTTATGGGTAAAAGAAGGGTATTGGACTTGATGGGGGCTTTTAAGTTCCCTTCCCAACCTTAAATAGATGATCCTAAGAATATTAAGTTTGGGGACCAGCAAGTAGGCCAGTTTAACTAGGACATGGAACACCTGAGTCATTTAGGTAGATTGTGTGTGTCACTCGGCTGACACATCCCACATCCCACTCACACAATGAGAGCATGCCAGCATTCAGGATAAGTTTTTTCCTCAGATGTTCTTTCTATTCCTGGGGCACTTGGAGAGCCTCCAACATTGAACTTCTCTGGATCTGCCCTGGGGCTGGAGGGTTCAGTGCTTCCTTCCTGCTGGCTTCTGCACCAGAGGCATTGAGGTGACAAGACTGAGCTTGCTGTGTAGAACACTGTGCAAAGGCTGGAACTGGGCCCAGTCAATAGCAACACTCCAAAGATGTTTGCTGGGTCTTAGCAGACAACAGCCTTGGTGACCATCTTCTTACTGACAGCCACAATTTCCCTGGGGAACTCCAGACTCACTGGGATAGAACCCAAATCTAAGGAGTCTTCAATTCAGTCCACAGAGAACTAGCTGTTGCATAGGCAGCAGAGGTCTGATGTTCCGATGGTTTCTCATCTAGTGGCAGGCATATAATTGTCACATGGAATTTGCTGTACAGCACAGCCTAACACTATGCATTTCTAGCTATTGACCTTGTGGAAAGGACTCAGGAAAAGTTAGTGGGGTAGAGGGTAAGATATTTGGGGCTACCTCCCTTTCTGGACACCAATGCAGTGGAAGTCAGCTTCTGACAAACCAAGTCCAAATACTTCTCTCGACCGTGCCCAGTAAATCTAAGACTCCTTATTTGCTGTCTTAGTGTCTATAGTCTAACAAAATATAGCACAATCACTTTATGTGTGTTCTCTTGGTGTTCTCCATGGCTCCCAAGTTTCTTCTTCCCCCTGGTGGGGGCTATTCTTCCTTTTGGCCTAGCTTGTAGCAAGCTTATCTTGAGCTCTGTGGTATGAACGATATTTTCCATCAGCTGGGGTGGTCTCCCTTTAATACAGTGAGGTGGCTCATTTAGAGCACCAGGGGCATCCAGTCTGTATGGAATCAGTACTTCAAGAGTGTAGTGGATTCCAATTGCCCTGTCTTGACATGCGTTTCTGACCTAGTGTTGCTGTTGCCATGGTGAATGTGGAGACAGAGAGGAAGTAGAATCTTATTTTATCAACTAGGAATTATATCCCTTTAAATTTAAGCAAAACTGTTTCAAATGCATTTTATGGTCCACAAATATTGCATGGAATTCTAATCCTGGACTTGAATCCTTGAAGTGGTCTGAGCTAGACCTGACCCAGAACAAGTTTCTTCAGCCTAGTCTGGTTGATTTGTCACACTTCATTTTTGTCCCTGTGGTATATATGTGATGAGATTTCTGGGACAGGACCAACTGTCATTCACAGGTACTCCCCCTATCCATAAGCTTCATTTCTACCTCCCAGGGCCGTTGTAAGGATCAAATGATACAATGATTGTAAAGCACTTAGCTCAGAGCCTGGCACACAGTAAGTGCTATGTAGATGGCATTATTATTATAATTATTGTTATTATTATGTATCACCAAATTGCCTTTACCCTCCCCCAAACATTCAAGAATTATGATTTCAGAGCAGAATGTCCATGGAATATTTGGCATAAAAATTAGGTCCCCTGAGGCTCACAGAAACCCTCCTTTGTTTCTCTGCCACAACTGCATTAGCTGGAAGACATGCAGATAGGTGGGCATGTTCCCCTGGAAATGACATAGCTTTCTACAGTGAGGTCATTTGGGCTGCACTCATTGACTAATAGCCTTGCCTATGCATCCAGCTTCTACTGTTGCTATGGTAGTCACTGGTTGTGGAGGAAAGCCTATCTCCCCACCACATATTCAAACACCTCCAAGCAAAATCTTTACATCATACAGTATTACCAGAAAGGATTTAGACTTTGTCAGCATCTCCTTGTCAACAGTGACAATTAATTTTCAAGGCTCCTGGAAGAATATGCAATATCAAGAAACCCACACAATACAGTTACTGAAAAGTCATCCTGTCTATTATTTCTTACTCAGCACCTCATAGACTTAAAAAAGCAAAGTAGTACAGGGGGAAGAACCTTAACCTTGGAATGTAATAAGAGGACCTGGGTTCAGATGCTACTTCTGATACTTCTGTGACCTTGGTCAAGTCACTTAACTTCCTTGGGATTCAATTCCTTCATGTGTAAAATGAGGATTAAACTAGATAGCATCATAAACCCTGTGATTTTCAGATTCTTCAAAAACCCCATAATATCAGGAAATATCCTTTCATTACCAAGGCCCCTGTGTTCTTTAGGCACCTCAATGACCAACAGCCTTGTTGTAGGTATATTCCTATCACAAAGTACCAGTTCTCCAATAATTGAGTATTGCCTCACAAGCGTCCAATCCCTCTCAACACACAATTGTTCAATGTTATTACAACACAATTATATGGAGATCAGATTGGCCTAGGTTCTTAGCAAGGTTTATACTGACAAGAAAGTTGCTAAACTGTCAGCCTAAGTCCCAAGCTTTGTTGTAGCTTAGACTCAAAAGGAAAACAAAAACTCAACAAAAGCAAAATCACTGTCAGTGTCATCAGGGCAGTTTCCTAGTTCAAGGCTTTTGAAATGCTCTCCGTGTGAGGCCATCAGGGATTTCCTCTTGGACATGGATGCCAAGATCTGAAGTTCAGGGCATGAGCTTTTTGGAGGATTTTAGCTCCATCTCCCACTGCATCAGTCAAGTAAGCCAAGAAGATGCCATGCCCACAGTGCAAGCACAGTTTAGTGAATACTTCAGTCAGTCAATAAGCCTTCATTAAGCATCTACTATGTGCCTGGCACTGTGCTTAGCACTGGGGATACAGATATGAAAAATAAAGATACTCCTGACCCCAAAGAGCTTCTATTCTAATGGGAGAAGATACAAAAGGAAACTGAAAGGGAGGTTTGAGGGAGGGAAAGGTATTTCATTCATGTATTCAAAGAACACATGTGAATACATATATATATATATATATACAATATGTATATATGCATGTGTACATGTATATGCATATGTATGTATGTATATTCAGGACTATGTGTTCTTGGGGCATAAATATAGACAAGCTGGGTTCTTTGCCTTTTCAGGTGGCATGTTGAAGTGGAAAGGGCAGTAGATGGCAGAGTGAATAATATACTAGATCTGGAGTCAGGAAGACCACAGTTCAAAAGTGGCCTTACTAGCTTTGTGACCCTGGGAAAAGTTTTTCAACCTCCATCTGTCTCAGTTTCCTCATTTGCAAAATGGGGATAATAATAGCATGTAACTCCCAGGACATTTATGGGGACAAAATGAGCTAATATTAGCAAAGCACTTTACAAACCTTAAAGCACGATCTCAAAACCAGAGGAGGGGGAGGAGGAGAAGGAGGAGGGGGAGGAGGAAGAGGAGGAGGAAGAGGAGAAGGAGGAGGAGGAAGAAAGAGGAGGAGAAGGAAGAGGAGGAGGAAGAGGAGGAGGAGAAGGAGAAGGGAGGAGGAAGAGGAGGAGGAGGAGGAGGAGGAGGAGGAGGACAAGGAGAAGGACAAGGACAAGGAGAAGGAAAAGAACAACAACAACAAGAACTTGGAGTCATGAGACTTTATATCAGGTCCTCCCGTAAGTATTTATATGATCATGGATAAGTCATTTAACTTCTCTGATTCTCTGTTTCTTCATCCATAAAATGATCTCTAAGGGCTAAACATTGTGATTGTTGCTTGAATCATTAAGGAGAAAGGGAGAAGTGATCCTATTGAGCCTATGAAGCTTCTGACCCAAGGCAAAATTCATAGTAGCATAGTGTCTCCCAGGAAAGGTTGGCTAGGATTCCCTGAAAGGGAAAACCAGGACTTGTAGAAAATAGACAGCATGGCAAACTAGAAAAGGAATTCAAATAATAACCTTGAGACCTGGGTTCTAGTCCTGAGTGCCACTAATGTACTTGGAGTCATTGACACTGGGCAAGTCTTTTAACCCTTCCATACCTAAGTTTTCTCATTTAAGATAAGGGATAGAGACTGATTTTATGGGTCTAGGAAGCTCCCTGAAGAGGAAAATCCTTCTACAGATGCAGTTAGCACCTTCTCTGTAACTTGTAGTCTTATTGCCTAGAGCACTGAGAGATGTAGATAGATAGATAGATATAGATATATAGACATATATATCTTTACTATATATGTATATATAACATATATTATGTATGTATTTATATGTATATATTATGTATATATATTTATATGTATGTATTTATATGCATAGTGCTGGAGTCATTTTGGATGAAGGACAACAACCAACCAACCGACCAACCACATAGACACACACACATGCATATATGTAAACATACATATATGTGTGTATGCATAGCTATATATATACATATACACACACACACTGCTCTCCAAGACTTTACATTCTGATAGGGGAGACCAGATGCAAATAACTATACATATACAATACGTATATCCAGTGTAAATGGGAGATCAGCTCAGAGGGAAGGCATTAGCAGAGGGGACTCAGAAAGGCTTGTTGAAGAGGATGGGATCTGAGCTGAGTCTCAAAGGAGAGAAGCCAGGAGGTGGAGTTGAAGAGTAAAAGCATTCAAGACATAGGGGATAACTATGGGGATAGAAAGGAGATGGTAAGGAGTTTGGTTGAAGGGATAGCCTAATGTAGAATACAATGCTTTGCCCTGCAAAAACCTCACTGTAACTACCATGATACCCAAGGCATTTCCCCGGTTTTATGGAACAGTTATTTCAAGGAACACAAGTGACCACCCACCCTCTCCACCCTATACTCCTTCCTGTTTTAAATAGATACTCAAAATGGGGCTCTACATTATGTTAGCAAGAACAATGGGATTTTAAAAAATGCTGGGCTTAGACAAAAGAGATATACAAAGAGATAGGACTACTGTCCAATGAAGAATGAAGCCAGTGAAAAGTCCAAGAGGTAGGTTTAATGATAGACACTATCTCAAGAACAGTTAAGGAAAGTGTCATTTTAGAAAGTAGGAAAAGAGTATCATAAAGAAAGACAGATCGTCTTATTTAACATGTAGAATCATAGAATAATAGAATATTAGAGCTGGATGAAATTTTAGACATCAACTATTCAATACACCTTTTTTCCACCTTCTCACAGTGAATTAGAGATTCTAATCTCCATTCTAACTCTAATCCTCCACTCTCTAAAAGATCTTCTGAGAGGAGTTAATTTACTTTTGCTACATGCACATTGTTGCCTGTCATTTACTCCTTAAACCCTTGAAATTTGGCTTTAGGCTTTGACTACACTATTGAAATTAATTATTTTTCTCTTTTAAAAAAAGTTTTATTTTTTCCAGTTCCATGCAAAAACAATTTTTTGACATTCTTTTTTAAAATTCGAGTTCCATATTCTCTCTCTTTCCCCTCCCTGAGATGCCAAGCAATTTGATAGGTTATACATGGCCAGTCATGCAAAACATATTTCCATATTGGTCATGTTGTGAAGGAAAACATGGACCAAAAAAAATCACAAAAAAATAAAGAATGTGAAAAATAGTAAGCTTTGATCTACATTCAAATTCCATCAGGGTTTCCCCACCTTCCCCGTTTGGAAATAGATGCCATTTCCCATCATGTGAAACTATTTTCTCCAATGTCACCATTAAACTCTAGGGGTCACTTAATCATCAAGTCCAACATGCTCATCTCAGTCTTCCTCCCCTTTAACCTTACTGAAGTATGTGACACCATTGACCGTCTTTATTTAGATTATTGGCTTCTTCTCTCTTCTCATTCTCCTCCTACATCTCTAACAACTAATTGCGTATGTCTGGTCCTTCTTCTTGTCACCTCTAATGGCGAACAATCTTGTCTCTGGCCCAAATTCCCTTCCCTCTAAACATTGCTTCCCTTGCTAAGCTCATATATTGTGTTTCCCATGTCTTGAATTGAATTGAAATGACTCTCATATCAATATCTTAATTGATATCATAATACATTATCTCCCTAATCATATGTCTCCTCTGAACTCCAGACTTCTATTTATAGAATCACAAATTTAGATTTGGAAGAAATCTTAAAGACCATCTGGTCTAACCCCTTCATTTTACAGATGAGGGAACTGGACCCAGTGACTGTGTGTCAAACCCAGGGTTTCATAATTTGCACAGGTGGGATTTGAACAGGTGTCTTCTGCCTCCAAATCCATTGCTCCTTCTAAAGGAGCTCCTCTCATTTTAAACCACTGGCTGAATTATATACTAGTACCTTAGGATAAATATGTCCAAAACTAAGTTCATTGTCTTCTCTCCAAAATATCTGTTCTTTCTCCTACTTTCTCCACATCTACTAAAAATTTTCCCCCAAGTAACTTCAGTATAAAATCTCATAATCTTCTTTGACATTTCCATCTCTTCATCCTCATATCCATTCAGTTGACAAGTCCTGTGATTTCTACCTCCAAAATATTTTCATATATGTTCCCTTTTTCCATTCATACTAAATACTAGTTTGGTGTTGACAAGTTAGCAAGCTCTCTTTAAAATCTCCTTTGAGCTGTTGTAATAGACTGCCAACTAGTGTTCATGCTTTCTGTCTTCTTTCCATCCATCTTTCAATGCAATACTTTAAAAGGAACTTTTCTGAAATGCCATTATCTGACCATAAACTATTGGCTTTTCGCATCTCCCTCAGCTTTCCCTTACATAACCCTACTCTTCATCCTCACCGTGACCTCCAATCCCTTGACCTCCTAATCCTCTCCTTGGCTATCTCCCCTGCACTAGCTGCTCTCTCCTCTTCTCCCCATTTTGACTCCTTGGTGAACCAGTTGAACTCTACACTGACCTCCTATCTTGAATCCCTACCCTCTGTATCATATCATCAATTACACTCAGTCAACCATCAGCTTCAGCACCAACCCCCCATTCATTGCCTTTGTGCCTACATGCTACTGGATGAAGGTGGAGAAAAATCACACAGCTATTCTGACTGGGTCCACTAGAAATTTATGTTACACAGCCTCAATTAGGCCCTCACTGCTGCTAGGCAATCCTACTATACTTCCCTTTATCAACTCACTAACCCACTCTCCACAGCCACTCTTCCAAAACTTTTGATCCTACTTTAAACCACTCATGGCTCACCCTTACCTCACTCTCTTAGCAGATAACCTTGCCTTATAGTTTACAGAAAAATTGAGGCTGTTTGCTATGATCTTCCTCTTCCCCCCTCTTCCTTACCTCTTATCACATAGATGCTTTCTGCAACTTGCTCCTCCTTCACACCTGTTTCACATTATAAAATGGCCTTACTTCTTTCCAAGGCTATCCCCTCTACCTATTCAAATGATCCCATTCCATCCTGTCTTCTCCAACAAATTACTGTTTCACTCATTTTCAATCTCTCTCTGTCTGTCTGTCTGTCTGTCTGTCTGTCTGTTTGTCTCTCTCTCTCTCTCTCTCTCTCTCTCTCTCTCTCTCTCTCTCTCTCTCTCTCTCTCTCTCCTGGCTTCTTTCATTCTATCTATAAACATGACCATGTCTTCACTATCCTAAAAAAGTCCTTACTTGATATTTCCATCTCTGCTATAATCATATTTCTCTTCTGTCCTTTGTAGTTAAACTCCTAGAAAAGGCCTTTGTCTATAACAGGTGCCTCTGCTTTCTCTCTTCCCACTCTCTTCATACCTTATAATCTGGTTTCTGACCTTATCATTCCACTGAAAGAGTTCTCTCCAAAGTTACTAATGATCTGTTCATGCCAAATCCAATCATCTTTCCTCAGCTCTCATTCTCCTTGACTTCTCTGTAGTCTTTGACACTGTTGATCACTCTCCTCCTTGTTACACTGTTCTCTCCAACACTCATTCCTGGTTTTCCTCCTATCTGACCACTCCTCTTCTCTTTTCCTTCTATGCTATTTCACTTGATTCTCAAATCTACCTTTCCTGCCCCAATCTCTCTCCAGACCTCCAATCTTGCATCTCCAACTGCCTTTTAGACATCTCAAACTGAATGTCCACTAGACATCTTAAACTCAACATGACTAAAACAGAACTCATTATCTTTCCTTCTAAACCTTCTCCCTTTCCTGTCTTCCCTATTACTCTAGAGGGCAATACCATCCCCTTAATCCTTCAGGCTTGAAACCCAGGAGTCATCCTGGATTCCTATCTCTCATTTCCCATATTCAGGTGTTGCCAAGGTCTCCCTTGGTGATAACTTTTAGGGATTCCCCATTACACACCAAAGAAAACACAAAATCCTTAGGCAAGTGTTCAATACCCCTAATAACCAGAACCAACCCTAGTTACATAGCCTTATTTCATATGATTCCCTCTTTGGGCACTCTATATTGCCATCAAACTGAACTGCTTTTGTCTTCCAGATCTCATTTTCTTCTCTCTCACTTCCATACCACTGTATGCATTGTCCTCTATGCTTGGAGTAGATTCCCTCCCTCCCCTTCTCAACGTATTGAAGTCCTTTTTCTCTTTCAAGGCCTATCTGGTGCTGACCCTTTCCAAATTTTCCCCAGCCGGAAGTGATCCCTCCCTTCTTAAATTCCTCCTACCATTCCGTTAAATTCCTATTGTTGTTTTTGTTGTGAATCAGTCATTCTAAGTCATGTCTGACTCTTCATGACCCCATTTGGGGTTTTCTTTGCAAAGATACTGGCATAGTTTACCATTTCCCTCCCCAGCTCGTTTTATAGATGAGGAAACTGAGTCAAACAGAGTTAAGTGACTGGCCTAAGATTACACAGTGACTATATGTCTGAGGCTGGATTTGAACCAGCCCTGATTCCAGGGCTGCTGCTGTATACATTGCAACACCTAGCTGCTCATTGAACTCCTATGCATTTAATCATATTCTAATTTGTATTAAACTTATTTGTGTACATGTTTCAACCTCTTCTAGTAAATAATGAGCTCTTCAAGCACAGAGATTGTCATTTTTCATACTTTTATTCCTAATGCTCAACATAATTCACTATACAAATGTGTTAATAAATGTTAAGTTGAATCAAATCTAACCCATCTGTCTCCCTCATTTTATAGATGATGATGCCCAGAGAGGTTAAGTACCTCATCCAAGGTGATGTCAGAGGCAGAAACAGTATGCAGGCTTCCTCATTCTCAGTTGGAGACTTTTCATAAATTAAATTCTAATCTGATATATTTGGGGAAAGAAGTTGTATTTAAGTGGGTGTTTATAGTTTTGATAACAAGTGATGTCCTTACAAGATGGTTATGGCTATATTGTTCTTTCAGTTCCTATAAAATTCATTTGCTCAGAGACAACACTAGGATATTTATTACTAGGCTTGAAATCACAGTCAGCCCTCTATTTAACAAGGACTATCATGTTGTCCATAAAATAGACCATTTCTATATAAAATTCTCTTTAGCTATACTATCCAAATACGCAGATGTGTGCTTACTGAAGAACAGTTACTCATATTGAAGACAAGTAATCACTCATGTGTTTCTGGTTTTTATAGAAAGAGAGCAAAAATATATAACCACAGACCCCAAAAAAATGAAGCCACAAGAACTGGTATAAACTAATCAGGTTCTATCTAATGAACAACAATAAAAAGACAAAGTTGGTCAAAGATCCTTTACCAAATAGCTTTTAATGATTTTTTTTTTGGTGAAGTTATTTTTTAATGAAGTTTTTTTTGTTTGTTTTTGTTCATGTATTTTCCAAAGGAGTTCTCTCTGAAATGTTGAATTTTTATTTATTTATTTAATATTTTTAGTTTTCAGCATTGATTTTGACAAGAGTTGAATTACAAACTTTCTCCCCATTTCTACCCTCCCCCCCCCACTCCAAGATGGCATATATTCTGGTTGCCCTGTTCCCCAGTCAGCTCTCTCTTCTGTCACCCCACTCCCCGCCCATCCCCTTTTCCCGTACTTTCTTGTAGGGCAAGATAGAATTCTATGCCCCATTGCCTGTATATCTTATTTCCTAGTTGCATGAAAAAAACTTTTTTTTGAACATGTTTTTAAAACTTTGAGCTCCAAATTCTCTCCCCTCTTCCCTCCCCACCTACCCTCCCTAAGAAGGCAAGCAATTCAACACAGGCCACATGTGTATCATTATGTAAAACCCTTCCACAATACTTATGTTGTGAAAGACTAACTATATTTTGCTCCTTCCTATCATATCCCCCTTTATTCAGTTTTCTCCCTTGAGGCCATCCCTTTTTGAAAGTGTTTGCTTTTGATTACCTTCTCCCCCATCTGCCCTCCCTTCTATCATCCCCACTTTTTTATCTCCTTCCTCCTTCTTTCCTGTGGGGTAAGATACCCAATTGAGTGTGTATGTTATTCCCTCCTCAGGTCAATTTCGATGAGAGCAAGATTCACTCATTCTCTCTTACCTGCCCCCTCTTCCCTTCCTACAGAACTGCTTTTTCTTGCCACTTTTATGCGAGATAATTTACCCCATTCTATCTCTCCCTTTCTCCCTCTCTCAATATATTCCTCTTTCATCTCTTAATTTTATTTTATGTTTTTTAGATATCATCTTTTCATATTCAACTCACCCTGTGCCCTCTGTCTATATGTGTGTGTGTATGTGTATGTATATATATGTATGTATGTATGTATGCATATTCCCTTCAGCTACACTAATACTGAGGTCTGATGAATTATACACATCATCTTTCCATGTAGGAATGTAAACAAAACAGTTCCACTTTAGTAAGTCCCTTATGATTTCTCTTTCTTGTTTACCTTTTCATGCTTCTCTTGATTCTTGTGTTTGAAAGTCCATTCAGCTCTGGTCTTTTCACTCAGAAAGTTTGAAAGTCCTCTATTTTATTGAAAATTCATATTTTGCCTTGGAGCATGATACTCAGTTTTTCTAGGTAGGAGATTCTTGGTTTTAATCCTAGCTCCATTGACCTCTGGAATATCATATTCCAAGCCTTTTGATCCCTTAATGTAGAAGCTGCTAGATCTTGTGTTATCCTGATTGTGTTTCCACAATACTCAAATTGTTTCTTTCTGGCTGCTTGCAGTATTTTCTCCTTGATCTGGGAACTCTGGAATTTGGTGACAATATTCCTAGGAGTTTTCTCATCAGGAGGTGATCTGTGGATTCTTTCCATTTCTATTTTACCCTCTGGCTCTAGAATATCAGGGCAGTTCTCCTTGATCATTTCTTGAAAGATGACATCTAGGCTCTTTTTTTGATCATGGCTTTC
>CM053623.1:147924089-147941706 GCA_028646595.1 Phalanger gymnotis
TCTGGCTCTAGAATATCAGGGCAGTTCTCCTTGATCATTTCTTGAAAGATGACATCTAGGCTCTTTTTTTGATCATGGCTTTCAGGTAGTCCACTAATTTTTAAATTATCTCTCCTGGATCTATTTTCCAGGTCAGTGGTTTTTCCAATGAGTTATCTCACATTGTCTTCCATTTTTTCATTCCTTTAGTTCTGTTTTATAATATCTTGATTTCTCATCAAGTCACTAGCTTCCACTTGCTCCAATCTAATTTTTAAGGTCGTATTTTCTTCAGTCATCTTTTGAACCTCCTTTTCCATTTGGCTAATTCTGCCTTTCAAGGCATTCTTCTCCTTGGCTTTTTGGAGCTCTTTTGCCATTTGAGTTAGTCTATTTTTTTTAAGGCGTTATTTTCTTCAGTCTTTTTTTGGGTCTCCTTTAGCAAGTCATTGATTTGTTTTTCATGGTTTTCCCACATCACTCTCATTTCTTTTCCCAATTTTTCCTCTACTTCTCTAACTTGCTTTTCCAAATCCTTTTTGAGTTCTTCCATGGCCTGAGACCAGTTCATGTTTTTCTTGGAGGCTTTTGATGTGGGCTTTTTGACTTTGTTGACTTCTTCTGTTAATATGTTTTGGTCTTCTTTGTCACCAAAGTCTGAGTCTGAATCTGAGTGTGTTTTCACTGCCTGGCCATATTCCCAGCCAACTTACTTGACCCTCGAGTTTTTCATCGGCCTATGATTGCTTTTGAATATAGAGTACTTTGTCCCAAGCTTGAGGGGCTGTGATGTTGTTTTCAGAGCTACACAGCAAGCTCTGCCACACCAGCGCTCCTCCCCACCCCCAAGAAATGCCAACTGGGGCCTGACTTGGATCTAAGCTGGCTCTCTACTTCTGCTCTGATCGGCCACTTAATTCCTCCCACCAGTTCGGCCTAGGGCCAGAAGCCACAGCAGCTGTAGTTCTGTCCTCAGAGCTGCACCACCGCCACAACCCCTGGGGGGTGGCAGAACCACAAACTCCTTTCACTCTGTTCCACAGCTTTTCCCACTAACCTTCTTTGTTGTCTTTGGTGTTTATGGGTTGAGAAGTCTGGTAACTGCCACAGCTCACTGATTCAGGGTGCTAGAGCCTGTTCCACCTGGCTCCCGGTCTGGTTGGTCTGGACATAGCCCGCGCTGGGCTCTGCTCCTCTCCACTCCCCGGTCCATGCGATAGACCTTACCCTGCAACCATCCAGGTTGTCCTGGGCTGGAGCCCTGCTTCCATCTGCTATTTTGTGGGTTCTGCAGTTCTAGAATTTGTTCAGAGCCATTTTTTATAAGTGTTTGGAGGGACCTGGGTGGGAGCTCACGCCAAGTCCCTGCTTTCCAGCCGCCATCTTGGCTCCACCCCTTGAAATGTTGATTTCAATGTTCTCTATCCTACCCATCTAATGAATATAAATTTTAAAAAGATAGATTAAGGGCTGGTGGTGTTAGAATGGGCTGCTGTGGAACTGTCTTCTTACCATCCAACATTTTGAATTCATTACTCTAATGGTATGAAGAACAATGTGATATAGTGGAAAAAATATTGGACCTAGGTAGAGTACAGGGAGTTCTAAGTTTGAAATCAAGCTCTGACATTTACTATTTGTGAGGCTGTGGGTCTAACTTTGCTTAACTTTGGTTTTCTGTACTCTAAAAATTGGAAAATACCAATTGAAATACTTGCCTCAAAGGGCTGTGGTGAGGAAAAGAACTTCATAAACTTTTAATGGTTTTATAAATATGAGTTATTATTATTCTACAAAAGTCTTATGAAAATACTCTCTTGCAACTGCTTCTGGAAGAATGATTAAGTCAGAAGCAGAATATAGGAATTATTTAAATTGTAAACACCAATTAATGCAATAATTATTGATGGTTTATTAGACAATTAATATAACCATAGCAATAAATAAAAAGAAATGTGGCCTTTATTGTGAATTATTTTCCTAGGTTGCAGCCTAGGATCTATTAATTCTTCCTAGGTTTAACTGCTTATTAATTTATAATCCTGTAATGACAAGGTCTTTTAAAGTTATATCTTTGTTTAAAGGTTTCTGTTCATATTGAAAACTCTAAAGCAAATATGTCTCGAATGAAAGATCTAGAAACAGAAAAGGGATATCAAGCCATTTTAAAAACAATATGCAGAGATAGATTTAGGTGGAGACAATATAGGCCAAAACCTAGGACAAACTCTTCTCCTTCCTATCCCTACCCACACCAGAAGCATTCCTTTGATTTAAGACCTGCAATCTTCACCAGTCTCCTTTAAAATGAAAATATTTCACCTGCTTGGGTAATAGATTAACTCCTAAGCACTTGCTAAAATACTAGCAAAGATTAATTTGGTTTTGTGAGAATGGACCATTGGACAGATAATGGTTTTTGGCAACCAGGGAAGAAGCTAAGAAGAGGAACATGGATTACTATTGAGGCAGAGAGGATACAGATGAACTGCTCACGTCACCAGGAACTTAGTACAGTAAGTTCTTTGTGCAAAGGAAGTACTAAGTAGATTGTTTGTTTGATTGGTGAATGCACCAGATTTATGCAGAGTAGGCCATGAAATCAATTCTCTCACATTTATAAGCATTTTTTTAAAAAGAAGTTGGAATGAGGGGCCAAAAAAAAAATGAAGAGATTATCAGGAGACTAGAGGCATCTAAGGATTTAAAGATTTAAGGCAGGGATGCTTAACCTTTTTGTGTGTTGTGGACCTGGAATTTTCTGGGGCCAGGTCACAGAGGGTAGAGGGTCTGTGGTTACATTTTTAGTGTGAACATTTTCTCCTCAGAAATCAGAAAATGCCACAGGTCAGGACTTGATTTATTGTTTTGTTGATCGTCTAGACCTAAAAAGGTGATGCAGAAAATGTTAACAATGCATATTAAACTTAAAGTCTACCTTTTTTTTTTTCAGAGAGCCAGTTGTTACACCTTTACCAGCATACCTTTTGACCCCTTGGGAAGTCTGGTGAAGTCTGTATAAACTTTTTCCCTTCTCAGGATAATGTATATTGCCACATTCAAAATTGAAGGAAATGCTAAATTTAGTTAGAGGTTAGTGAAAATAAAAATGTAATCTTTTTTTCTATTCCAGTTCAAACTATAAAGGAACTACCAAGGGGTAAGGGGAAACTTACTAGCCCCAAGCAAGTTTACAAGTGAATTTGATCAGACATTTAAAAAGCAATTAGTACCTATGCTACATGAATTATGGCCAATAACCAAAGAAGTAAGCATTCCATCAATCTCCTTTTATGAAACAATATCCTGATGCTTAAATCAGAGAGGGATAAAGCACAGAAAGAGATCCACAGACCACTATCACTAGTAAATATTTATATAATTGTTTTGAATTAAATCCTAACAAAGAGATTGCAATAATATACCTTAAAATAGGTTTTTTTTTTAACCAAATGGATTTATGGCAGCCATGGAAAGGTGGTTTAATATTAGGAAAAAAAATAACCTAATTAGTGATGTAAAAATAACAAAAATCACATAATTATATCAACAAATGCAGAAATACTAAAAGCTCTAAAAATATTGGCATAGAAGGACCATTTATAAGATGATAATATGCCTATATTATATTTAAAACAAAAAGCTAGCATTATTTGTGTAACAGTAATGTTGCTAGCAGCTGCTGTGGCTGTGTAAGACCAATAACACCAGCACACAGAAGGGCTACTAGCACAGGTTCTTTGATCTGTTTTTCTAAGGAAAGTAATTTTAAGGGGTTAACAATCTCACTTTAATCAAACATACATATATCATTCATTTGGTTCAGGGGAAAAAGTCAGCGCCCTGAACTTCAGAGAAAGCACAAACAGAAATTACAAACGAAGACAACATAAACAGATCAACATTTCTGTCTAACCAAATCACAATATACTGAGAAGCACTAACATCTGGATTTTCCAAAGCTGGGAGGCTCTTAACAAAGGCTACCCAGAGTCTCATCTGGTCAAATCACAATCACTCTTCTAGTGAATGAGAGCCCCAAACAAAACCCTAACCTCTGAGTTTATACACCCTGTTCAGGGTCAAAGGACATCAAAAACACGTGACTCGAAACCATGTGAACTAGGCTTTTCCTTGACATAAGCAGGTCATCAAAGACTCCAATTTAATCAAAGAAACAAAGGCCAGATTCAAAGGCACTTGATTACCTAAGTGCCCCAAAAGAGAAAATACTAAAAAAGTCTTGTCTTGATTAGCATTACAATTTGATATGGAGAAATTTGAAGAGCTTTCCCAGTAAATACAGGAGTAAATATGCCTCCCTTATCCCCATTATTTGACATAATTCTAGAAAAAACTAGTGATAGCAATGGGATGCAAGAAATAAATTGGAGGCACAGACATGGGCAAGAAACAGAATGGTTTTTTTACACTCAGTTTTATTGATCTCACCTTTAATTTTTAGGATTTTCAATCATTTAATTGGGGATTTTTAGTTTGTTCTTTACCTAGTTTTTTTTTTTTAATTGCATGCCCTATCATTGTTCTGCTCTTTCTCTATTTTATCAATGTAAGCATTTAGAGATACAAATTTTCCTCTCATCACTGCTTTTGCTGCATCCCATATGTTTCAATATGTTGTCTCAATACTGTCATTCTCTTTAATGAAATTATTATTTCTATGATTTGTTCTATAACCCACTCATTCTTTAAGATTAGGTTGTTTAACGTCCAATTAGTTTTTAATCTTTGTTTCCATAATATCTTATTAAATATAATTTTTATTGCATTTTGATCTAAAAAAAGATTCTTTTAATATTTCTTTTTTTAACTATAAAATTTTGTGTCTTAATATATGGGCAATCTTTGAAAAGGTACCATAAACTTTTGAGAAAAAAAGTGTATTCCTTTCGATTTACATTCAGTTATCGCCAGATATCTATCATATCTAGCTTATCTAAAATTCTATTCACTTCCTTAAATTCTTTCTTATTAATTTTTTGGTTAGATTTATCTAGTTCTGAAAGGGGAAGATTAAAGTCCCTCACTATTATAGTACTACTATCTATCTCCACCTATAATTAATTTAACTTTTCTTTTAAAAATTTAGATGCTATAGTATTTTGTGCCTGTAGATTCAGTATTGATATTGTTTCATTGTCTGTGGTAACTTTTATCAAAATGTAGTTACCTTGTTTAACTCTTTTAATTAAAGTTGCATATGCTATCAGTCATTGTCAATGTGTTAGTTGGTTTTATTCTACTTTTTGTTTTTTTAATCTCTGGTATAAGGAAAGATTTTCTGGGTAGCCGAGGAAGAGGGATATATTTGGAAATGAATGTGATGTAAAAACAAGAGATATCTATAAAACATTTTTAAAAATAATTTTTGCTTACCTCAAGGCAGAGATTTGCCCTTCAGCAATGAACAGTATGTATCATTAAGCATGAATCACCTCTATGTCTCAGCAGTTTTAGAATCACGCATAAAGTCATCTGATGAGGTTTTGCAGTTTTGAGACATTTCCTAACTAACTCAAAGGAAAATTAAAAGTATGGCCTAAGAACCAGTGCTCTAACTGAGCTTTTCTGGATAATACGGTTTTTTTTTTTTTATCCTCGCATTCATGCAGAGAGTAAGATCCAAATATTTCATATGATTTTCTTGGACATATTTTGTGTTTGTCATTGAAATGCAGATACTTATGGAAAGAACTTTTTAATCATAGGAATTATGTCATATTACATAACTATTGAGTGTCTGAATAAAATTAATTGAGAAATTTCTAAAGTTTGTAAAGCATGGATTAATTAGTTTAGGAGAGAGGGAAATAATATAATCTGGAAGGGAAAAGTATTTATCTTGAATGACTTTATTTAAAGATGGCCTGGGATGAAAAAGGATTTTAAAATCCCAGTAGAACTTTTTATTTGCTCTTTGTTAATGTTTTCCTTTGGATATATAATGTGACATCATCCTTGTTTTCCCCCTACTTCTCTACTTATGCCTTCTCCCTCTTTGCTGGTTCCTCCTCCTATCCTATAAAATGCAAGCTTTCCAAAAGCATCTGTCTTCAAGCCTCTTTTCATGTTCCTATACTCTTTTCCTTGGCAGTTTTATCCATGGACTTCATTCCATCTCTCTCCCATGGGTGATTGGTTTCCATATCTTTATTTGCACTCCCACCCTCTCTCAAATACTTAACTCCCAGCTCTAAAGTTCCAAATGATTGTATCGCCACTATTTCAAATGCAATGTAACCTAAGTTGCACACACTGTCATTTCCCTGAAATAAACCCATTCTCCTGACTTCCTCATTTCTATTAATGTTCTACAATAATTCATTGTTCTTTTAATCATGTATGCATGAAACTTTAGTTATTTTTTTACTCCTGTCTGTACCTGTAATGCTCTCCTCCTGAACTCCATGAGTTGAAATCCTATCCGTTCTTCAAGCTCCACCTCAGATGATATCTTTAATATGAAGCTCTCTCATCCCCCAATCAGAAATTAACTATTCCTATACTATCATTTATTTAAAAGGAATAGCAATTTGTACATAATAGATTTGCAGTTTCGCTTGAAATCACTTTTTTTATTCCATGTTATGGAAATGTTATATTTCATAAATTAAAAATAAAATTTAAAAACATTTTGAAAAAGATGAACTATTCCTCCTATAAATTCTCATTATACTTTTTTGCTTATAAAACAAGTAAAAGTTTATATGCTAAAAAAAAGTTTATACTTTTTTGAGGGACTAGCAATACTCTAACTTGTATTTCATTTTTACATACTATTCTAGCACCTAGGTGGCTAAAGTGCTGGACTTAGAGTTAGCAAGACCTGAGTTCAAATAAGACCTCAGACATTTATAAGCTGACACAGTAGATAAAATAAGGAAGACTCATCTTCCAGAGTTCAAATCTGGCCTCAGGTACCTATTAGCTGTGTGACCATGGGCAAGTCGCTTAACTCCATCTGCCTCAGTTCCTCATCTATAAAATGAGCTGGGGAAGGAAATAGTAAACCATCCCAGTATCTTTGCCAAGAAAACCTCAAATGGTGTCATAACTGAGGAACAACAACAGTTGATCTAGGGCATGAAGAATTTAAGTGATGGTTCCATTATCACATAGCCAGTATTTAGTCAGAGGCAGCAATTGAACCTGGGTTTTACTCACTCTGTCCAAAATATCACAGTTCATTTCTATAGCAACTAAATATTTATTAGATGAATGAGATTATTTCTTGTATGGTCACAGACTGATTGTATAGGGAACTTCTGGTGAAAGTTGCCTGTGAGATTAGTAAACCAGTGACACTAGCTCCTGCGACTCAGGATACTTTGACACTAATTAGAATCATGTTCATCTTTTTCTGTTTTTAATGTTTCTGACCTTCAGGAACTCTTATATGCATTAGAGAATCAGTGATCTCACCCCCTGGTGTTAAGATGATATGATATATGGATTATAAGAACCCCTTTACACACTTTCGAAATCCCTCCAAGGTTGTCAGGCTCATTAGGGTTGAGTAAAGACCTTTCCTGGTCATCAGGGTCCCACAAGAACTGATGTAGACATACCTGAAGGATTAGGGAAAGGCTCCAAAGGTGTTATCAAGCAGAAAAATAGTTAATGCTGACTGTGGGACATAAGAATTGTCATCATGCAGCCCTCTGATGGTCTCCAACTTTGCCTATGACCTTAAATAATTTGCTATACTGCCCAGTGGATAAGACTTTAGTTGGAAGTCACACCACACAGAGCAGAGAAGCAAAAATGTGGAAAAATCACCCAGGTAACCAGATCCCCTACAGCTGTACATCTTTGCTCTGATGATGTCTCACCCAGCTATCTTACTCTGTTCTCTATCAACACAGTCAGCTCTATAATCACAGTATAGGACTAATTTAGGAATAGGAACCCAGGGGCCTGGGCCATTCCTGCTACTACATACTGCCTACCATCAGCCTCAGAATGAGAGGGAGTCTGGTGCCTTCATTAGAGGTATTAGCAACAGCTGCTGCCTTCCTACGCACATTTCAACTACCCTGAACTGATGATTACTGTTACACTGGTTTTTGTGATTTCATGCTGAGGCTTAGTAATCATTTATCAGAGGAAAAATACTGAAGTTACTACTTATTAAATTTTCCCCTGTGATTTCCTCTTATCTTTAGATCCTGATTATGTCCATAGTTTTCCATAATCTTGCCTGGCCCAAAAGTTTTCCTGTTTACAAGAGGTTTGTTTTGTTTTATTTATTTTTGGTTTTTATATCTTGATAAATATGAGAGGAATTTATGGGAGTTCTATGAGATTAAAAAAAAGCATTAGACCCAATTGTTCCTCCTGCTTCTTCCAATAGGATCAAATAAGAGTTTGGCCTTTATCATGTGAGGGGTGAGTGCCACCAGGTATGTGATTTTTCTGCCCAAATCAAAAAGGTTACTATTTTTCCTACCTTGCAACAGCCAGATGATTTGGGAGCAAGACTAGTGGTTATATATAAAAAAACTAATTACTCCTTTTCATTCCTTTTGTTGGAACATTTTCCTAACCACTTCCTTTTCCTTGAACAGCTTCTTTCTGAAGAGTCCAACAATAGAGTATTCATCGAAAAGCAGCAGTCAGAACACATGAGACAACAGCACACAGGGCCCCCAGAGGCCAGGCTAGAGGTCATTGCCTAGCATTTTGTGGATAATTGCCCCCACCAAGTCACTATAAAGGAAACTCCTGGTCAAGGCAGATGGAAACTCCCATTTAATTCTGCCATGTGTAAGAAAAGAATGTATATATGTATATATATGTGTGTTATAATATATTTAATTGTCTCTCACACAAAGGCAGTCATGTTTCTATTAACAATGCCTACATTCAGGGCTTTTAAGAAATCTTGCATTCTGGCTGGATTTCTGGGCTCTAGGAGCTGCAATTTCCTTGATCTGAGGCAAAACCAAATAAAAAAAAAAAAGAAAAAGAGATGGAATTTTTTTAGAAATCTCAGCCTGTCTTTGCAGTCTGATTCTGGATAAACAGTGGCAACTGAATTTCATAATCACTGGAGCCTCGATAAGGACGAAGCCAAAAGAGATACAATATTCCTCTGTGACAGGTAAAAACACAAGACTTATTTACTGTCGTGGGAATTACAACCCCCAAGTTTAACCATTAAATATCAGGCAAACATAGAGGGCAGTGATCCAATTCAGGTGACAAGAACAGAAATGTGGGCGCTTTAAATAAAAAAAAAAACAAGCTGTTGGAAATGCAGAATGTCAAAATCTTATAAAAAGTCATCTCCTTTCTGAGAACATTTTCATATTTCCTTTTTCTGAAAAAGACCTTATAAGGTTTTTAACTTTTGTTTCTAGCTTAGATTTGGAATTTTAAGAGACAGTGACTGTGGGAGCCTAAAATAGAATATATTTTATTTTATTAAGGGTTTTTTTTAAGTCAGTAAGATTTGGGGACAAAGCTGGATTTGATTTTTGCTCCAATCAGATGTCTAAAGTCTAATCACTAAGAAAGCATCGGGAAATTCTCATAAACATGAGTATTTAATGTTGCCATCAGTGTAGAAAGGGATTTCATTGATGGTGACTGATGTAACTGATTTAATTCAGAAAATAATATTCCATCCTGTGATTAAGTTTACATGAAATGGAAGGCCCACTAAACTGGACTAAAATACAACAAAGAAAGATATTACTGGCTTCATATTAATTTTATTTAGAAAACATGGATATAAAGATGTCTCACTGTGGCCTTCCTTTCCTTGCTTCCCTCTTTTTTTCTTAATAGAATTTTATTTTTTCCAATTACATGTAAAGATAGTTTTCAACATTCATTTTTGTAAAATTTTGAGTTCCAAACTTTTCTCCCTACTTCTCTCCCTTCTCTTCTCCCTAAGACAGCAAGCAATCTGACATAGGTTATACATGTACTCATGTTAAATATATTTCCATATTTGTTATGTTGTGAAAGAAGAATCAGAACAAAAGTGAAAAAAAAGTGAAAATAGTTTGTTTCAATCTGCATTCAGACTCCATAGTTCTTTCTCTGGATCTGGATAGCATTTTCCATCATGAGTCTTTTAGAATTGTCTTGGATCATTGTATTACTGAGAAGAGCTAAGTCTGTCTTAATTAATCATCTCACAATGTTGCTGTTGCTGTGTACAATGTGCCCCTGGCTCTGCTTACCTCACCCAGCACCAATTCATATACATTTTTCCAGGATTTTCTGAAATCTGCCTGCTCTTTGTTTCTTATAGTGCAATAGAATTCCATTACATTCATATACCACAGCTTGTTTAGTCATTCCCCAGTTGATGGGCATCCCCTCAATTTCCAATTTTTTGCCACCACAAAAGAGCTGCTATGGATATTTTTTGTACATGTGGGTCCTTTTCCCTTTTTTATGATCTCTTTGGGATACAGAACTAGCAGTGGTATTCCTTGCTTCCCACTTCAGGCAAATTGATGTCTGGTTATTTTTCAGAGGTAAAAAAAATAAAACAAAACAGTGTATTAAAAACACCAAGCCATTTTCCAATATAGTATTTTATTTAAAAGCATTTTGGGGGAGGGGGTGGTGGTGTCAGGAAGAGGATATTAGGTAGATAAATTAAACAGGTTTGCAATATACTTAACATTTATCAAATATTCTGCTGCTGCTGCTATTCTTGGAAAATTTAACATTCTATTTGGCCAATGGGAGAATCTTACCCAATCATCTTTCATTATGATTCCTATGTCTCTGTTGACTAGATAGGGCCTATCACCAACAGTTTACTCACCTGACTGACTGATTTTACTGTAATAAAATATTACACATTCACCCTTGCCATTTCCACCCTTTTGCTTACCACCCTACAAACCAGACCACTAGAGACCATGTTTGGGAGGAGCTATGTATGCCATTGTGCTATGAGCTCCCTAGGACCATGCAACTTTCTCTGCACTACCACTGCCTCTGGAAAGGGCATGCCAATTAACTTCCCTATTGTTCTATTCAGACCTTAACTCCTTAACTCCATTCCTTGACACTCTTTCCCCTATATGTGTGGGATTTTCCCCCTTTAGAATATAATTTCCTTAAAGGCAGGGGGTGTTTGCTTTTGTATGTGTGTCCTTGTCACTTAGCACTATGATGGTCACCTAGTAAGTGCTTAATAAATGCCATTATTTAAAGGATGAGGCAGGTTTTGTTCCAACCCGTAGGAGGACTTTAACAGTTCCACAATGGTTGGGCAAAGCTGTTCATTGGTCTGTGGAATACTTGGCCTCCAAAACCCATCCAACACAAAGATCGATATACCCCTAGTGGTGGACAGATGAGAATCCAAAGATGGCAACACAGGAATCTCAGATAAGAGATACATAAAGAATTTGAGGCAAGAGCATCTGCCTAAAAGTACATGTATACAGTATCTTTTCAAGGCCATGTGAGCTGTCCAAAACTGGATGAAAGGTTTGTGGTTTTTCAATGTCACACCAGCAAGTGAGCAATTAATATTTTTTTTGAGTCCCTAACAAGCACTTTTGGGTTCTCTATTCAAAATTACTTTTAATAACAGGAAGTTAAATGATAACTAATGCAGGAAATAAGAAACAAAATATGAATTAGTTTAACAAGCTACCAAAACTGGTCAAAAATCACCGGGGTTACAGTAAAGTCAGATTGGGTGAGACAGAGGCTTCTAGTCTCAGAGTCCCAAGAAAAAGGCCACCTACTCATGGCTTGCAGAAGAATAGTACCTTGTTTCCCTCTCCCCTGTGATTCTGTTGGATCAAGGATATATCCCCACAAATGGGAATAGACAGAGGGATGACTGTGGCAATACTGCTGGAATGCCATAGAAAAGTAAAGGAATTCTGGGGTAGGCTGTCTATTGCTCATAGTAATAAACAAAATACAAAAGGAATAGCGGAAAGGCAATGCTAAACTGGAAGAACTTGAAGCATCAACATTAACTCTGAAAGATTCCTCTGGAGGGTTGCCAAAAGCATGTTGAGTCAGCAGAAAAACAGGCTCAGAGATCTGCTTGTGTAGGTATGTGGTACATGCTACAATGCTGTACAGAAAAGATAATTCAAACAGCTGATATGTCTATGCTCAAAATCAAATCCATGACTGGGAAAGATTCTGACTCTGACATTTTGAACAAGGATATCTCAGGGGACTTTGAGGAGCAGGAGAGTTTGGTATGCTGGCTCTCCAGACCCCTTCAACCCATTCCTATATGCTACACCAACCTGGTCTATGTGGGGGTCAGCTAATGAAAATACAGGAGGAGAGAAATTACACCTTTTAGAAGATACAATTTTTGTCATGACTTAGTGAAGGAAGAAAGACTCTCTTGCTAATATAAGGATGGCGTTGAAACTGCCCCACTTTACCTTCAAAACCTTAAGTGAGAATAAGTTTTGATTGAATCAAACAACCAGAATTGAATATGAATAGTACATGTACACCTCCTTAAATTAAAGGCATTGTGTGAGAGACTGGGTTACACCATATATAGGTAGTAGCATTGTATATAATATTGTCAATTTGTATATAAAGAAAAAGCTATTTCAAAGGTAGTAGATTTTACTCTGTATTGATCTTTCCTGCCACAAAAGGTATCATATGAATAGTTATGCTGAATTATTGGTACAACCCCCACGTTGAAGACCCAATGGTAGAACTATCCTGATTGATTAAGAGAAATGGCAGCTAACAGAACACCCATTACCCTCTCAAATTGCACATCTATCTGGCAAAGTAAGAGAAATAGCAGCAGTCACTTGGAAATGGACAGCTAATATTCTACAGACAGTGATCAGGTTAGTATAAGGTGTTGGAGAGTGAGTCAATCAACAAACTTGTATTAAGCACTTATTTTGTGTCAGACACAGCGCTAAACACTGGAGATACAAAGAAAAACCAGAAATACGTGACAGAGAAAAGTAAATTCATCCCCAGGGGCTAAGCTCAGAGTATCCACACATCAATAAGACACAGAATGGATGAGACCTTGCTGACAGTACATGTTTATACTGATGCTTGGGCTATAGCAAAAGGAATAGCTGAATACTCTGAAGCAGGAAACAGGAATGGAAGATCTGAAATAAAAGGCTGATCCTATATGTATCAACCTATATATAGGAGAGGTGTCAACCACCTGCCTGGGTGCCACAACTACACAGAATGCCTGAACCAGATTAAAATGTAATTAGAAAATATTTAACAAAATAAATAAGTATCCAATAGAACATAAATAATGTTAAAATGTAGTTTTCTAAGTCAATATATATGTGCAAGGATCCATATGTATGGTTTAGTGACCTGTTTCTATTTGAGTTTGCCACTCCTATTACAGAGAGAGCATAATTTGTTGCTGTTCAGTCATTTCCATCATGTCTGACTCTTTGTGACTCCATTTGTGGTTTTCTTGGCAAAGGTCTAGATTGGTTTCCTTCCTCAGTTCATTTTACAGATGAAGAACTGAGGCAAACAGGATTAAGTGACTTACCCAGGCTCAAATAGATAGTAAGAGTCTGAGGCTGAATTTGAACTCAGCTCTTCCTGATTCCAGGCCCAGCACTCTCTCCACTGTGCCACCCAGCTGCCCACAGAGCATAATTACAAAGTAGGAAAAGGAGTTGCAATAGCAATGCCTAGCAATTCACAGGACACAAAATCTAAGAAAATAGTACACAACAAAACCCATGGTTTTAGAGGCCTATAAACAAGATAAAAAAGCAAGGTGAGCTAGAGATCCTAATGGAAGGAGGCAAATTTTATCCTGTAGTTATCACCAGGTTTGCTTTAGGGAGAAATCATTAAAATCATTATAAAATTTTCCCAAATGCCCTCCTGCCAGCTCTCATTCTCCTTTTCAATTCTGGGCCCAGTGTGTATTAACATTACATGTGTTGATGGGCAGGCTCTATGGCCTGTCCATTCATCTTTCATAGCATAGCCTGCATAATAGGTCTTTTTCATCTGTTTTCCTGTCTGGACCCTGGTGTCATAACTCTGAAGCTGAAAGAGACTAGGAATCTCACCTGACCCTCTCATTTTAGACAAGGAAACTGAAGCCCAGAAAGATTGACTTGTCCTTAGGTTACACAGTTAAACCCAATTCATGTAGATCTAAATCTGATGCTCTTTTTTTTCTGGTCAAATTCTTCTGAACTTTGAACCCAAACCCCTTGACTCTACAATCAATGGTTTTTCTACTATCATTCCTATAGTCGATCAAACTCTTTTAAGTGATTATAGGTCTCAACATTATTAAGTTTTACAACGTTCCAGGACTGCATGCCATTAGCATAATGATAACGATAAACAGGAACACCTAGAAGGTCTTATCACATATAATCCCTCTTCCAGTAGGACTCTATGCTGATATGAAGATAGCAAACCCCTTTATTAAGTATCTTTCTTTCTTTTGGTGTTAGTTGGCCTTGAGGTAGGAAGAGTCATCTTCCTGGGTTCAAATGTGGCCTCAGACACTTACTAGCTGTATGACCCTTGGCAAGTCACTTAACCTTGTTGACATCAGTTTCCTCATCTTTAAAATAAGCTGGAAAAAGAAATGGCAAACTATACTCCAGTATCCTTGCTAAGAAAACCCCAAATGGGATCATGGAGAGACAGACATGACTGAAAAATGACTGAAAAGAAGATAATTTAAGAGGTATCTCTACTCTGTTTTTCACGGAACCTTGTATAATTTTAATATATAAATGGAAGACAACTTTTTAGAAAGGTGGCACGTTTTACTTCTAATCAAATGCTTTGTCATTGCCAATAATAAGGACAATAGTGTTCCTTTCTTCTCTTTAAATCCTTCAGTATATAAAATACATTGCTTTTAAAGTTGCTCTTCTGAAATGAAAAGTATTGTATTATGGATCGTTATATATGGTAAGTAATACAGAGTTTTTGTTGTTCAATAATTTCAGTCATATCCAAATGTCTGTGACCTCATTTGGGGTTTTCTTGGCAATGATACCAGAGTAGTTTGCCATTTCTTCTCCAGCTCACTGTACAGATAAGAAACTGTAGCAGAGTTAAGTGACTTGCCCTGGGTCACAGAGATAGTAAGTGACTGAAGCTAGATTTGAACTCATGTAAATGAGTCTTCCTGGTTCCAAGCCCACTGAACCATTCTAGCTGCCTCTGAGTGATAGAGTAGGACTTTATTATTTCTTTTCTCAAATATGCTTCTTTTTAGATCCCTAACTAGATTGTAAGCTTTTTGAAAGAACATTGTTTATATTTCTTTGTATCCTCTGTAGTGCACACGTTACATAGATATTTAGCACACAGTAGATTTTTAATAAATATTTGTTGAATCATAACTACTTTTGGGTGGAGTCCTAAATTTTATTTTTAATATGTTTTATTTCATTAAATATTATATGTAATATTAAATGTAAAAATTTAATATTAATTTTTAAAAATTTTGAATTCCAAATTTTCTTCCTCCCTCCAGCCCCTCCCTATACCTTGGAAAAGCAAGCAACTTGATATGGATTATATATGTGAAGTTATGCAAAACATTTCCATATTAGCTATATTGTAAAAGAAACCAGATTAAAAACAGACAAGAATAAAATTTTTAAAAGTATATTTTAATCTTCATTTAGAGTTCATTAGTTCTCTCTCTGGAAGTGGATAGCTTTTTTCATTATAGGTTTTTTGGAATTGTCTTGGATCACTGTCTTGATCGGAGTAGCTAAGTCTTTCACAGCTGATCGTTACAATATTTTTGTTAGTGCATACAATGTCCTCCTGATTCTGCTTATTCCACTTTGCATTAGTTCATATAAGTCTTCCCAGGCTTTTCTGGAATCATACTCCTCTTCATTTCTTATACCACAATAGTATTCCATCACAATCATATACCACAACTTGTTCAGCTATTCCCCAATTGATGGGCATCTCCTCAATTTCTAATTCCTTGACACCACAAAAGGAACTGCCATAAATATTTTTATACAAATAGGTCCTTTTCCCTTTTCTTTGATCCCTTTGGGATACAGACCTAGTAGTGGTATTGCTAGGTCAAAGATTATGCTCAGTTTTATAGCCCTTTGAGCATAGTTGCAAATTTTTTCTCTAGATTGGTCAGACTGGTTCATAACTCCACCAATAGTGAATTAGTGTCCCAAATTTTCCACATGCCCCTCCAGAGTTTTTCATTTTCCTTGTCTCTGTGTGTGTGCGTGCATCTCTATTTCAAGTGTTTCTTTTTTTTTTAATATGTTTAGTTTTCAGCATTGATTTTCACAGGCATTTGAATTACAAATTTTCTCCCCATTTCCACCCCCCCACTCCAAGATGGCATATGCTCTGGTTGCCCTGTTCCCCCGTCTGCCCTCCCCTCCATCACCCCATTCCCCATACCCTCGCCCTTTCCCTTCCTTTCTTGTAGGGCGAGATAAATCTCTACGCCCCATTGCCTGTGCATCTTATTCTCTTGTTGCATAAAAAAAAAAAAACTTTTTTACTTTTGAACACCTATTTTTTTAAAACCTTGAGTTCCAAATTCTCTCCCCTCTTCCCTTCCCATCCACCCTCCCTAAGAAGTCAAGCAATTCAACATGGGCCACATGCGTATCATTATGTATAACCCTTCCACAATACTCATGTTGTGAAAGACTAACTATATTTTGCTTCTTCCTAAGCTATCCCCCTTTATTGAATTTTCTCCCTTGACCCTGTCCCTTTTCGAAAGTGTTTGTTTTTGATTACCTTCGTCCCTATCTGCCCTCCCTTCCATCACCCCCCCTTTTTTTTTCTTCTTCCTCCTTTCCTGTGGGGTAAGATACCCAACTGAGTATGTATGGTATTCCCTCTTCAGGTCAAATCTGATGAGGGCAAGATTCACTCATTCCCCCTCACCTGCCTTCTCTTCTCTTCCTATAGAACTTCTTTTTCTTGCCACTTTTATGCAAGATATTGTACCCCATTCTATCTCTTCCTATCTCCCTCTCTCAATATATTCGTCTCTCATCCCTTATGCATCTTCAGCTCATCCTATGCCCACTCTCTCTCTCTCTATATATATACATATATATAATATATATGTATATATACATATATACACACATATAAACATATATACATACACATACAAATACATAAACATATACATACGTACACATACCTATACATACATGCATATTCCCTTCAGCTACCCAAATATTGAGGTGTCATGAATCATACACATCATCTTTCCATGTAGGAATGTAAACAAAACTGTTCAACTTTAGTAAGTCCCTTACGATTTCTTTTTCTTGTTCTTTTTCTTGATTATCTTTTCATGCTTCTCTTGATTCTTGTGTTTGAAAGTCAAATTTTCTATTCAGCTCTGGTCTTTTCACTGAGAAAGCTTGAAAGTCCTCTATTTTATTGAAAATCCATATTTTGCCTTGGAGCATAATACTCAGTTTTGCTGGGTAGGTGATTCTTGGTTTTAATCCTAGCTCCATTGACCTCTGGAATATCATATTCCAAGCCCTTCGATCTCTTAGTGTAGAAGCTGCTAGATCTTGGGTTATTCTGATTGTGTTTCCACAATACTCAAATTGTTTCTTTCTGGCTGCTTGTAGTATTTTCTCCTTGA
>CM053623.1:147942206-148033845 GCA_028646595.1 Phalanger gymnotis
GGGGGGGGGTGGAAATGGGGAGAAAATCTGTAATTCAAATGCATGTGAAAATCAATGCTGAAAACTAAACATATTAAAAATAAATTTAAAAAAATATATTGTATGATATTCAATTGTGAATGACTTAACTATTCTCAGCAATACAATGATCCAAGGCAATCCCAAAGGACTCTTGATGAAAAACGCTATCTGCCTCCAGAGAAAGAACTGATGGCATCTGATTACAGACCAAAGCATACTATTATTTTCTTTCTGTCCCTCCTTCCTTTTCTTTCTTTCTATCTTTTTTCCTTTTCTTCTCTCTTCCTCTCTTGTATTGCTCAAGTTTTTTCAAAATGACTAATATGGAAATACGTTTTAAATGATTGCACATGTATAACTTATATCAGGGAGAGGAGAGAGGAGAGAGCAAAGGATAGAATTTGGAACTCAAAACTTTTTTTAAAAAAGAATGTTAAAGGTTGTTTTTACATGTGATTGGGGGAAAATAAAAATTTTTTTTTTAAAAAAGGCTTATTTATTCCTCTTTACTTTCCCCTTATAATTTGCCTAAGAATACATTAGAAATCTGGGAAGAAGCAGATGTTACCTAAACAATATACCCACTTCAGGTACTAATAATTATCCTGAGAACAACCCTGGAAAAAGCTTTTTTTTTCTACTAGAGGTAGGGCTAGGGGAGTAGCACTTATAAAATCTAGTTATACTTTTTGCAGAAGTTGTCAAGGAGGTAGGGGAAGGACACAATTGTTGCCCTTTAGTTTACAAAGTACGCTATTTTAAGTGACTATCCTTCAAACCAAATTATTAACTCGACATGAAAGCAAACAGTATTATAATAAATTAGGCTAATACAAATCTTTCTTCTCAGGAAAAGAGTCACTCCAAATGAAGGTTGCACTTGTGGTTTCAGTGTTGTCTGGATCCATTGCTGAGACTAAAATAGCTCTGCAGAAGAATTAGCTAAGGGTGGGGAACCTGCAGCCTCACGGCCACATGTGGCCCTCCAGGTCCTCAAGTGCAGCCCTTTGACTGAATCCAAACTTCGCAGAACAATTTGTTGCAGGTTCCCCACCCCTGAACCAATCAATGCTGAAAGAAAATACGATCTTTTATTTGACATGTTTAACTAAAGACCCCAAAAGGAAGCTCATATAGCTTAAGAGGAGATGCCCAAGGAAACAAGAGGCAGCCACAGAGAGAGGAGTGCAAGGGCAGAAGAGTGAGCTTTCACACTGTGTCCGGGACCTATACCTCCAAACTAGGGCTGTCCACTAACCCTTTCCCACTGAGGTCAAGACTAACATATCCAAGGGTGAGACTTGGAAGGGGTATGGAAAAGATCTAACTAGGGCTGTTGCCTCAGGCATGATGGTCTTTGGGCCATAGTACAGAGTCCATGATGGTTTAGGACTCTCAGGTGCATGCTTCAGGGCAGCTGAAGCAATTTCAAATGTCAAGGCAGCTGATTTTGCAGCTCTGGCTGCTCTATAATACAAAAAGCTCCAGTGTGTTATGGTGAGTAGAATAGGGCCTGTTCAGATGAGTCTGATTACTAAAGTCAAAGGCAGCAAGACACCAATCAGCCAAGAAAAAAGAAATTTCTACTCTAGAATGTTATAAGTATAGAGGTTTCCAGATATGGGGGGAAAGTTCCAGAAATCATAAAAAAAGACAATACTGGTTAGAAAGAAAGGGCATTGGCTAGGTGCAGGGGTGGGGAATCTGCAGCCTTGAGGCAACATGTGGCCTACTTGGGTGCAGTCTGTTGAGTGAGTCCAAGCTTTATAGAACAAATCCTTTTATTAAGAAGATTTGTTTTGTGAAATTTGGATTCAAAGAGCTGCACTTGAGGACCTAGAGGGTCACATGTGTCCTTGAGGTCACAACTTCCCCACCCCTGGCTAGGAAATAGCTTGTTGGACAGAGAAAGGCTGTCAGAAAAACCCTAAGTTTTCCTAGACTATGATGAGTACACAGAAAGTGACAAATGAATCCAGTTCCATGTGGTACATCACTTAGCCTCACTTTTTAGGTAGAATTTCATGCCAATAGCATTTCAGATTATAAGGTGGGTCACAGCATTCTACGTGGGCACTGGCCAATAAAAAGGCCACCAAAGACAACCCTATCATCTCATACAGAAGTACTTTAAATATCTGAAATACAACTTTAGGGGGTATAAAACTTGCCTGAGTTCCTCCAGCATAGGTCTCTAGTACTCCATTTCTGCCGATTATTTCAATTCTGGTTTCTCCAACAATCAAGAAGAGAGGATGGGATTAGATTATACTGTTCAAGGTATTGTATAAGTCCTAATGTTTTATATAAGTATGAGTTGTCACCATTAGCATCATTACTTCTGTCTTGCTATCATCATAATAAAGGTTAAGAGCCAAGGTTCTCACCTTCCTCTCCCTTGATTTTCATTGAACCAAGTTGCTTCTGGGCCCTCTGACTCTTTGTGCCACCTCTACTGTCTTGTAGCCAATCTCCTGTCTATATGACCCTCATCTGCTATTAGAAGTTAAACCAAGTTTAAAATCAGCAGATATAAGGCCATTGTAATGACTTGGATAGAGCTAGGTGGCATGGTGGACAGAGATTACTGGACCTGGAGTCAGGGAGACCTGAGTTCAAATCCAGCCTCAGATACTTACTAGCTATATAATCCTGGGCAAGTTACTTAACCCTGTTTGCCTCAGTTTCCTCATTTGTAAATGAGCTGGAGAAGAAAATGGAAAACCTCTCCAATATCTTTGCCAAGAAAACCTCAAATGGGGTCATGAAGAGTCAGAAACAACTGAAAGCAACTAAAAACATCACAAGAATAATGACTTTGAACCATATTTTTCTTTTGAACCAGCCTTTTATCACCTGCTTATTTCTATTTTTTTTAATGAAAAACTTTACTATTCTTTAAGTAGACTAGTAAAATTGAAGGTAATATTATTAAGAGGAATCGGTCTTTGTTGATCATGCATTAAATATAAAGATATTGTGTGTTAATTTTTGTTTAAAATGTGAGACTAGTTCTTTTGAATTTTTTTTTTACTATCTTAGCCATTCTTCCTTTTGAAGCAACATTATGAAGCATTTATTTTTACACTTTAGTCAGTTAAATGATATTTATCAAGTAGCTAGTCGCACATGGACATCTCTTGGGACCTGAGCAAAAGTTTATATAAAATGAGAAGGCCTTCACCCATTAGGACTTTTTGGTCTATTTGTCATATGCTGCAATATGCTGTTTTGGTCAACTTGGGAGATTACCTGGACACTTTCCATCTCTTGTTATGGCTATGTCATCTGAGAAACATTAGCAAGCTGCCAAAGTATCCATATGTTGATGAATAAATAAAACACCAATTTGACAGGCCTGAAAAGCTCTCATTTCCCCTTGTCCTTTTGTTTCTAGCTGTGCTTAACCCTCTGAGTCAAGCTGAAGCCTAGAAAAATCTAAATTTTTGTTCAAATTCATGTCTTAAAATTAAATGTTATTTTTTCTAGATCTATGATAAACGTTTGCTAACCTAGCAGATCTTACTATTCTTACTCATTAAGACTTTCCACCAAATAATTGTTATCAGATGAATCATTAGAGAAGCACTCTGTTCTGGTCATATTGTAGTAAAAGAATCCCTATAATCTTGACTATGTGGCTGTTTAAACAAGATCCTATCCTGAAACATCTCTGCCAGCCTTATTCTGCAGTCATCCTACCACTAATTTATCTTCTGTGCTGTGTATAGCCCAATGCTAGTTTGCATATTCTAATAGTATTCAGGCAAATGACAATGCCTTCATTCCTTTGGGGTTTGGATGAATCTATGACATATTATTACCATAATCTTGATGTACAAGTCACTTTTGTTAGCATGAAAATTCATTACTGCTCAGATAATAAAAGTACACGTGGGATATCAAAAACATTTCAAAAGGCCTAAAAACCAAAGTTTTTGTCATTTTAAAACATACTGAAAAGCTTCAGAATAAAAACCCAGAAACAAATCATATTTCAACCCTTCTTTTTCCTCCCTAACATACAGCAACTAGGTATCTCTAGAATGTTAACGTATTCATTGGGTGTTTGGAAATTGATTGCTCGTCATCTTTTGTATATTTTACCAATATCCAATTATTTTTAGCTAGTTTATCAATTAATTCAATTTTAGATATGAAAAACACTGAACACATTTTTTTACCCTGACATAAATATCGAAGGTCTAGTATTTTTGCTCACTTGCTAAAATACAATTTCAAAAGAGAAAAAGAGACCTTAATTTGAAAGGTGACTCACAAATAACTCACAATCTGTCATATTTTATTTTTAGAACACTATTGCCTGATGACATTTTGGTCTGTTCTGTACCCCAAATCAGAATGTTAGCAAGTGTCACAAGATTACAAAATGTCTTTTCTTTCCCACTTCCATTCCAAGCCCTACCACATCTAGAATATGAGAAGTTAGGGTATAATTAGAGGATTACTCTACTAAGCTATTTTTTAAACTCTTCAGAGCAGCTCTGTAAATAGACATTAGATAACTGCCCATCGAAAATTCATAATAGATATTTAGGTTAGAGTGATGTTACCTTTAAGTTGTTTCCATGTGACTGAATGTCTGTAATTACTCTGTGATAGGAGCTGAACCACTATTCAGGGCAATTCTAGTATCTCCTGTTAAAATGAGTGAACGGCAAGGGAAGAAGGGATGACACTAGTACCATTCTAAGCTTAGCTTGAGTTGGAGCTAGTAAGGATTTTTATGGGTGGCAGATGTTTCCCAACTGTTTTTCTAAGGCTGCCTTCAAGTCGCATTCATTCATTCCTTCTAGATATGCCACAGATCAGTTGTTATGTCGTGTTGATTGTACTTCTACAACATCTCTTGATGTCCTTTCTTTCCCCTAGCATTGCTACCAGTCTTATTCAGGCCCCCATTAACTTTTACCCAGTCTTTGTCATGGCCTCCTGATTGACTTCCAAACTTTTAACCTTTTTCCTCTCCATTTCATCTTCCACATAGCTTCCTTAGTTACCTACCAAGGGCACAAGACTGGCCATCTCTCTCATAAATCTTCTGTGGCTCCCCATTGCCTCAATAGCAATCATCAATGACCTTTGAAAAATGTGATGCTAAAAACTGGACACAGGAGGCAAAGTATTATCATCTTCATAGGCTTAAAATGCTAAATTGCACAGGATTAAGTACAGATTGCTGTAGCATTCATCTGGGTTTCCACATTGACACCAAATCACTGATTCTTTGGACATGGACATGCAATCAATTTATATTGGACCTATATTTCTATCTTTGATCTCCTTGGATGTATTCCCAGTAGTAAGATCATTGGATCAAAGTTTATGAACATTTTAGTAATTTTTCTTGCATAATTCTAAACTGATATTTAAAATGGTTGGGCAACATCATAGTGCCACAGTGTGTTAGTGTGTTGTTCTTCAGCATCGATGACCCCTATTTTTTATCATCTTTGCCAAATTGCACAAAGTGAAGTGAAATATAAGGATTGTTTTAATTTGTTACCATGGGAAAGTAGACAAAGAACTCACCTCAGAGTCAGAAAGAGCTAGATTCAAGTTCTTCTTCTGATGTGTTCTGGCTGGGTAACCCTGGAAATGTCACTATTGATTAGGATGCAGAGAAACCTGTGTATTTTTAAGTGTTCTCTTGATCTACTCCACAGTGTTTTATTTGTACTCTCTTCCATTTTCCCAAGGGCAGAAAGAGAAATTGAAAACCGCCTATCCACTTCCCCTCTCAGGTTCTGAAGTGGTCTTCCTGGACCCCCTGTCCCCTCTGCCCATCCTAGGCCCTCTTCTTTCACCACCCTAGAGGAATTATTCTATATTATCTCACTGCCAATATTTTATTACTGATGAGACAATGACCTGTTTGGTTCTGAAATATCACTTCTCTCCTTTCACCAAACTCTTCTCTATCACCACCCCACCATGTCCTTTTCTACTTAGAAAGATCTTGCATCTTTTTCTACTTTTGCTGATTTATGTTCTTTTTGATGTCCAAAGGCCCTTCATACCATGTGAGAACAATATCAAAGAAACCTAGAGAGAGAGAATATCGAGGAGAAGAGGGTGAGAAACAATGTCAAAGTCTGAAGAAAGGTCAAGAAGGATGAAGATTATGAAAAGGCCATTAGAAATGGCAAGTGAGAGATAGTAGCTTTATAGCGAGCAGTTCCAATTGAATGACGCAGTTGGAACCCAGGTTGTAGAATGAATGATTGAATAAATGAATGTGAATGAAGCATTTATTAAGCACTATGTGAATATGCTGTGTTAAATTCTGGGGAGACAAATAGAAAAGTAAGACAGTCTCTCATTTCGGGAGCTCACATTTGAACAGGCAAGACAATACAACTAGAACCTTTCAGCCATAAGTCAGATGGAAAAGTCCAATGGTCTTTAAAGTATAGTTGGCAAAGTGGATGGTACTGCTTCTAATGCCATCATTTAATGTTACCATTCCCAGATTCAAGGTTCTGGACCGTCCCCTCCAAGGTCTGAGGGGGAAATGGCTGTTAAAGTGGTAGCAGTTGTTTGACTTGCCTGGCACATACTAGCATACTAGCTCCCTTTTATCCCTCAGTGTGCCCTGCTGCCTCGGCTAGACTGGCTTTCCTGGCCTATGTGTGGTAGTTACTTGGCAATGGTCAGGGTGGCTGCCCCACTTCTACAAGAGTTGTTTCCCTTGGTGATAGCTTAGACAGCTGGGCTGAAAGCAAAAACGGCACAGGGGCAGGGTACAGGGCACAGTATTGCCATTTTCAAGGCTCCTCTGCCTATTTGCTTGTCAGTGGCAGTTGGTCAGCAGATGTGGTTGCTGGTGATTGGGAAAATGGGCTCTCTCTCTAACAAGGATTTCTCCCCTCAATGATGGGTGTATAGTCTGGGCTGGAAGTAGTGCTGGTGGGTTTGGGGGCACTGTTATTCTCAAGGCTTTTGGATTCAGGATTCTGAGTTGTCTCCATCAAAGTCCAACAGGAGATGGTAGTCGAGGTGGTGGTATTTTGACTTGCCTAACATATACTGCCTCCTGTCTCTCCCTCCGGATGCCTTGCTGCTTTAGGAAGAATAACGATAATTTGAATTACAGAAATAATAGCTTGCATTTACATAGCTCATTTTCGATCCTCGCAGTAGCCCTTGGAGTTAGGTGCTATTTATTATCTCCATTTTAGAGATGAGGAAACTGAGGTTAAGTGACTTGCCCAAGGTCACACAGCTAGTAAGTGTCTGATGCTAGATTTGAAGTCAGGTGCCCCTAACTCTAGATTCAGCACTCTATACATTGTACCACCTACCTATGGAAGAGAGTAAGAGGAAAGAAAGTGGAAGCACTAATTAGATGGCCTTCTCGAGCTTAGCCTTAAAAAAAGAGGAGAGCTATAGGAAAATAGCAAGGATGAATAGATCAAGTGAGGGTTTGTTTTTTGTTTTTTTGAGCATGGGAAGACATAGGCATGTTTATAGGCAGTAAGGAAGGGAGAAATTTAAGATTAATGAGAGTCGGGATGATAAAGGAGTAATTTGTTGGAGAAGACTGAAAAGAATGCATTCGCCTTTGTGTAAAACAGAAGTGAAGGGGAATATAATAATGGGAGGCATCTGAGGAGGACAGGAGAAGAGCAAGTGCTCAGCAAATGACCTCAATCTTCTCAATGAAATGTGAGGCAAGGTTTCCAGGGCTGAGGGTGGCGGGGAGGGAGAGTTTGGAAGAGTTGCGGAGGTGAATGGGATGGTGAGTGAGTTAGTTAGCGAGGTATAAAAAGATTGCCTTGCTGTAATCTAGGAGTAGGAGTGCCAGGAGAAATGGGCTAGTGAGCTGGTTTTCAGTTATTTTTTTTGGAAGGATTGCCTTGCTGCATATTCTTTTACTTCTTTTGTTGTTGTGTTGTGTTGTGTTGTGTTTTGGGAGGCATTTTTTCTTGTTTATTTGAAGGGAAAGTAATCCTTGAGGTTACTTCTTCCTCTACCTTCTTTCCAAGGTTCCTAGAACCCTGCTCCACTTGAGTGTGATAAAACTCTACAAGAAATATGTTCCTGTCATAGGTCTCTTTCAATGGCTCCATCTTTGTAGTGTTATTTCTCTAGGAATACCATATGGGTGTGAGTCATATAATAATACAACAGTGCCTGAAGAAATGATATTGGGGGTCACCTCTCTGGGTAATGAAGAGGAACACAGCAGACTGCAACACGTTTACCAACAATAATTGTACAAGGGAAGTAGGGTAAAGGATATCATCAGACAGATGTATGACCAAAAAAGGAAGTGGTCTGGTCATATATAAGAGAGAAAGTAGACTGATGGGAAGCCCATGTGTTCCAGTGATATCCCCTGAAATGTCACAAGAACTTGATCTTTGGTCCTTAACAATTTTTGTATTATAGACCTTTTTGGCAGTCCGATGAAGCCTATGGGACCCCTTTTCAAAATAATTTTTTGAAGGTATAAAATAAAATGCTCAAGATTACAAAGAAAAGATGTTATATTCAAATAGTTATCAAAATATTGAAAACAAATTTCACAAATTCCCCCCCCCCAATCTATTTACAGACCCCAAGGTTAAGAATCTCTGGTCTAAAGAAAGGGCTCCAGCATTTGAGGTGAACTTCCTGTTGAAGGTCTATTAGAAGACATGAATAAGAGTAGAAAAGGATGGGAAGGTGTGGATGGGTAGTGATTTGTAACATTAGAGGTAGTACCCACATTATTGAGATCCACTGAAGTATTAAAGTATGGAGAAAAAACCCAATAAGCAAAAGAGAAAATTAATCACTGGAATCTCCTCAGGTTTTAGACAAAGTGTCTAATACTTTGAAAAATCCAGTAGATAAAATTCGTGTGAATAATTCTTTAAATAAAGAAATAATTCAAGTCTACAACATTTAAATTGGTGCTTCCCACATTTACACATGCCATTTCCTCTCTTTTATCTCTTTACCTGCTACTCTCCTCTTTCTAAACCAATCCCATAACCCACAAGCTCTGCCAGTTTCCTTACCACATATATTCCCATGAAAACTGACAACTAAGAAAGAAAATGGATTGCTGTACACAGAGATTCCTTCAGTGAAGCCTTGGTTTCTTTTGGACTTGATTTCTTTTCAGCTTTGGTGATTGCTTGTTATTTTGTGGATGAGATCCAAAACCTACATGTATAGTGCAATTCCTCCGCTTCCCTATTTCCTAAATGGAAATAAAGCTTGCTGGCTCTCTTTGCCAAGGAGTAATAATGTAAAATTATCACATCTATGTTTTTAAAGATCCTATAACAAAATGTTGGAGAAATGCAATACTGAAATGATTGTCTTTAACACTTTTGAAAATGAAGGAATGAATAAATGACAATTAAAAGGATGACAGATGTTTCTTTGGCTGCACTAAGACATATAAACCTAAATATCCCGGGACTGGCTTCTTCAGTAGATCAACTCAGAAAACAGGCTTCCAGAATTCCAAAGGAGATAAATAAGCTTGTTACTGTTGCTATGACAACATTTGTATTCTTTTCAGACAGTCTGAAAACTGGGTTCTTTCTGCCCTATCTAATGAATAAGAGGAAACGGAAGTACCCATTTTTTTGGATTTTAGTATCATTGAGGCCCTGAATTGATGGGTTCAGAGTGCAATGTATAGCAACAGGGAGAGAAGCTACAGTGTGGCAAGATGGAGGTTAGCAACAGGAGGCTCAGAGAAGGATGTGCGTAGCTGACCTTACTGAGTAACAGAGTGGTTCTACATCTGTGGCCCATGATCTATCAGAGGTGTGGTAAGAGTCTATTGGTTACTTTTATCAAAAACATACTCAAACATTCTCTTCTACACCTTTCTTCTGAGTTCTGTGTCCATGTCCTCTTCGCCATCTATTTGTGTTATGGGGTGGTAGAGTCAGGCACTCTGTGAGGAACAGTGAAGAGGAAGAACATTTTTTAAAAATGTCTTTCTCATCATATCTCATGAATTCAATTATCTTCTCAAGACAGATGACTCTCAGATTTATTCATCCAGCTATAACATTTCTCCTGACCTCCAATCTCACATCTCCCACTGCCTATATGACACCTCAAATGGGATGTCCCATAGATATCTTAAACTCAATATGTCCAAAATTGAGCTTATTATCTTTCCTCTAAAACTCTTCACTTTTTAAAATTTCCATGTTACCGTTGGGGGGTACTACCATCCCTCCATGTTACCCAGGCTAGAATCCTAGTTGTCATCTTTGACTCCTCACTAATCCTTACTCTCTACATCCAATCTGTTTCCAAGGTCTGTCAATTTTACCTTCATAACATCTCTCCCGTAAAACTTCTTCTCTTCTCTGACACTGCCACCACGCTGGTGCAAGAGCCCCTATCACCTCATGTCTAGACTATTACAAGAACCTGCTGATTGGTTTACCCACCATGAGTCTCTCCCTACTCCAGGCCATCCACCATTCAGCTGTCAAACTTGTCTTCCTAAAGCACAGGTCTGACCATATCACTCCCCTACCCTATAAATTACAGTGGCTCCCAGTTGTCTCTAGTATCAAACACAAAATACTATGTTTGGCATTCAAACCCTTCATAACCTGCCCTCCCCTCAACTTTCTAGTCTTCTTACACTTTACTCCCCCTCTCCACTCACTCTGTGATCCAGGGATGCTGACCTCTTGCTGTTCCTCACACAAGACACTCCATCACTGGCTGTCCACCAGGCCAGGATTTCTCTCCTTCCTTGTCTTCACCTCCTGGCTTCCCTACTTCCCTTCAAGTCCCAGCTAAAATTCCACCTTCTATAAGAAGCCTTTCTTCATCCCCCACTAATGTTAATGTTTATCTCCAATTTGTCCTGCATATAGCTTGTTTGTACATGATTGTTTGCATATTGTCTCTCCCATTAGACAAGGAGCTCCCAAATGTGAGCTCCTTGAGAGTAGGGACTGTTTTATTTATTTGTTTGTTTGCTTCGTTTACTTATTTTTTGCTTTTGTATCCACAGCACTTACACAATTCCTGGCATGTAGTCAATAATAAATGCTCGTGTGACTTTACTTCCTATAGATGTTCTATGTCCAGGCTGTAGAGTCTATGTAAAAGTAGCCTAAATATATGTGGATATACTTGTGTGTCTTTTGTATGTTTCACACTTGGATGTAGCCCTTGAGAAAATCTAGCAAAGAACACATTTAGAGAGCCTTTAACTCTTTCGGTTTCCTTAATAGGGGCCTCTGGGGCATCTCACAAGGGGCTACAGCACGTTCGTGCTAGCAATACGACTCCCTCCATGCAGGAAGAGTTGGGCATAAATTCTAAAAAAAAGATAATCTTTCTAAAATTTCCTAAGTTCTCTTCAAAGTAAACACTACTTGTTTAAAAAGTTATTGGGATACTATACTTGATCTTGGCCTGTTTTCTTCTTTAACAACATGACTAATGTGGAAATATGTTTTACATGATTACATATACATAGCCTCCATCAAATTGCTTACTGTCTCAGGGAGAGGGTAGCAAGAGAGAGAATTAATTTGGAATTCAAAAAAAGTTTCCTCGTCAAATTCTCTATACTTATAAAACCACTGGTCTATATCCCTCCTTAGAGAAAGAGGTCTTTAAAATCTACTCTCTTCTAATACTTCAAACAAGATGTAACAAACTTAATGGGATTAATTATGACAAGTGGTGGTTCTGGCAGGAGCTTTATATGGGTTTAAAAAGAGACAGCTAATAATGACTACTTTTTTTGAGACTGAGTCTCCTTGTCTTTTGCCCAGGCATGAGGTTCAAGGGACTCACCTGTGTGGGTGCCTTCTCTGATTGGCATGGAAGCTTTGACCTACTGCTGTTTTCCAACCTGAGCTTGATTTTCCCTCTTTGAACAATTTAGCATCTCCTTGTTCTAAGGGATTCAACAGCCAAAGCTGAATTTAGTAGGCCAGACAACTGATCAGCTTAGACCACTGCTGCTCAGAACTCCTGAGCTCAAGAGAGCCACCAGCCTCAACCTCCTCAGCAGCAGAGATGACAGGCATGCTCCATTACTCTCAGCATTACAAGTTCACTAATAAGAGAAGTTGGGATATTTCTTTCAGGTTAATAACAAGAAAGGACAACAATAGACTCTCATAAAATGTCTCAGGGTCTGCTGTTGGCAGTGGAATGTTGAATTGAGTGGACCACAGGTCTGTCCCAATGTATATCCTCTGTTTCTGTCAGGTTCAATCTTTTTTACATCACAACCAGTTGGCCATTGACTTGGCTGCATTTTAAGACTGATATGTTGGCCTCATACTTTGTTTTGCCATTGATATAATATTAGCTTGCTGCCTTCTGCTTATCTCCGTTCAATATCTCATCCATCAGCAGCTTCCTTCTATTTTCTTGACTGATCAACATACTTACATAAAGAAGATTACAAAACCCTTGAAACTTCCTTCATAGAAACATTCATTTTAGCACTAATAGGCAAGTTAGGGTGTCCTAACTCAGAGTTTTGGTAAATTCCCATGATCCAGTTTACCAAGCCATTTCTTAGAAATGAAGGCAGGAGTTGTTTTAGGATGAGGACTAGACTTGGCGTAACAAAAGTTAGCTACAAGTCCCATCTCTTTCACTTATTAGCTACTTACTAGCCATCCGATAGTGGACCTAACACCTCTGAGCCTCAGTTTATCCATCAATAAAGTGGAGATAATAATTTTACTACATACCTGTCAAGGTCATTTTGAGGAATGTACTTTGTAAACTGTGAAGTACTGTAGAAAATGTGACCTATTATTGATATAATGAAACAAAATGCTTGACAAACCACAAATGTTATATAAAATGAGTGATTATTATCATTATTAAGACTAAAAAATTATGGGTTTACATGTAGGCAACAGGTCAGATATCCTATCGACTTTAGGAGTAGTATCAAGGCATAATGTCTAGAGTGCTAAATTTGGAGTGTTTGAAATGAGCCTTTGACACTTACCCTGTGTTTGAAACGAGCCTTTGACACTTACTCTGTATGCATAGGAAAAACATTTGATATTTCTGAGTGTCATTTTCCTCATCTATAATACTTACAGGACCTGCCTCACAAGATTACTGTGAGGCCTCTAACAAGATAAAATATGTTAAACATTCTGTAAATATTAAGGTGCCCTATAAATGTGAAATATTATTGTCATCATCATCATTATTACTCTGGCAACAAGTCAGTTCCAGAACTCTCTTTACATGCAGATAGCAATATAGCCCAAAGACATTTGGTAATTTTGTTAAATTGGACAGGTGGCAAAGCAAGACTAACCACTTGAGCAACTCAAGTGAATTTACTGCATGATAGGTCTGGTAAACTTCATACATCATTAGGAAGAACAACAGCCTACCACACTGCAGTCCTCTGGCTGGCTCAAGAGATAACATTTGTTGCTACCAAGGAATTTTCAGTTCATTAAGACAGTTGTAACTTTTCACTATCTGACTTTCAGAGATGTTTTTGATTATTGTCTGCTGGAAGACAGAAGGAGAGAGAGACACAGAGAAAGAGACAGAGAGAGAGAGAGATAGGAACAGAGACAAAGAGGTCTAGATTGTCAAGGTTTCCTTATTTCAGTTCTATTTTCTCAGTTCTTGTTCCTCCAACAGAACAAGACATTTCCTTTTGAATATGGTCATGTCAGCCAACTAACTGTTGGCAGAAAACAAATGAGCCAAGGGAGTACATAATGTGTCTGCTCTAAAATGTTGTTTATATTAAAAATATTATAAATCCAAAAAATGAAGGAAAAATAAATTGATACTGTTATTACTACTCTTGGTTTTTATGATTTGAAACCAGAATTTTAAAAACTATTATTTTCCCTTTTTCTCCATTAAATTTAAAATATTTTTCAGCCTCTATCAAATTTAATTGCCTATGTGATTTTGATTGGATCTTAATGGCATGATGCAGTATTTCCCTAATTGTTTCTTTCTTCCTAGCCTGCACAAGAGGCTTGATCCTAAATATAAAAAGTGTGAGTCATTGAAAGAGTAAGTTGAGGGAAGGTTTATAATATAGCAGTACCTAAAATCATAATATTTAGCAAAATATGCCCTACTGGGTAACACAGATTTGTTGATGGGAAATAATTACCTTTGTTTGCTACAGTTGTTCTTTGACCACGTTCCTCAGTTTGACTTAGTTAAGAGAGTGCCAGACTTAAAGTCAGGAAAATGTGGGTTCAAATCTAACCTCCAACACTTACAATCTCTGTAACATTTGGCTTCTCTGAGCCTCAGTATCCTTATTTCTTGAGAGGTTTAGATCTAAGGTTTATGCCAGCTCTAAATCTATGATCCTATGAAGTTTTCGAGTTCCGTTGGGGAACTTAGGACAGACCCTCCTGGTATTTTCTCCTAGATTTGAGGGAGTCCTTTCTACCTGACAACTCAAAACAAGGTAATTCTTGGAAATAAATAATATTAGCTCTGAAAACCTGAAAAAAATATGTCTTACTATTTTTATAGGACATGAAGCTGATGATAGCTTTAGTTGATGACTTATTCCTTCCCACCGACCTATTATTCACAGTATTGCCAAACTTAGGTAAAGGTCCTCTCGTGTTATTCTCAAAGTCCTTTGCCATGTTGTCCTATTACCTACTGAATAAAATTCAAGCTCCTTTCTGTAATATGCAAAGCCTGCATATTCTGGAATCAGTCTTCCTTTTTTCTAGCCCACTAGGATACTATTCTATAGTGCAGTCAGACTTGTTGAATCACATATACGCCCTATGTATTCTCTATGTCTTTGTTTATACTCTTCTTAATTTCTGAAATATCTCTTTCCTCATCATATTATTTTCTATCCTTTAAAGCCCAATTCAGAGATCTGAGGCAGGGGAAGAGACATGCAGGTTATTTTGGAATTATATTATGTAGCAAAGGGAAGAAACTTTTTTTCTGCAGACAGACTTTTTTCTCCAGACAACAGAATTAGAAGCAATGAGTAAATGTTGCAGAGGCTAAATTAGCCTTGCTATAAAGAAAAATTTACTAGCAAATAGGTAGCAAAATGGAATGCACTGCCTTAGAGGTAGTGAGTATGTTGTTGAGGACATTCTTGTTCAGGTATGGATTTGACAAAATGAATCCTGAGATCCCTTCAAACTCTGAGCTTCCGGGCTCTTGATTTGTCCCTGATTTCTCAAGCTGGGAAGATATGCATTTATCTTCTACCTAATATCTCATATAGAATTTTTTTCCCTTGGAGAGATATGATTTTATGGTGCATACAAAGGTAATAAGAAATATAATTTCATGGCCATTTGGTCATCAAGGCCGTGCTTATGATGAACATAAGCAAAAAGACCACCATGAAGATAATTGTAGCTTATGTGCCAATATTTGTCACAGTGAATAAGAAAGATAGAGGAATTTTATTAAGAACACAGCAAGAGACTCCAAATTAAATCAAAATATACTTTAATTCTTGGTGATTTCAATGCAAATGGGAGAGAGCAAAGAGAAATATTTTGGAAATGTGGCTCAGGGCCAAGAAACAAGAGGTCAAGGGCTCTTAGATTAAACAGGATCTTCATGTCTGTATATCATTAATACATCAATACTTTATTCAAGAGGAGAAACAGGAAGAATTCCAGGACTAGTGGCCATATCTAAATCCAGTCCCTACCACATACCTCATAAGCTCAAGGTAAAGATATGAACTAAATAAAGGAGGAAAAATTAGGGAGTGGAGGGTGGGGAAGAGACAAGAAAGCTGTCACAAGAAAACCAAACAGAAAACTGGTAAAGAAACTGAAGAAGTGGGAAAGCAAAAGAAAAGTGAATGCAATGAGTAAGTATTATGGGTCAAAAAGAAAGCAGGATAGAATCTCCAAAAGAAAATAATAGTACTTCAGAAGAAAAGAATAACAACTATCCCACCAGAATAAAGGAAGAACAACTAGACCAAATTTAACATGAAACAACAAATATTGCAGCCGCCTAGGAGTAAACCCTTCATAAAATTGAACAGCCTCAAGAAACGCAAGCAGGTGAAAAGTTTAATAAAAAAAATTAAAATATTAGTATTATGTTCTTTCCATCCAAATAAATTCACAAGTACCTAGTGCTTATTTTAAAAGATAATTTAATAGAAGTTGATGATAAAAATAAACAGTTAATGATAACCTTGAATGTTACTGATCTAATTCACTTATAAAATAGACTAGAAAACAGAACTCAACATTTGGTCCATACATGAAAGATAAGCACTGTGTAATGCTAAAACATAAAGGCATATATAGTATTAAAGAGAGAATTATTATACTTAATCTAAATCCAAAATAATAGGAGTTGTGATCATGATTTCAGATAAGGAGACAGCAAATAAATAAACAAATAAATACTGTCAAAAGAGATAAGTAGGGAAACTATGCTTAAAGGCACCACAGATAATAAAATAAATACAATAATTAAATATACATGCGCCAAATGGCATAGCAGCTAAATATTTAAAGAAAAGGCTTGATTACGTGAAATTAGGACTGAATCTAAAATTCTCAAATAAAAATTCAGAGATAAACAAGAGAATCGTGTTCTCTCTGAAATAGTAGATTATAAAAAACAAACAAACAAGCATTCTGAGTACCCAAAAAATGTAGGGAAAAAATTGATGGAACAAATTAAAAACAAATTAAAAAAAAAACATTGGTAGTAGAAGCAAATAAAATTTATAGGACATGGACAAGAAGAAACCACATGTTTAACTTTTCAAGAAACTTTATGATCCAGTTTCATAAATTTATTAAGCAACAATACAAATTACCCAAGTCTATACTTCCTTTATTAATAATTAAAAGAGAAAACAAATATGGCATTCTCTTAAAAAAACATTTCCAACAAAACGAACCTTAATCATCAATGGAAGAATGTGGACTCTTTTTTTTTCCTAATCCTAAGGCTTTTTAAAAAATTATTATTTATTTATCTAATATTTTTTAGTTTTCAACATTGATTTCCACAAGAAATCTCTCTTCTCTCCACTCCACTCCACTCCAAGATGGCATGTATTCTGATTGCCCTATTCTCCAGTCAGCCCTCCCTCTGTCACCCCACTTCCCTCACCCATCCCCTTTTCCCTTACTTTCTTGTAAGGCATGATGGATTTCTATGCTTGGACTCTTTTTTTTTTTTTTAAAGTGAGAATTTGAGTTGTTCCTTTAAAAGGAAATAGAAGTGAGAAGGACATTTGGCATACAAACTCATGAAACAAAGGAAACACATAAAAGGTAAATGAGTACAAATAACATAAAACCTTAAAAAATTAAGCCAATGATTATCCTATGGATAGACAAGGTTAAGGTTTGGTTTTTTTGTTTGTTTTTGTTTTTTAACTTTCACATTTCTCCTTTCTGGTATGGTGATCTGTAATCTAGTCAAACCATAATATCATTTATTTCTCTTCATCCACTGATCATCATGTCACACAATGCTTTCCATTATAATTCTTCCCTCCAGTTCATGGATTTCCTCACTGGAATATGTTGTAAATATCCAATGCAACACTACTATTCTTTTAACCTACTTTATTCTCCGTAAATAGAATAACATTGCAAGGTTATATTCTTAAGTCGTGAGTTACATATTAACAAAGAGTTGTCTTTGAACCAGTGATATCCGTGATGTCCTATAGCCTAACTGCCAAATATATAACTGCCTGTATATCAGGATAGCTGCCATATATCCTAATTCTTGTCTCAGCTTGCCTTTGGTTCTCTTTTCTTGGTATCTTTGATTACTCGGTAATGTTGAAGGTTGCTTACACCTTTTCAGATTGATTCTCTTGGTTACTGATTCTGAATTAAAGATCAAGAATATTCCTGAAGCCCCTTTTATTTTTTGATTCTCAGCATATAGTTGGAGCTTAAGACTCAACAGCCCCTGGCATCTTCCAGGCATAGGCAAACTATTAAAGAAGCAACATCTGAAAGACCTCTCAGGAAGGAATATCGTGCCATGAAGTCTCTATGTGAAATGCAGTTATTAATGTGGCAGCTTAGCATTTCCTAGGTGTAACTGTTTTGGGCATAGAAGTTGCTATTGTCTTACATGGGACAAATGGTATAGATATGGAGACCTGACAAGTCACAGAAACAGACTGATAAAGGTCATGTAATCAATGTCCATATGCTTCCTGAATCGTGGCACATAAGATCATCCTCCTTGACATGAGATGATGGCTGGGCCACCACACTTGGACCTTCACTACGTTCTCCTCATTTTATTTTGTGACTAAGCCCCTCCCTTGTTGCTCTTGAACCTTCTAAGTTGGAAGAGCCACATTGAACATTGGTTTTAGCACCAAATTGACCCTACTACTAACTTGGCATGCCTGAAATTGTTTCTACCAACCGAGTTACAAAATGTTGCAGATCCTAGGACTAGATAACCTTTCAAAATATGGGGATCTAGAAACTCTGTTCCATACTGCAGTGTTATCATCACCTTATAGCTATAATTAATATCTATGAACCCAGCACTAGCCACACATAGCAGGAAAATCAATCAAATAGGGGACTGAGCAAGTTGCATCTTCTGTAAGATCAGAGCTGATCGATATCTCCTATTTATTAGTGCTGCTATCATATTTCCTGGTCTCTCTGTACCCTATACCCCTGCCTTATAGTAATAGAACTACCCTTATAGACCTATCTACTATTTCCAGAATTGCCTTCTCAAGCCCCTTTTCTCCAACTTTGTGCATAGCAAAATGGCAAGCGTTGAGAAGTTTTCTTTCCATGTGCCAAGTTTAGAAGAACTTGTTGGAGTTCTACAGAATGGACTTAAAAATAATTTTGCTGATGTCCAGGTCTCTGTAGTTGATTGCCCTGATCTGACTAAGGAACCATTTACATATCCTGTTAAAGGAATCTGTGGGAAACCTAGAATTGCAGAAGTAGGTGGGGTACCTTACCTCATGCCTCTTGTGAACAAAAAAAAGGTTTATTTCAGGTTCCTCTTGAATAGTACTATCCTGTTGTCACCTGTGTCCTAAATGGCATGAAATGGGGTCCTTTCTGATGATATTATTTCATGGTTCTTTTACAATTCAGGGGCTTGGTGGACCCATGACACTACATGATTTAGCGTGTCTAGATAAATTGAAATAAGTTTATTGTTGCTAATTGAATTGACTTAGCTGCCTATCCAATGCCCATGTTACAAATGTAACAGTTTTGAGAATACTTGATATAAGAAAAATGTGAACCTTCACATGTCATGAACTGCCTTACAGATGGATTAATTAATTCCCAAAATACTTGGCAGTGAGGTTGACTACATAGAAAACTTAAAGTGTTAGCAACCATAAGACAAAAGATAGAAAGGAAGATAAATTACCAGGGTGGCCAGAGGGCAATGAGTTTTTGAGCCACTAAAACCATTGAAGACAATGTTACTGTTGTTGTTAGTTGTTTTCAGTTGTGTCTGACTCTTCATGACACCGTTTGTGGTCTTCTTGGCAAAGATATGATCTGGTTTGCCATTTCCTTTTCCAGCCCATTGTACAGATGAAGAAACTGAAGCAAATATGGTTGTGACTTTCCCAAGGTCACACAGCTAGCCAAGTGTCTGAAGCTGGATTTGAACTCGGGTCTTCCTGACTCCAGGCCTGGCATTCTATGCATGGCACAACTTAGCTGCAATGTCAAGTTCAACCCATCCATTCCCATTCTTTTCTCAAGGAATTCAATACTTGGCTCACAGCCTTCCTCTCCACCTGGATGCGTTCCCTAATACTTCAGGACTCTAATATACATAATGATGACTCCCAAATCAACATGGCCACCAAGTTTATCTACCCCTTCAACTTTGCACAACCTGTACTTTTAACTGGTCTCATCCACACACGAATATGGCCATACAAAGATTTTACCATTGCCCATAAATGTTCCACTGTCATGATCAGGAACTCTGAAATTCATCTGTCTGTTTATCCATCTATTCTATCTCTGTCCTTCACTTCTTCTGAATTAACTTTTCCTCTCCACCATGACCTCCACCTCTCAGTGTTCTCCCAAATCATCACCTGAGATCTGGCTTTACTTTTCTCCCTTCTCAGTTGTACCCCTATAGTCATATTGTCTTCTACTCACAAATTCACTGCTCCCTTGTCCTTTCATCACTCATGATTTGCCAAATGCCAACTCAGAGTTACCCCTATCTTCTGCCTTCTCCACCTTCATTAGGTAATGCCCAGTATGAGCTACCTTCCCAACTCAGTGCTCAAGGACTTGCCAATGAGTCCTCAAAGGAATTACAACTACCTCAGGTTCAAAGTCTACACTTCTAAAACTATAGCTCACAAGCCCTCATCAGTAAGTTTATCTTTAATAGTTGGCCAATAGTCACAATTAGCTCAATGAAAAGGCATTTACAAAAATAGCACAGGAAGAACAGGAACTACAAAATATCTGCCCCTTAAGCCTGGGGTGTACTTTACCACAAATACAGTTAGCATGTATGGAAAGAACAGACACAAAGAGAGTAGTGAAACAAACAATAGGAAACACCTACCTTGTGGTCAAGACAATTTGTGACTCCAATATTGCAGAGCCCTGATGTCCTTTCTCTTTCCATGGTGTCCTCATGGGACTCCCCACCCTGGGCACAGAATCTCGATGGTGGGGAGGTCACTGATCTGGGCTCCCTGAGTCTACTCCTCTCCACATCTCAACTCACCCACATATAGAGCCACCATATTCAGTCATTTCTTTCCATTAGCCTTCCAACCTTTTAACAAATGTTGTCAATTTTACTTCCAGAACCAGTTTTCTCTTGAATTTCCAGTTGACTAACTTTTTTACTTCCAGAGATCTGGCTCCTTGAAGCTGCTTTCTGCCTGGAATGCTGGTCCTCTCTATGTTATTGTCCCCATAGAGAATATGTGTTTCTGCTGCCAGTTCAATGTGTCTCAACTATGCTTCAGATTCCCCCCAAAAAACAAACTCTGAACTGCTCAACTGTCTTTTAGGACCACCCAAGGCCTGGCCACATATTCTGCCTAGCCAATAGGCTGGCCCTTTCCAATTCAATCAAGGAACTACTTCACTTCATAAAAAGATAAAAGGCCTGCACAGATTTTATCACTTAATTCAACACCTCATTATCTTCCCTTTCTTTTGGTGATTACATCCTGGGCTGGGGCTTAGTTAGGGACCCACCACTTGATTCCTCTCCCCGAAACACACACACACACCACTCGCTCTCTTTTTAAAAAAATCACTTAATTTATTTTTAGTTTTCAACATTCACTACCATAAATTTTAAATTTTCTCTGTCTCCCTCCTCAAGACAGCATGAAATTTGATACAGGCTCTATATGTACATTCTTATTGGACATATTTTCACATGAGTCATGTTGTATATAAGAATTAGAACAAATGGGAAGAACCATGAAAAAGAAAAAACTAAACTTAACTAAAAAAGAGAGCAAATAGTATACTGTGATCTGCATTCAGACTCCATATTTCTTTCCGTGGATGTGGATGTGGATATGGATAGCATTTTCCATCATGAGTCTTTTGGAATTGTTTTAGGTCCTTGCATTTCTGAGAAGAGCTAAGTCTATCAAAGTCAGTCATCATGCACAGTCACTGTGTACAATGTTCTCCTGGTTCTGCTCACTTCACTCAGAATCAGATTTTTCTGAGGTCCACCTGCTCATTTCTTATAGCACAATAGTATTCCATTACATTCATATACCACAATTTCTTTAGCCATTCCCCAATTGATGGACATCTCCTCAATTTCCAATTTTTGGCCACCACAAAATTGCTATAAATATTTTTCTACACATAGGTCCTTTTCCCCACCACTCACTCTCTTATGTTCTAGTGAATGAAGTTAGAAGCCATGCAATCATACAAACTGAATCTACTACAAATGTAAACAGTCTAATCTCAACTGGGCTGTCACTAAAGTGAGTCAATCCTTTTATTCTTCTTAAAACACTCTCTTGCACTCCCCAAAGTGGCTGTTCTCAATCTGTTTCTCTCTTTAAGCCTCCCTCACAGCTACTCGCTTCCCCCTTTTTCTCGCCAGAAGATGTGGCCTCATACTTAGTAAGAAAATAGAGGCCATTTACCTTGAGCTACAACTTCTCCCCTGTGCTATATCCCAGAACCCCTTGACATCATCTCCTATTTTTTCTTCTTTTTCTCCAGTCTCTGATGAAGATTTAGCTCTTTTCCTTCCCAAGGTCTTGTACACTTGATCCTATAACCACCTGTAGTAACTTGTCCCTGCAATCCTCTCCCTCCCCCCTTTACAGTCTCCCCCATCAACTAATTGCTTCATTATTGCCTACAAATTCTCCCCTACCCTTAAAAACCTTTGACTTGATCCTACCATCTCATGAAGTTATCCTATATCTCTTCTTCCTTTTCAGAACCAATCTCCTTAAAAACATTGTCTATATTCCTTAGCTCTGCTTTCTCACTTCTCATTTACTTCTCAGCCCCTTGTAATCTGGCTTCTAACTTTATCACTCAATGAAAACTGCTGTCTCAAAAGTTAATAATGATCTCTCAACAGCCAAATCCAAAGTCTTTTTTGAGGGTTGGGGAAAGAGAGGCATAACCTGTGAGTTCTTTAGTGGAGGAAATTCCTAGGAGGGATACTCTTCTAACTAATGCAGGTGGTACCTAGTCCACAACTTACAGTCTTAGTCAGTGGAGGCACTGAGAGTTTAGATCAGGGCTGTCCAACCTTAGGTTTTTATTGAAACAATAGACAGCATATTTTGATTTGCTGTTTTAGTGAGAGTTCTGTGGTAGCTCGGCTTCGTTTACTAAAGCATTTATGTAAATTTCTATGCTTGTAGGAGGGCCACATAAATCACTGCTGGTTGCACGCAGCCTGAGGGCCACATTTTGGAAAGCCTTGGTTTAGATGATCATCAGTGATCCTGACAGCAAAGCTAGCTTTCTAGCCACTACTTAAGATTCTCATGGCCACAGGTCTTTTCTCAGTCAGTCTTTATCTTTCTGGACGTCTCTGCTGCACTGATTCTGTTAACCTTCTGTAATGGTAATTAGGGTGGGACTTTTTTTTACTGTTTTCTCTTTTGGAATGTGGAGGTAATCAAGTACCTTTGATGAGTTTTGCTTTTCAAATGTAACTGCAGGTAAAGTGGACTTTTTCTTTGTTTTAGAGTGCTTCTCAGCACTAAGCAATCTTTGACTGAACTGAGAGTCTTTGATCTGCTTGGGAGGTCTAAGTCTCCTGCATTTGAGCTGCATGGTTGTGATGCCCTTTGACCCTGAAGAAATGTATATAAACTCAGAGGTTAGCATTTTGTCTTTGGGAGGCACACTCATTGAAACAGTGTTGGTGATGAAACTCTGGGTAGCCAAAGGAGCCCCTCCCCCTGACTTTGAAAACCCAGATGTTGGTGCTTCTCTGGTAACTATGTATTGTGATTTGGTTAGACAGAAATGTTGAACTGTTTATATTGTCTCTGTTTGTAATTTCCGTTTGTATTTGCTCTGCAGTTCAGGGTGCTGGCTTTCCCCCCTGAACTAAGTGAATGGTATATGTATATTTAATTAAAGTAAGATTGTTAACCCCTTAAAGTTGCCTTCCTTAGAAAAGCAGATCAAAGAATCTATGCTAGCAGCCCTCCTGTGTGCTTGTATTATTGGTCTTACACCTCCACAGCAACTGCAAGCAACATTGTTGTTACACCATCCCTTCCTCCTGGATATTCTTTCTTCCATGCATTTCCATGATACTGCTCCTTCCACCTATCAGACCACTCCTCAGTATCCTTTGTTGGATCTTTATCCATGACTTGCCCCACTACGTGTGGTATACCCCAGAGCTCTTGGGCTTTCATCTCTTCTCCTTCTAATTCACTAACTTGGTGATCTTGTCACTTCATCCGCTATCTCTATGGATAGAAATGTCTGCTTCCAGGATATTTCAGACTGGATCTGAAATTCACATCTCCAATTTAAAGTCTAAAAACTCATTAATATGCTCTCCTCTTCCTTACTTTCTCTTTTTTACTGATTCTACCACCATCCTTTCTATCATCAGGTTCACAACCTCAGAGTCATCCTCAACTCTTTCTTCTCCCTCATCTAGACATTTGCCAAGTCTTATCAATTCTACCTCCGCAGTACCTCTCATATCTGTCCCCTTCTTTCCATACGCATGGACATCACTCTAGTTTAGCCTTTTATTATCTTTCACTTGGACTGTTTCAATAGCCTCCTAATTGATTCCCCTGCTTTCACTCTCTGTCTTGTTCTGATCCTACTAACTTTCCCTTCCAGAGTCTAAAGATGGTGAAAGAGAACTCTAACGATGGACTATCTGAAAGACACAATTGAGCCCTGAGTAATCTCTGCACAGAGAGTGTCCATAGATGTAAACAGATCCGCAGCTTGAAAAATGACTTCAAGGCTCTACTTAGCTCCCAAAATTATACTCCTAAACCACAACTCTAACCCCATAATTCTCCCACACAAGAAACTCCAGAGGTTCCCTCTTTGTTCTGGGATAAAATGCGCGTACTTTACAATGTGTTCTATGCAAACTGGCCAATGTTCTGTGCTCCAAACACACAACAGAACCAATCATAGATATCCAGTAACCCTCAGGCTAAACTGTATTTTTTTTTAACTATCCTACCTGAGCACTGGGCTCTGCATATCCATCAGAGGCTGTTTTCTAGCTTTAGAGTTAAAAAGTCTATGTGACTTTCTACTTAATTGCACACGACCATCATCTGTGCAGAAGTCACTCTTCCAGCACCATGCCAAGAATTCTGAAGTTCCTGGATCTATCAGTTCCTCAATTTTCATCAGTCAACAAGCATTTATTAAATGCTTACTATGTGTCGGGCACTGTGCTAAGTTCTGGAGATACAAAGAAAGGGCAAAACTGCCTTTACTTTCAAGGAGCACACACCCTCCTAGGGAAGACAACATGCAAATAACTACATACATATGTGACATATACGGTATAAATGGAAGGTGATCTCATACTCAACAGCTCTTCTATATATACAAGAACAATGAAAAAAAGATACTGAAATGAAAGTTGTAAGGGGTTTATCTCCTGTCTAGCCACATTTTTTGACCTTTTACATCTATCTGTGGCAGAGTTTCCTGGCTTCATTTTTGTTTTTCTTGGGCTTTCCCTACATTTCTCGTACACACAGGACATTATTTGCTCCCTGGCTCAGCTGTGTTCGATTCTCAATTAGCAAATTCCTGCCAAAGCTCTAATGCAAACAGAAGGTGCCCTCAGCTGTTGTCTGCAAGGAGGTTTTACATAGAAATCCTGCTTTCTGCTCCTTCCCACTTCTACCTTTTTCTTCTCACTTCTGATCAGTCTTTAGACATCTTGCCCAGATTTTGCCTACTTGACATCTTGATGTCTACTCAACTAACTACTTTGGGAATAAATAGAATTTTGAAAGTTGAAGATGTGGGGGGAAGACATTACAAGTAGCGAGGATGTCATAAGCAAAAGCCCAACAGCAAGAAATGTCAAGGGGATTTGGGGAACGGCAATTCAATTGAATTGGAATGCTGTATATGTGTAAAGGGGTAAGACTGGAAAAAAATCAATCGGAGCCAAAAGACCTGAAATGCTCAAATTTGTCCTTTATTGTGTATACAATGGGGAACATTTGAAGGGTTTTGAGCAGGCAACTAAGGTATCAGAACAATGTTTTCCTTAGGAATCTTTATCTACTAGCAAGGTATAGGAAGGATTAGAGATAGTATTTCCTGGAGCCAAGAGAGACAACAAAGCCAATGAAACGGAGGGGACAGTAGACAAGGGTAACAATAGAAATGCAAGAGAAAGGACAGATAAATCCCAGAGCCATATTAAATGGATATATTTATTATATGCTACTACTTTACATCATTATTTCTTGATATGTGCCATCTCTCAGCATAGATTGTAAGCTACTGGAGGTCAAGACCTTTCTTTGTAACCCCAATGTCTAGCACAGTGTGAGTACTAAAGAAATATTTTTTGGTGATGATGATTTTAAATTGTGTTAAACCAAAAGAAAAATGTTCAGACACATTTGCAAAGGCAAATAATGTCGATGATATTTTAAAATATATTTGGTAAATGGTTTAGACTTATTGCGTGTTTAAATAACTCCTGTTTTTTAACATTAATTTCTAAAAGTCCACCAATTATTCTGTGCTTCTTATTAAAAAATATATGATAAATGTGAATTCCTAAAAACCTTTATGTAAGCTAAAGTTTTACATTTGAAATTGTTATAAATTCATTTTGAGGTAGTTTATCTTCCTATAAAGAATACTCTAGTAAGTCCATACATAGGAATCCATGCTGGATCAAAGCCGTGGTCTATTCAAAGACTAGGCAGAGCTCAACCATTTAGTAAATGATTTTGAATTTATTATTTTATTTAAACACTTTGGATCTGTTTATTTTTCCTGTAAGTACCACATGTTAGAGTAATGAATTCTATAAATTAATTATCCATTATGTAAAGTCTTAAACTTACCTTTTATTACATCTCATTTCAAAATTTGGTGACAAGATCCATGCTTACCCTAACCATACTATTCATGATTTTACCCATTTTTATGATGGCCCATCTCAGCCTTTAAAATTCCAAGCCGAAGAGTCCCACTCTTTTTAGTCTATTCTTATACAGCAGTCCCTCCCTAATTCTCTGAATTTTAGTTGTAATTACCCTACTCTGACTTTTTTTTCCATTTCCATTATGTTATATCTTCCTTGAAGTGAAGAGAGATTTCCTAATGTAGATATATCATAGTTTTCCTAGACCCATCCATGCACACTCTTTGCTCTCGATCACTTTCCAAGCTGTAGAACTGTTTATGACCATGAACACTCTCTGTACAGATACTACTCAGGGCTCAATTGTGCTTTTCAGATATTCCATTGTCAGGGCTTACACCATCTTTAGATTCTGGAAGGGGAAGTGAGTGGGATAAGAACAAGACAGCAATTGATTTCAGACAGTGGGCCTGGCACTTATTCCAATCTAGGATAGAGACAGAAAGGGCCACTGGTCACCTGCCCTTACATATGGTGCCAGAAGTAGTCAGCCTCCACTTGAGTGTACCCAGAAATTCTGTCAATATCTTTGTGAAGGTATCAAAATTCAGTCTTGCTTTGAGTTCAGGAAGTTTTTTCCTTTTGGTTTTTTGTTTATTTTACTAAATTTGGGCATTGGATCATGAATCCAAAGAAAAAATTGATTGAACCCTTCTTTGTAGGGTATAGAAATCCTAGGCATTTGGTTCAGTGTTTGTTGTTGTTATTATTTTAATTAGTGCTTGGTTCTAATCTCTGCACTTTTTTGCTTCCTTTTTCCCTGTTAGTCTTTTTTGCCACATTATTTGTTAACCTTGTATTTTCCCATCATTTTCTGTAGCTTCTATTCTTTCTACTTCTCTTTTCCCTAGGTCATTGCAAATAAGCGGGTATTGAAATAAAATTCAGTAGAAAGGAGAACAACCCATCTAACTCATCTTGTGCCCTACAGATCAAGTCACTCACAAGAAGAAGACCTTGATATTAAAGTCAAAACAAAAAAAAATCTTTCATCCAATTGTTTGAGAGGCTGAAAGTATGAGTATTCTAGACTCAGAAACACAATTAAATGGAATACCATGGATGCAACTTGTGTTAAAGAAAGACAAAGAATTCCATCTCAGTGAGTAGAGCACCAGCCCTGGAGTCAGGAGGACCTGAGTTCAAATTGGGCCTCAGACACTTGACACACTTACTTGCTGTGTGACCTTGGGCAAGTCACTTAACCCCAATTGCCCTGCTTTCCCCCCTCCAAAAAAGGAATTCCTCCTCCACTGGCAAGACTGTTGCAGTCATTAATATTATCTGGGATGCAATAAGGATTCCCTTTAAAAATGTGTCCCCAAAGTGTCATGCTTTCATATTGTTCCACAGAAAACAAAAGGAGAAGGGGGAAACTAAACCATGATATGTGGACAAACTGGGATACCAATTAAGTAGGTTTGGAGCAATACTATCCAAGTTTTTGGAACTATGTCATATGAGAATATAATCTGGCTTCCCTTTAAAACACTGTTTCTCAGGATCAGCTGAAGAAAACACCCTCCTGGCATGCCAGCAGCTGGATTTTCCAAGCATGCGTACAGAGTCAATGGCCTTTACATCATAATGGGTCATCTTATTTTGCATTAATGGGTAACTAAGGAAACCTGACTGCTTGCTTCATTACTGTGGCTCTGTGTGCCAAGTTTCCAGTTCTTAGTATTAAGGGAGAAGGGCTGGATGAGACTATTCAGTGAGAGCTGAGAGGCACTGAAATATCAGGAATATAAATTCATATCCACAAAATACAATTGATATGAAACCTCATTGTCATATAGGTCAAAAAGGAGTTCACCACATTTCTTTCCTACAGCAGTTACTGACCCTTGCTCCTTTGGAAAAAATAAATAAATAACCACATTTGCTAATGTATAAAACAGACATTTGGGGAAACAACTTGGTATAAGAGAATATTGGCTTTGGAGTCAGGGGACCCAGGTTCAAATTCCACCTCTGATACTACCTATGTGACCTTGCACTTTGCTCTTCTTATCCGTAAAATGAGAGGGTTGGACTCACTAGATGGACTCTGAGGTCCCTTCCGGCTCAAGATCTATGATTCTATGAATACTCTATTTCTGAAACCCAGTGAGGCCAATTGCTGCGCTAAAACTTTAAAGCATACAAAACTGACATGAGTAGAGATGCTGATAATGATCAAAACATGCCTCCATCTAGAGGATTTAGATCAATAGCTTCTTTTGTAGTGATGGTCAGGACCTGGCAATATAGCTCGTTCTAAAGATATATTATTTGATTTGTTCTAAATTTATTTGCTCTATTACCAAATGCCGCCCAAGTTTCCAGCTGTGTTTGGAAGTGTCCATATATCAAAATCATTTAGTTATTGAACCCCAATTGCTCGAAATAGCAATAGCCTAAGAGCCATAAATCTCAGGAGGAATAATTTCGATCACAGAGTGAACAGTCTTCATAGCTTCAGGAGTTAATAGCTAAGATGAAAGCAATTCTCAGTAAACGAAATCCATTGGCCAACATTTTCTCATCAAAAGCTACTTTTAAAGAAGTATTGGAAGTTTGAAGGGGAACTAAAAGATTAATAATTGTGTCAAATGGCTTATTTGGGGTGACTGAAATATGAAGGTAAAGTTTTTATATTTTGATGTTTTTATATGTAACAACATAACAGTAGGGGCTCTTGTAAGGTCAGGTGAATTACATTTGAAAACACTTCCAGTAGATCATTGTTTAACTTCTTCCTGTTTGACACCTTTCCACAGCTCAGTTATCCAGATTTCTGTTCCTGATTTCCCAAATATTGATAATTAACTTGGCAAAATTTTAAAAGTCAGTAAATACGTGTTTTGTTCTGTCATCAAAATCATGACAAATTAAATAATATACAACTCAAGTCAACCCTGTAGATACCATTAAAAAGACCCTAATCTTTACAAGGAGAAGTGATCATAGAGTCATAGATGGAGAAGCAGAAGGAAACTTAGAGGCTGTCTAGTCCAATATCTTTATTTTGCAGATGAGGAAGCTGAGTGGTTAGATGATTTGTCCATAGTCATAAAATAGCACATGGCAAAGTTGGGATTTAAACCTAGGTCCTTTGACTCCAAAGGAAATGTTCTTTCCATTGAAACACTCTGCTTTCCTTTGCCATATGGGCTGCCAAAATGCCATTAGTATTTATTTATTCTTCACAGAAAACTTTTCATAATCCATCAAGCTGTTGTTTCATAGCACTACAGATCTGGCTTCTTATTTTCATTTGGAACTTGAATGTTATATGGACCATTTCCTAAATCCTCCTCACAGGTTGGCACATTACCATCTTCTAAAATACTCTGATACCTTTCTAGTACTAATAAGAAATCAATTCCTATTCTGCCCTCTTGTCCCTTCTGGTCCTAGTAAGCTCCCATTATCTGATTAAATCATTTTTCTGCATTAAATGCCTGATTCTGGAGTTTTGTGTTTGGATTTTGATACAAATGTATCTATGCTACTATGGAAGCTGATCTATAACTACACCAGGGCAATCAGTGCTTTGCTTCTGGGTACTGAAATCTAGAGGGTGCAAAAAAAATTATATTCTATCAACAGATAGAAATAACTGTATTTAGCCCTTAGTTAACAAGAATGAGTTAAAATGAGGGGTTACAAGAAGGCCTACTTCCTCCTCTGTACCCTGGGTGAGTTCTTGTCTGAAATGGATCTTCCTGGCTCCCTTGCCTGGCATGGGTCTCTCAAGCAGTAGAATTATGGTATCCCAGGGTCACAATGGGATGGAGTACCAGGCCTCTCCCTCTACAGGTTCTTGTATTAGAAGGTTTGAGGCCTTTTCTCCATCCAAACTAAATTAATCTTTAAAAGATGATTTTATTTTTTCTCTTCATCATTTTTTTTAATCTTTTGTTATAAGGAATGGCTCTTGGGAAAGGGAAGAGAAGGGGATACAGGGAGAAATTTAGGTGAAGTAATTAAAAATGAATAAAAATCTTTTAAAAGTTGATTTGAGGGTATCTTTCACATTGCTTGCCCCAATTACCAGAATTGCTAAGTAAGGCTTTACATGGGAAGATAAAAAGTATAGAAAATCAAAATAAAGAGTTTGCCAGTATGCAAACTGGGAATGTATTCATTTAAGCCTGCCCCCTTCCCTATTCCCATATAGGGCTTCAAGGTCTGGGAAACATGGGAAGAACATGTAAATTACTCTACTTATAATTTTGCCTCTCAAGAGTCAAGAGTACCCTTATGCCCTATAAAATTTTTTAAAGGAAAAGAGGTAGTCTGCTGTTATCTGAAGCCCCCATTGGTTATGTTCTTTCCCCTAATAGATGGCAATAAGTAGTTGAAGTAGGAATAATGTTCATTTAGCTAGTTAATATCAATTAGCATTTAGAAAGGGATACTTAAACCTCAAAATGGTACCAATGTCATCTTAATTATTCCACTCATAATTCTATAAGAAAGACATTGCCACCACCTTCTTCATGAATGAACATTTTAAGCCCTTACTATGTGCAAAGCACTGTGGTAAGTACTGAAGATCAAAACAGAAAATAAGGCAATCCCTGCTCTCAAGTAGCTCACATTTTAATGAGGCAGACAACACCTACAGTAAGATTTATCTGCAAGTCAGGTGGAAAGGTCCCATGGTCTTTAGCAGCAGTAAAATGGATGATAATACTTTTAAAATGTTATTTCCACTGAAAAAACATATGAGTTTTCAATGTTGAACCATTTGATAGTACCAAGGACTTTGATAGCAAGAACTTTCTTTTATGAATCTCTGGCAGGCTTGGCTGTTACACCTGCAGGAGCAATTCCCAGGCTGAATCTCCATAGGGGTTGCTCCCCAAGATAAGGATTAAGGGCACTGGGCTGGATATTTTACTATTCCAAGGCTCTTGGGTTCAGGATCTTGGGCTGTCCCCATCAGGGTTGGAGAGAAGATGGTGGTCAACGTGATTGTGGTGGTGTTTTAACTTGCAGCAGAGGGCACACTAAATGAATGTAAGAAGATTCTATATTGCTCTATCCTCCTTTCCTGCTATACTGTCTTTTCCTTGACTTTAGTATTTATTTACTTAATTTTAACTATCATCTTTATTTGAATGGTTCCTAAACCTGCATCTCAAGGACTAATTAATTCAATAGATGTTTATTATGCACTTGCTTCATGCAAGTCATTGAGCTAAGAGGTAAGAATACAAATGTGCTAAGCATGCTTTGACCTCACTCTTCCAGGTCCAGGCAGGCTACACCTTCCTCTCAAGGTCCTAGTGTATCCTTTTGCCCTGAAAGTTTTTTTTAGGTGGGAGGATAAGGAGGGTCTGCTATTGTCTTAAGCCCTCATTGGTTATGTTCTTACCAATAATAGGTGCTAATGAGTAGCACCCCATTTCATTTAACCAGTTAACATTAATTAGCTTTTAGAAAGGGATTTTTACTCAGAAGATATAGCAATATTATCTTCATTCCTCTTCAGGCTCTCTCCTGGACTTTTTCTACCATGTCCCTAGAAACCTCTTCGTCCTGGAATTCACACATTGGAAGCAACCTGCACCCCTGTGCTGTCTGTCTCTCTCTGCCTCTCTCTCTCTCTCTCTCTCTCTCTCTCTCTCTCTCTCTCTCTCTCTCTCTCTCTCTCTTCCTGAATGTATGATTCTTCCCAGAACCACCTTAAGAAAGAGGCCCCAGTCAGCCTTGTCTATATTCCTCTCCGGGCTATGCTCCTTACTTTCTTCTAGTTCTTCTCTACCGTGCCCTCTCACTGGGTATTTTCATTTCCTTACCCATCCTCTTCTCCTTTTCAGATATCTTTGATGTGTTGACTTTCCCCACTAGAATGTAAGCTCCTTCAGGGCAGGGACTGTCTTTTCTTTCTGCTTGTATTTCTATTCTCAGAACTTAGCATAGTGGCTTGCACATGTTGTTGTTGTTGTTGTCATTCAGTCGTTCAGTTGTGTCTGACTCTTCAATACCCTATGAGCATTGATGCTGTGGTGCTCAGCTTTCCTTATAACCCAACTCTCACAGCCATACATTGCTACTGGAAAAAAACATAGCTGTGACTATACAGATCTTTATCGGCAAAATGATGTCTCTGCTTTTTAGGATGCTGTCCAAATTTGCCATTGCTTTCTTTCAAGAAGCAAACATCTTTTAATTTCATGTCTGTAGTCATCATCTGCAGAGATTTTTGAGCTCAAGAATATAAAATGACACTACTTCCATTTCTTTTCCCTCTATTTGCCAGGAAGTGATTGCTCATTTAAGAAAACCTCATCTCTCCTTCCTATTCTGTGGAATCTGCATTCAGTTGGCTATATCTTTCCTTTCTTCTTTCCCTTTCCTTCTTTCTAGTTACTTTCCTCACCAGACAAACATTTTGCTTTCTTGCTCTTCTTTTTCTTTGGAATGTTTTTTGTTGCTGCCTCCTGTACAATATTGCAAACCTCTGTCCGTAGTTCTTCAGGCACTCTACCTACCAGATCTAATCTCTTAAATCTATTACTCACTTCCACTTCATATTCATAAGGGATGCTATTTAGGTGATACCCATATGATCTGATGGTTTTCCCTACTTTCTTCAAATTAAGTCTAAATTTTTGCAATAAGAAGCTCATGATCTGAGCCACAGTCAGCTCTAGGTCTTATTTTAATCAACTGCATTGAGCTTCTCCACCTTTGACTGCAAAGCATGTCATCAATCTGATTTTTAATATTGAAGCATCTGGTGATGTCCATGTGCATGGTCATCTTTTGAGTTGTTGAAAAAGAATGTTTGCTATGACCAGGTAGTTGTCTTGACAAAACTCTTATTAGTGTCTGCCCTACTTCATTTTGTTTGGCCTTTTCCAAGACCAAACTTGTCTATTATTCCAATCATCTTTTTATTTCCTACTTTGACACTCCAATCTCCTATGATGAACATGACATCTTTTTTGGTGTTATTTCTAGAAAATGTTGTAGGTCTTCATAGAACTGATCAACTTTGACCTCTTCATCAGTGGTTGGAACATAGACTTGTGTTACTGTATTATTAAACAGTTTGCCTTGGATTTGAACAATTTGTGAATTGACTGATGACTAACAAAATTATAAACATTTCCCCTGAACACTTTAGGGATACATTCTCTTATATTCTACCTTTGTTTCTGGGAAGAGTCAACTCAAATGTAATTAAATTTCTATATAACATTGGACCTACCAACTCCATGACCAGATGTGGTGGATTAGTCTTTTTTAGCTATTGCTAGACTAGGTCCCAAAAGTCATTTTTTTTAAACTTTTCTAAGCACTGATGGTGAACTAAGTACAAAATTGAAATGCTGGGAAGTCTAGATGCCTGATCCCCTGACCTTTTGAAACTCATAAGATCAAGGGCTCCAATATATTCACTTAAAGTAGGGGAAAACAAACAAAGAAAAACAAATGCTGAGGCCAAAGACCAAAGCCTGTTTCTCAGGGCTTCCTGGCCTCCACAGGTAGAAAGCCCTCCAGCCTCTTCTCCTCCCTTTCAGCAGTGTCTCCCACTGGGTGTCATTAATGAAGGAATCAAACCTCCACAATCTTTCACTACGCAAAACATAAAAATGAAACCTCTTATGATGCAGCAAACAAAGGGCATGCAGATCCAGTTTTTCTTGGTACAGTTTTCTGAAATAGGCACAGGCCTAGCTGTCATTTTATAAACAATTGTCAAAATCTCATGTAGTGAGATGCTCTTCATGGCCAAGTCTTAAAGAAGAGAAACCTAATGAGGTAATTTTGGGACATCTGTCTAAACAACAAGTAGAATGGCATCATAACCGAAGTGTAATGGAGCGTTGATTGACCTTGTTCCGTGTTTGGTGAAAGATCCAGGAAACCATCCAAGGGCCGCAACAAAAAGTGGATAGCATTTACAAAGGTTTATTTCTAAATATTTACTATATGCTTCAAAAATATGACCTAGTAATGGCCGAACATATTTAGCAGCCTTCTTGAAATGCTACCTGAGTAATTGAATCCAAAATGATTTCATTTGATGTGGCCTTGCACAATGTTGTAAAAAAAAAAAAAACTTTTTACTAAATATTCTGCAAACTAGAGACCAATTATCTTGACACAGATTTTTGGGAAAAATTCTAGAATTGAGCATTAAGAGATGGATGGTGAATACATAAAGAAACAGTGATTACAAAAAGCCCATATGACTTCATTAAGAATAGGTTTTGACAGACTAATCTCATTTCCTTTTTTGATAATATTATTAAACTAATAGATGATGGGAATGCTGTTTGCCTAAAGCTTTTGATAAAGTCACTCATACTATTATTGTGGAGAAAATGGAGAAATATGGATTGGACAAAAATAAAATCAGATGAATTCAGACCTGGTTGGATGCCTGGACTCAAAGTATAGTTATTTATAGTTCAGTTTAAAATGGCAGGAGGCATCCAGTGGAGTAGCCCCAAAATTTGTGCTTGGCCCTGTTCTATTTAATTTTTTTAGTGACCTAGATAAAAGTGCAGATAGCATACTCATCAAATCTACAGATGACTTATCAATCAAACATCAATTGACAAGCATTTATTAATTGTTTACTATGTACCAGGCACTCTGTTAAGTGTTGGGGATACAAAGAGGGACAGAAACATGGTTCCTGCCCTCAAGGAGCTCACATTATGATGAGGGAAACATCATGCAAATAACTATATATACAAGATATAGACATGTCTATTTCTTATATGTAGAGATTAACTTCTATTTGCAACATATACATAGATATATTACAAATAGAAGGTAATCTCAGTAATCTAGTCAGAAGGGGGTGTGGTGTATAGGAGGGAAAACACTGGGATTTTAGCTGAGATTTGACTGAAGCTAGGGAAGCCAAAAGGCAGAGGTAAGGAGGGAGAGTGTTCTAGGTATGGAGGATAGCCAATGAGAAGGCATGAAATTAGGAGATGGAATGTTGTATGTGATCTCTCTTTGTTTTTCTTTCCATCTATCTTTCTCTGTCTCTTTTTCTCTTTGTCTCTCTATCTCTCTCTGTCTCTACCTCTGCCACTCTCTCTGTCTCTATGTCTGTCTCTCTTTGTCTCTTTCTCTGTCTTTCTGTGTCTGTTGAAGTCTCTGTCTCTCTTTTTTCTGTCTTTCTATTTCTGTGTGTTTGTCTCTGTCTCTGTGTCTGTGTCATTCTCTCCATCTCATTGTCCCTGTCTTTTCTCTGTCTCTGTTTCTAACTTTCCGTTTCTCTCTGTGTGTGTTTTTCGTCCCCCCTCTCCCTACTCTCCTCCACCTCATGCAAGCGCGTGAGTTTGAGATAAATAGAAGTCCAACTGGCAAACAGAAGCAATAGCAGTGGCTAATCTAGTGGTAGTGCTTGTCAACAGAGCAAGTGCTTGCAGATATTTGGGGAAAGACATTAACCCAGGGACAGTGATAGCATCAAGAATATAGACTCCTTGTGACAGAACAATCCAGACCCTCACACCCTAGCAGAGAGCTCACCCAAGAGCAGCTTTGCAAGGACTGTAGAAAGAAAGAAAATAACTATCAGGATTAGGAGGTGCCCCTTTGTCCACAGGCTTTCCATATATTTGCCTCATTACCATTGTTCTTGAAGCTTGAGCCCAGTCTTTCCAGGGACTGTGTTTGGTTTAGAAGGTTGTACTCCCAGTTGTTTTTGTTATTGTTGTTTTGTTCTTTGTTTTTGTTTTGGTTTTTTTTGGATGGGAGGAGGGAAATGTATTTTGTAACTACTGTTCACTCTACTTCCTCAGTAAATACTCTGTTTAAAAGCTAATTGTGGTTATTGGTTGATTTTTAATGGGAAGCTCACCTGTGAGGCTTGTAAGTGACAGTACTAGAAACTCAGCTCCTAATGGTTGCCTAATATAACCATGAGAAAATAGGCAGCAGCTCCACTCTGGGAACAGGCCTATTAATGTCAGTATGAATTGAGGAGAGACCTCAGAAGGGCTGCTACATATGCATAGGGTACATGATTTGAAAAATGAATACCTATATCACAAAAAATTATACCCCATTGGGGTTTTATGGATAGCATGCGTGTGCACACACATGTATACATGTTTATAGATACCTGTGTGTTTGTGTGTATATGTATATATACATATACACACACACACACACACATATATAATCCTACATATTGCCTATTGATCTACTTTTGTTTGGATTAGTGAGATTGCATCAGGACAAAATTAGAAATACTTCCCTTTCACCCCAGCCTCCAAGGCCGCAGTCTCATCGTGAGGCAGCTCTAACCAAAGACTAAGACTATTTCAAAGAAGTAGCTTCATGAGATTTTTCTCTCTCTTAAGTTCAAGGACAAAATAAGTGATTGAAAGATCCATTCTTGTCTCTAAAGCCTTTTCAGAAGAAAGAAGAGAGTTATATTTGGACAATGAATCTAACAGTTATTCTCTGGTGCCTCTGCTACTGAGGTAGAGATGGCCAAAATGAGATTGGAATGCTGAGTAGAATTAGTGTCTTCAGTGTGAGATTAATGGAGGCTTTTTACTTTTGTTACAAAGAATTCTCTTGTTTCAAATTTAAAAAAAAACCAATAGAACAATTAACTTGGGAAGAAAATGATATTTTCTTTCAGTTCAAGGTGATTTGTTGACTGACAGTTATGCCAATGTTAGGGAATTCCCAAAATGAGGATCTTGGACAGGGAGAAAGTTGAACTTCAGGGATGAGCTGGAGAATTTCTAAGAGTATGATTTTTTTTGAATAGGAATTATTATTCTAAGGTATTCTCATGACTCTAATGTAAGGTGTTATGACAGTCATAGATCATCATGGGGAAAAAAAAGTTTATTCATTCCTCAAGGATAGGAAAAGATTGTGTTAGGAAAGCAGAGGGAAATTAGTGGTTAAAGTATCCTGACAACTATTCAGCATCATTCTCTCATTTGTTAATTTAAAAACTGTTTTTACATGGGACTCCAGATTTCTAATAGGTATTAAACAGGTTCCTTCAACATGGTGGACTGCTCTGTCACTTTATGTACCACCTAACACCATACCTGGGATTAAGATGTGGGGAGAAAAGGCCAGTGGCATAAACATGCACCATGGTGAAGGAAGGGTCCCATTGCCTTCCAAAATTTGAAGTTTGTAGATGTCCTATGAAAGCAAGATGTTGGTGGGTCTATGTGAACCAATTAAGCAACTCTTACTCTTCTTACATATGAGCTGATACAAACTGGAAACTTTTAGTATGAACACTTCCCAAGATCTTTTCTTCCTATAAATTTCAGTTGAATTGATTTTTAAGAGAAGGGACCACAAGAAGTACCTGGCATAACCAATACTTCCATTGTCTCATTATCATGTAGACAGATAGTTGGCAAAAATCATTCCAAACAAAACTTAGGATTCAAGTATATGTTGATACCATAGTACTAGGCACTTCTCTCTCTCTCTCTCTCTCTCTGTCTCCCTCCCTCCCTCCCTCCCTCCCTCCTTCTCTCCCTCCCTTCTTTCTTCCTTCCTTCTCTCCTTCTTTCCTCTCTCTCCCTTCCTTCTTTCTTCTTCTTTTCTTCCTTTTTCCTTCATTCCTTTCTTCCTTCCCTCCTTCCTTCTCTGCTTTCCTCCTTCATTCTCTCCTTCCTTCCTTCTCTCCCTTCTTTTATTCTTTCCTTTCTTCTCTCCTTCTTCTCCTGCTTTCCCTCTTCCCTATCTTTCTGTCTGTCTTTCTTGACTGAGTTTCCCTGTCTCACCCAGGCTGGAAGTGCAGTGGCCACTACACGCGTGATCTCACTGATGATTGGCACAGAAACTTTGACCATACCCATTTCTGACCTAGGCCTATTTTCTTCTCTTTAGGGAGCTTTCTGGAACTGTGACCTCAGGGGTTCACCATATTGGTGCTAAATGCAGCTTACTGACTTTAGCCCTATTGGAGCTCAAAACTCCCAAGGTCAAGCAATCCACCAGCCTCAAGGTCCTCAGTAACAGGGATTATAGCTGTTCAACTCTGCCCCCCTCCCCATACTGGCCCTTAGGCACTTTTCTTTCTTTCTTTCCTTTTATTTTGTATGCAAATAAATTCTATTAAATATTCAACAAGACAAACATCAACCCTTCTAGGAACAAACCACCAATCTGATTTCTAAAGACCTGGTAATTATGTCTCATACCATTGCTCACAACAAGGTTCCCTCTCTATCTGGCCAGAAGCTAGGTGTCTCCTTCTGAGGTGGCAAGATTTCATCAATCAGCACTGCTCTCTGTCAAACAGGGGCTACTCAAATTCCTTCCTTCCTTCCTTCCTTCCTTCCTTCCTTCCTTCCTTCCTTCCTTCCTTCCTTCCTTCCTTCCTTCCTTCCTTCCTTCCTTCCTTCTCTGTTTTGGTGTGTTAATTAAAAAGAAAAACTTCTAATTGCATGTAAAACAAATTTTTAAAATTTATTTCTACAAATTTTTAGTTCCAAATCCTCTTCCTCCCTCCCCTCCCCCATTGAGAAGGCAAACAATTTGGTATAGGTTATACATGTGCAGTCATGCAAAATATATTTCTAGTTTAGTTATATTGTAAAAGAAAATATAGACCCAAAAAAAACAACAAGAAAATATAGTAAAAGTAGTATGCTTCAATCTGCATTCAGACTCCACCAATTCTTCTCTAAAGGTGAATAGCATTCTTCATCATTAGTCCTTTGAAATTGTCTTAAATCATTGTATTGTTGAGAATAGCAAAGTCATTCATAGCTGATCATCATACAATATTGCTTTTACTGTGTACAATGTTCTGCTCATTTCATTTTGTATCTGTTCATCCAAGTCCAGATTTTTCTGAAAGTATCCTACTCATCATTTCTTATAGCACAATAGTATTCCACCACAATCATATACAACTTGTTCTGCCATTTCCCCAGTCGAAGGGCATCCCCTCAATTTCCAATTCTTTGCTACCACAAAAAGCTACTATAAATGTTTTTTTTGTAATATAGGTCCTTTTTCCTTCTTTCTTTTTATTTCTTCAAGATACAGACCTAGCAGTGGTATTGCTGGGTCAAAGGGTATGCACAGTTTCATAGCCTTTTGGGCATAGTTCTAAATTGCTCTCCAGAATTGTTGGATCAGTTCACAACTCCACCAACAGTATATTGCGAGTAGGCATTTTTCAAAGGACTTTACATAGATTATATCATTTGAAACTGACAATAACCATATGAACTAAGTCCTGTGGGTATTAGTAATACCATTTCACAGATAAAAATAAATGGAGTTTCAGAGACGTTAAGTAACTAGTTTATAGTCACTTGCATGTTGTAGTCTCTAGAAGATGGATGACCAGCTGTATCACATTTGAAAGAAGGCAGGTAAATGTGAGTTTGTAGTTCTAATTACCCCATCAATGGGCTATAAGCCTAAAGTCTATAATATATAAATCTAAAAAGTCTATAAGTCTAAATTTGTTTTTGTTCTTCAATGGTTTTTTCGTCGCATCTGACTCCTTATAACCCCATTTGGGGTTTTCTTGGCAAAGATACTGGAGTGGTTTGCCATTTCCTTTTCCAGCTCATTTTACAAATGAGTAACTGAGGCAAAGAGGATTAAGAGACTTGCCCAAGGCCACACAGCTAGTAAGTGTCTGAGGCCAGATTTGAACTCAGGAAGATAAGTCTTTTTGACACCAGGCCCAGCACTCTATCCACTGTGCACCTAGGTGCCCCTGTCAAAATTAGTTTTGTCCAAAGGTATTTACTAAGGTGGTATAGTGCAAACAGTTGATAGAAAACATTCTCCTCAAAGTGGGGATAAAATGCTCCGGAAATGCATGTAATATCCGTGGGGAAAGAGCGTTCTAACGTAGAGTAAGATAGTGAGAAATATGTGTGGAGGTCATGTATGGCAAAGGGATAATTTACTACTCTTCAAATGGAAGTCTCCCTGCCTCCATAGGTCATCATTACAAAGCTTCCCTAATGGGTAGTTCTCTACTGCTGTCTTAGAGTCAACACCTTTCTAGAATTCATAGATGGCACATGTCTTTGCTATGAGGCATTATCCTGTTTCTCCTTGGTATGCTTCTCCACTTATAGCTAGAAGCATTGTTTGATAATGTTCTGGTCTGAATTTTCAGTGACATGGTCCTTAGGGGATGGGAGTAGAAGGATGCAGGGAAGCCCTCTGTTCCCAACCCCTCAAACCCTAATCCTGCCCCTACCCTTTAGTGATTTCCTCTTGGGCCTAGAGTCTTTAACTTCTGTACTTAGAATCCCTCCAGTGCTAGACGGGTCCAGCCTGATTATTTCAGATAAACATGTCGAATTTGTTATGTGTCATCATCTCTCTTCATTCAGCAATTTAAGACCTCCAGTCCTCTCCTAATTGCTTAAAGAGGTATTCTCTCATTGTGGTGGAGCTGGGATAAAATCTCTTAACACTTAGTTCACACTTGGTGATTGCTTCTAAGCTTGGTTGGTTAATTTGTTTCTGTGATAACATGAACTGAGGAAGGGGGTGGAACTCCCCTACCTTTATACTAGTAAGCTTCAGAGGGGGGATTTGAACCTACTGTATCTGACTCCAGTTCCAGCACACTATCCACCATGATACACTGCTTTTCATCTTGAAGAAAGTGGATGAAGAATGTGACTGATAACTCAGAATTTGTAACATTCTAAGTTTAATAGTCCATAGACATTCTCTTGCCAAAGTACAAGTTACATAAAATAATTTAACAAGAATTGTTAATTTGATCATTGGTCCTTTTCCAAGATACTACTCAATTGTTACAGAAGGATTTGTTCTTTTGATAGCCCTTGAAAACTTTACTACTTTTATAGAATGTTTGAGTTAGAAGAACCCTAAAAATCATTTAATCTAAATCTCTCATTTTACAATGAAAAAAACAAGCCAATAGAGGATGAGTGACTTTTCCAGGGTCACACAGCTAGTTAATTGTAGAGCTGGGACTAGAACTTAGATCTTCTAACTCCTTTCTTGGGAAAAAAACAATGTTTGAATGATTTTTTTTTAAAGAAAAGCATAGTACTTTTTGGTGGTGAAATGGATAGAGTACTTGGCCTGAAGTCAGCAAGACTCATCTTCCTAAGTTCAAATCTGGCCTCAGACACTTAGTGTGTGACCTTGGGCAAGTCATTTAACCCTGTTTGCTTCAGATTCCTCATCTATAAAATGAGCTGGAGAAGGAAATGGCAAACCACTCCAGTGCCTTTGCCAAGGAAACCTCAAATGGGGTCACAGTTAGACACGACTGAAATGACTGAACAACAACAAAATAGTACTTTTATTGTATAGTCTAAGTCAGTGGTGTCTAACCTGAGGTTTCTTGGAGGAACAAGAAATCACTATAAGGGTTCTGGGACTATATAGAAATACTATTATCATTTTGATCTTTGTTGTTATTCAGTCATTTCAATTGTGTCCAACATTTTGTGACCCCATTTGGGGTTTTCTTGGCAAAGATACTGGAGTGGATTGTCATTTCCTTCTCCAGCTCATTTTACAGATGAGGAAACTGAGGCAAACAGGGTTAAGTAACTTGCCCAGAGACACAAAGCTAGTTAAGTGTCTGAGGACAGATCTGAACTCAGAAAAACTGATTCCAGGCCTGGCATTCTATCCACTACTACATCTAGTTTCTCCAGTAAAAAATAAAAATCTACGTCTAACTATATAGAGAAGTATTTACTGAACTCTGGTTAAACTCTGGTCTTTCTGACTCCACGCCCAGTGCTCTATCCACTGAGCCACCTAGCTGCCCCTTTAGCTCTAACAAAACATGCAACATATGTCAGCATAATAAGCAAATATATCTTCAAAGACTGAATAAATTATATATTGATGGCATTTGTATGGCTTTAAGGTTTGCAGAGCACACTATGTGCATTATCTCATTTGAGCCTCTCAGAAGTTTACTCATCTGTAAAATGGAGATAATGTTATTTGTAGTACTTCTGTTACAAGGTATGAGAACCAAATGAAATTATGTGTGAAAAGCATCTCACAAACTTTAAAGTGCTATGTAAATGTCAGTTATTATTTATCTGGCTTTGTGCAAGTCCCTCAATCTCCCAGTTATCTCATCTGTAAAATGAGTGGGGTGGCCTCAGAGGTTCTTTCCAGATGGATCTACAGATCCATGATCCTATTATTATAGGTATCATTATCCTTATTTTGTAAATGGGGAAAACAAGCCCAGAAGAGTCAGATAACTTCTCTGTGGTCATATAATTAGAAAGTGTCAGAGGTAAAATTTGAACCCATGTCTTCTAAATTCCAAGTCTAGTACTCTATCTATTATATCCTACTCTCTCTCTTTCTGTCTCTCTCACATACAGATGTTATTCAAACGTATCTAGGAGGTATACATAATCATTCTAAAATACAAATTCATTCTAAAATATTCTTGAATTTGCGATTGCTGCCTCTCTGTACCTTTACAATTGATGGATATCAACGACACAATTACTATCATGAAGAGTTAGGTAAAAATGAAGAAGTAACTATGACAACCTAATTGAAACAACCATGTGTGCTGGGAGGGGGTCTCTTCTTATAGAGAAGACTTTATTATAGTCTTTTATTTTTATTTAGTCTTTTATTACAGAAATTATGTGATATGCTTCCATTTCATAGCTGGCCTTTTCCCCAGTTTTTTTTCACCTCAGCTCCTGAAGGAAATCTTGGGCATGGAAACATTTCCCTATTGGCAAAGAATGAACTATCAATTCAGAGGATGCAAAGTACTGATTAATGGTTACACACAGTACACTGGGAGAAGGAAAAACTCACCATGAGGGTTGGAAATGTTCCTTTCAACAACAATATCTCACTTAGAGATTTTAAAAGCCATTTCATTTCTAAAAAAGAAAAAAAAATTAGAAAATTCCCAAACCTGAGTGATTTTACAAAGACAGGCCATCATTACTGAATGAGGACTTGGACAATGACCTTTTGTTTGTTCTAAGTAGTAGCAGCAGAGAAAGAATTTGGCCCTTGAGAAGGATAGATTATGCTGCCAAATAGATCTGATCCGACACTCTTGTTATAGCATGCAAAATTCCCTTTGTAGTACTAGCGAAAGAAAGAAAGACAGAGAGACAGAGAAAGAAAGGAAGGAAGGAAGGAAGGAAGGAAGGAAGGAAGGAAGGAAGGAAGGAAGGAAGGAAGGAAGGAAGGAAGGAAGGAAGGAAGGAAGGAAGGAAGGAAGGAAGGAAGGAAGGAAGAGAAAGAAAGAAAGGCATCATCTGGGTACACTCTGGGCATGGAATCCTGTACTTTGTGTCCCTCTCTAACTACCTTGTATCTATTTTTCATTCTGTCTATACTCATACACACCTATGTATACATTGTCTTATCTAATAGAATATAAGCTTCTGGACAGTGGGGAGTTTTTCATTTTTTTTTCTTGTATTTGTACTCCCAGCAACTAGTATATTGCCTGTCACCTAGCAGACATTTAGGAAATGTTTGTCTATTGATCTCAATTGCTTCAGGAGATTATTCTTCTGCAGTAAGTATCCTTCTGTGAGCTGCCTTACAAAGGTCCCTGTAATGTACGGCTAGGTAATAAACCCAGGAAACTTCACGAGCCTGGCCTCAGTGCCCTCCACCAAGCTGCCTCGTATTTGGTGACAGTGTGTATATTTGTATTCATTAACATATTTCTGACGCTTGTATTTTTATATGTACTTGTCTTCCCCTTCAGAACATCAAGTTCCTTGTGAGTAGGGGATTGTTTCGTTCCTTGTATTTACATCTCCAGGGCCTAGCACAGAACCTAACCGGTAGTAGGCACTTAATTAAAGTACTCACTAATTAACTGTTTGATTGGCCGGTACTATAAATCTCATGCCAGACAAATGGACTAGAAGGCTTCCTTTAACGGAAGCAGAAAACAAATCTCCTTTTCTCACAATAATTAGCGCTGGCCGGCGACTCCGGGGGAGCCCGGGGCTTGAGGACCAGCAGTGCCCCGGCCTGGCCAGTGTGCCCGGGAAAGCAAGGCGCCTTCGGCCGGGCAGGCTGCCCCGCTCCCCCCAGTCCAGCCTCACTCTTGCCTGCAGCCCCGCAGCTCACCACTAGAGGGAGGCAGTGAGGACGCCGCTTGTCAGGGGGTCTTGAAAGCCCTGAGCGCGAAGGCAGAGCCACGACCACTACGGGGGGGGGGGGGGGGGGGGGGGGGGGGCCGGGACCAGGAAGGGGAGGGGGCAGCAGGAAGCAGCAGCACGAAGAAAACTGTGGGGTTACACATCAGGGTGAATGAGCAGAGGGAAGTGGAGGAGGTAGGGAAGGGGCTGACCTGGTGGGGGAGAGACGCCTAATACCTCAGGGGTCAGGAGGTCACTGGGTGAAGAGGCTGGGGGAGAGGGACCCAGCAGCTGGTCTGGGATGGGGGTAAGACCCACCCCCATCGTGACGCCCCATTCATCCGTGCATTCAATAGATATTTGTGAGCATGGCACGGACAGGAGAGGAGCGGGACCCTCAGGGTGGGAGGGACCCTCAGGTTGGGAGGAACCCTTCCCACCCTTCTAGTCCAGTCCCATCCTCCTTTCCCCACCCCTTCTCGCCTCTCCATCTGTTTCCTGGTCTGTTTTCCTCCCCCCACCCTAAATTACTAGGATCTTCCCCTCTAATATTGTCTTCCATCCCTTAAGTCTCCTGGGTGATCATTTGTGTACCTGTTGACTCTTATTAGATTTGGGGCAGAGACATTTTTGCCATATCTTTGTATGGTTGTTACTTAACTCATTACCTGGCATTTACTACTTGAAAAGCGTTTGTTGATCGATTAAAAATCTGAAAGGTAGATACACAAATAAATACATCAGAGAATTTGAAAAGTACATAAGAGAATTACAGGGGAAAAGATAAATACACAAGTAAATGCAGGTTGTCCCAAAAATCTTAGTATAATTTTAAGCTTAAAACTAGGTATTTTAACCTTAAAACTAAGCACTGAGATTTTTGTGGAGATGTACTCAAATTGAGGCTATGAAAAGCCTATATGAATTGTAGAGGAGATAAGATGAATACACAGTAAATATAATACCATTGAGAATGTGAAAAATGTATAAGAATTAACAGGAACAATGAGTACTCAAGTAAACAAGGTATAATTGAGAATATGAAAAGTACATAAAAGAATTATGGGGGAGATAAGATAAATATGTATGTAAATATACAATTAAGACTGTGAAAAGTATAAGAATTACAGGGGTGATAAGACAAACACACAAGTAAATATGATTCGTTTGAGAAGGTGAAAAGTGTATGAGGATTACAGGGGAGATAAGATGAATATAGATGTAAATATGATTCAATTGAGAATATAAAAAAGCAGGTAAGAGAACTGCAAAGTGCTGCAGGATCTCTTCTCCTCAGCCTCCTCCTTTCTCCTATTTTAGAGAATTCTCTCTGTCACTATATATTAGCACCTGCCCTGCAAGTCATTGGTTTAGAGGAGGATTATAGATTTAGAGCTGGAATAGACCTTAGAAGTCACCAAGTCTAATTTCCTCATTTTACAGATGAGGAAACTCACTTTGAGTTTAAGTCACCTGCCCATGGTTACAGTGCTAACAAGCATCAGAGGCATATTAGAGGCAGAATTTGAACCTAGATCTTCCTGGACTTCCTGGATCTTTCAGCACTTTGTCCACTATGCCATATTTTCTCTCTAGGGATTTTTTATACAAGACTATTTGTTTTCTCTTATTGTACAAATGGAGTCACAAATGAAACTATGGCATGATTTGTTACCTAATGGAAGCTTGGGAATTGCGAGGCTTAGCAGTCCTAAAACTCTGGGAGACTTTTACAAGTCACTAAATCACTCTACATCTCAATTAAATCATTTAAGTAAAGATGCTAACCATAATTTGACCCTAATGAGTTGGGGGAAATGAATGAAAGTGATTAGAAAGTACTCAGCTAAGAGGTATGCCGCAGGAATGCCTAATGATGTCCATTGAACAATATTCTTGCTTTAAAAAAAAATAAAAATACTCAGTTCAAAGAGATGTTCGTTGTTCTGCAATTATTTTCTTTTGAACCAGCAGACTCTTAGTTTTTCAATGAACTGACTGCATATTTTAGAAAGAAAAAATAAAAGAAAGCCAGGCAATTGCAGAACAATTCATGGATGCTGGGATGATTGCCAGAAAAACGTATTTTCCTCCTGTTTCCTTCCTATTTAGTTTGCAAGTATATCATTTTGTAAAGTTGGGTTTATGATCTTGGGGGTTTTTTTAAGCCCAGGTCACATAGTTAAATGTAATTAATTGTGAGAACGAGAGAACAAATACAGATAACAGTAGTTCAACCCTTTTTAAACTCTGACAACAAATAACATCATCAGGGAACTTGTAAACATTTCTAAAGTCTCGTAAACTATTTTATACTCCAAAAATTATTATCTACTTTATTTGCAATGGCTTTTGATGATGTTAGTAGGAAATCAGTTGTAAAGTGCTTCCATTTGAAAGGTAAGGTAAGTAGTTACCACATACTCCATAAAGCCTTTCATAAAGGAAAGTGGAAAGGGGAGGATTCCCATTTAATTTAAGCACAATCAAACCAAAGTTTGGCCTTTGGTCTGGGTTTGCTCAGTTGGTTAGTTTATCCTGTAAAACAGTCAAGTTATAAGTTTGATACCTGTGTGGGCCAGATAGTTTTGATCTGTTTCCACAGGACCCCTAACCCCAGCCACCTGTCACCTGTCATTGGGAAAGACACTGTGTCAGAATTTTTGCAAACGCATCCTCCCTACTAGGAAGACAACATGAGAGACCTACGTAGTAGGGGCTTATCTTTGTAAGCAAAGGATGTTATAGCTAGTCCCACTTATGAGATGGTACTTCATTTACTCAGCATTGTTGGAGGAAGATAAGCAAAAATTTCAGAAACTGGGATGATCACTTGTTAAGCATCAAAAGTGTTGTTACTTTCATTGTTATAGAAATTTTTCTAAAGCATAGGATCCTCTTTCCTGACTTCTTAAAAAATATATGCAACATATTAAGTCTTGTTACTTGGGGTTGTTCATATGTTTTAATACAATAATGCCTTTAGACTCCCCTGGACAGTATTGGGCAGTTTGCTCCTTCACTAAATAGACCCAGACTGCTATGTTTTTTTTTAGTTCTTTTAAAATTTTTTTTTAAAATTCTCATGTGTCTTGTAAAATGCTATCCCCCAAATAACATGAGATAAAGTGGAAAGAATAGGCCTAGGAGAAGGGGAGTAAATTGACTAAGGTAAAATGGCAAGGACAGCAAGAGATATAGTAAGAGAGCAAAGCAGGAATTGGAAGGCAGAGGTTAGCTTCAGACTTTAATGTTATAGCTATCTGAGAGGAAGTATTTTGTAGGATAGTGTTTGACCTGCTATCAGGAAGACTTAGGATCCAGTTCCATCTCAAATGCCTAGGTTTGTGACCACAGTCAAGTCACTTTACATATCTGGACTTCGGGCAAATCTTTATAACCAAAAGTTATGGATGAGTTGGAGTCTACCTCAATCTCATGTATGATGTACCATGGAGTGCTACAGGGCTTAAAAGATGGAAATAATTCAGTCCAGTTTCCCAAACCTGTAGGATTTTTCCAATGTTCTCCATTAAAAAAAGACAGTGATGGAGAGAAACACATGTGAAAATTCATATTCTTCCTTAGGGAGATGTTAACAGGTAAGAAGAACTAAAAGAGAAGGTGACAGCCACACAACTGTAATTTTTTTTAGGTTTTTACCAATGAAGGGAAATCAGGTCTGCTGGTAAGTATGACTCAGAGCAGGGTAATAAACAGTTAAATAAGGTTATATCGACCTTTATAAATAAAAATTTGAACAATTAAAAATTGAACCCAGCTGTTATTCCTCACTGCTATCACTGCCCTTCATAGAAATGGAGGAAAAGATGATGGAATAAAAAGAACTTTTTTCATATGCTTTAAAAATAAGAATAAAAAACATATAAACATGTATTCAAATGGCGTCTGATTCCACAGTTAATTTGTGGTAGGATATCTTTCTATGTGTGTGCTGAAATAATTTCTTACGACATTGTATGGTGAACCATGGTAGGCATGCCTGTAATATGGGTGTAACAGAAAGAAAGCTAGCTAGACTTCAAGTAAGGAGGACTTGGCTTCCAAATCCTGCCACTTATTAATTGTATGACTCTGGGCAATTCACTTACCCTGTCTAAAGTTTTCTTATGTCAATTTCTTTACCTGCAAACTGGTCATAGCTGTAATTACTACCTCACAGAAGGTTAAATGATAAAAAATATTATAAAGCACTATATAAATGTCTATTATTATTTTATCACCCTGCCTTTCACTATAAGATTGTATTTGGGAGAGCATAATTTCCTCATATTCCAGCTCCAGAGGAACAGAATTGTAATAATCTGTACTGAAGGTTTGGATAGCACACTACAGCAAGAATTTAAATGAGTGTACCAAAAGTAGAGTCAAATCACAAACCATATACATTGTAGTATAAATACTTATTATAGTGTTTTGAAAATGCAACTGTAAATTTCAGAGTTGGTTGAGCTTCCAACCTGTATGTTATAAGCCTCCCCATGGCAGATCCTCTAAGCTTTTTTACTTGTAGTGGTGCAGTGGAAAGAACACTGACTGCGGAGTCAGAAGGCCTGGATTCAAATCCTGCCTCTGATGCTCTCCATTTGATGACCTTTGACAAGTTGCTGAGCCCCTCTAGGTCTTGGTTTCTTTCTCTTTAAAATGGTGGAGTTGAACTAGATGGACTGAGGTCTCGTTCAACCCTAAATCTGTAAATTTATGATTCTGTGAACCTATGATCCTTATTAGGAATTAATATAATGTTAGAATTAATTTTCAATTTTAACAAATGAATACTACTTGAGTTAAATAGTAATATAAAGGATAAGGCCTAGGTAAAAATTTCTACTTCTTTTCCACTTTCAGCTACTCATTGCTTTCATGCTGCTCCCTGGGTTCTCCCTATCAGAGACAAGATCTAATAAACCAAGTTACACTTTGCTGATTGGGTCTCATTGTGTTATCCTCTTCCCTTGCTTTTTAAAAGCAGGTACCTCAGGAAGGGGGCAGTGCTTAAAATGAAGGAATGAATTGTTAAGAGAAGAATTTAAGGTGCCAATTGGGGAAGTATTTAGGGGCAGGAAGGCTTTTCCTCATACCATGCTATGTATATCTCTTTTCTCTCCTAATAAATTGTAAGTCCACTGAGGACAGGGACCACATCATATTGATGTTTGTATCCACCAAGAGACCATAGTCATACTAGGCCAGCTAGTTTGAGTTGATTGAGTTCATTCAGCAAAAATGTCAAGAAAGGAAAGCCTTGTGTCAGAGAATTCTTTAATTTATAAAGATGTGTTAGGTTTTGTAATTTGGATTTTGGTTCGCAGATAACAGGGAGTTATAAATTATTTCTTATTTACTTTTAATGTGAACTACTCAAAAATCATAGTCGTTTTTCCTTTTACCTTCTAGTTGACTGAATTTAATTGATTCCTATCTCATTATCATTTTGCTTTCTAGTCCATTCATAATAGTTAATAACTTTTTGTAATAAAGACATCTGATATCTCAAGAACTTGTTGTTTCTGTATGTCTCCCCAAAACTTCTTGGGCTGCCTGTGACGTTACTCAGATATGAGTCTGCCCAATGCAGTGTTTCCCAGGTGTGTTCCAAAACTTAATATTTGTAGAAACCAGATTTAAATAGCTTTGTTTAAAAGTTTTGTTTTTTTGCTTATAGTCTTCCAAATGGCCTAGACATTACCTGTTAGGGGATATTTGAATCGTAATCAGAAAGCTTGGGTGTATGTATCTCATAATCCCACCACTATAAAAGGTTAGAGAAAGGTGAATGGTCTGTATAGGAACAGACCAGCAAAGAGTAAGCTCTCAATTAAGAGGACATTTTGAGACAGTATTCATTACATATAATCATGGAGTTGGAAAGTATCATCAGTATAACTGTAAAGACTAAACTGTCCCAAACATCTGGTTGCTTATCCTATTATTAAAAATGTCTGGGGAGAAAAGTTCTACAACATCTCTCAGTATTTCATTCCTGGAAGTTTATAAATCTTTATATAAATCTCTTCTCACTGTAATTAAATCCCATTTTTTTCCAGCTCGTTCTGTAACAGATGAGGTGATTACCTTCCATATACTTATCAGTAGGAATTCACTCAATATTATCTCCTTTAAACTATGATCATTTTTAAACCTTTCTGCCTAGCTCCTGTTTTTATCTATTTGCTTCTTTGGACCTACTCATAGATTGCTATATCACTGATAGGCCATGGAACAGTTTATACTCTTAAAATATCTTGAGTGGTAAAGAGTCTGGTAGGGAAATATGTTGCCTTTGGCCTAGTTTGATATGGATGAAAGAGGAAAGGGTCTGTGGGATTTATTAAAATTGAAAAAATTATATTACACAGGTGACATATCAAATATATACATACATGTATATATGTGTGCATGTATGTATGTATATGTGTATATATATGTGTATGTGTATATACATATATATATATATGATGCTAAAAGGCCTCTTTTTTGTAAGTTTAGCTTTATACAGGTTGAACAGACGATCACATGTATGTACAACCAAGGAAAGTTCCCTAATCCATTAGATCAGGCAGTTCCCCTGATAACTGTTGTTTGACTGCCCTCAACTTAAATATCTGTGACCCTAATGAATCAACTCATTGATTTGTGAAAACGTCCTCAGTTATGATTAGTGATCTCTCGTCACTTCTTATAGGCCACTGAGTAGGCGAGTCTTCTGACTTAGTCACCAGGGCCCTTTGGACACTGCCCCAGTCAAGACTGGGGTGACAACAAAGGATTACTTTGTTATTCTTAAGGACAAGTCCTTCAACACTGAGTTATAAGCACATGTAAATCTCCACAGAGACGATATCCATGCTCAGCTCCACTGGAGGTGTCCCCCATTCAGCAGATCAAGAGGTTCCCTGATCATCTGCATTATTGTCGTTGGTTTTTGTTTGTTTTTTAAGGAAATTACCTTTTGAGATCTTTTAGGTGTAGCAGAACTGACTGATAATGAGCTCTGAGGTATGGCTGTCCCAGTGGGTTACTGGAGTGAAGTGGAAGTTATTGGATTGGGTGTTTAGGAACTGTGAGGTCAGGGTGTTAAAAGTACATCAGTATGTATATTGAAAGCCCAAAGAGGACAGCTAGGAATAAGGTGGAAAAGATTTCTGTGATTCAAGTACTAAGCTTAGTGAAGAACATCACGGAGGTTGGCAGATAATGACTAAGAGGAATGAGATGGGAGTAGTTTAGGCAGATTGCATGAACTTCAAAGGAGGATGAGTAATAGCATCAAAACAACAGTCTAGAATTGGCCATAGAGAATAAAAAGTATGGCAAAATGTCCCCCTGCTTTTGTGAGAGGTGTGAGGGTGAGGGTGAGAGGGTGAGAGTGAGCCAGGAGCATGAGAACAGGAAATTATAAACTTCTATATTAGAGGTATCAAAGGGCATCTAGTCCAGTACGGAACTCTGAAGATATTCAGAGAAACATTCGAACTCTTAGATGTTTTTCTTAATGTTTAAAACCAAATTGTACTGTGTTGAACATGTCATTTTCCTTACAAAGACTGTAACTGCCTATTTTCCTCTGTGTTAAATATAAGCTTTTAATTATTGACTTAAAGCACTTCTTTATTTGTTCTTGGTTTGGATTTCCACTCCCCTAAAGCTGTACTCTTTCAACTTTATTTTCTTTATCAAAAAACACTTTATAGATATCTTGTTTTTTATCTCACCTATATTTCTCAATGTATTCTCTCCCCTTTCACCTCCCAGAGAACTCTCCTTTATAAGAAAAAAATTTTTTTAAAAAGCAAGGAAAAAAGTTTAGCAAAACTGAGACTTTTTGAAGTCTGACAGCATACACAGTCTCACATTGATGACTCACCACCTTTGCTAAGAATTGGGGTGAATTACCTTCTCATATCTCTTCTTTGAGCTCAAGCTTGATCATTATAATTTGTAGCATTCATTTTTGTTTTTTTTTTGTCATTCTTTTCATTTACATTGTTTTTATCATTGTGTATATTGTTTTCCTAATTCTTCTTACTCTATTTTGTATCAGTTCATGTAGGTCTTCCCATGCTTCTCTGTGTTCCATTGTGGTTATTGTTTCTTATGACTTAGCAATATTTCATTTCATTTATGTACCATAACTTGTTTAGCCATTCTGCCATCTTTGGGCATTTACCTTTATTTCTCTGAGCAAACTTTTTGTCATATTTTTCTTCACCCCTCACACCTGAGACTCCATCTCCTCCCTAATAGAATAAAGGCTTTCGTCAGTATATTCCCTGCCTGCAGCTTGTCCACTTTCCTCTCATCAAAATTCATTTTATATCCCACCTACTCCATAGAAACCAAAAGTGAAGAAATTAAATCAAAGGGCAGAGACTCTCACAACCTGTATTTTTTTGAATTAAATGTTTGCAGATTGTTTACTTACAACAATAGACAAATATAGATTGCGTTTATAATTCTTAAAAATATAACATGAGTATAAAGACTCTATCTTCAAAATATAAGGTATCCCTTTCCTCCAATGAACCATTTTGAGAAGAGATTAAGAGAAATGATTTCTCAAAAATTAGTGAATACTGTCAAGGGTGGCAAGTGTGAACCCATTAATTTTTGTAATCTGTTCTCCTCACCACCATCTCCGTTTTGGAGTGAAAATGTCAAGGCCCAAAATAGAAACATCTAACTTGGCATTATTTTCTTTTATAGTCTATATAAATACACACCATATAGAGTCAGAGGACCTCCTTACTCCATTTATGCCCTTGGGCAAATCAGACCTCTCTGTGCCTCAGTTTTCCCATCTGTCAAATGAACACGTTAGACTTTATGACCAGTAAAGTCCCTTCCAACTCCATAAAGAGAAATGCCTCGGTCTGACATTCAGGACTGTTTATCATTTGATCCTGACTCACCGGCACTATCTTTTATGGTCTTTGCTCTTTCTGAAAGAAACCACTTGTTCCTCTCAGCATGCTTTCCTACTTCTTAGTCTTTACTCAAACTGTGCCACCCCTCACCACACACACACATACGCATTAGCATCCTTCCCATTAAATCCCAGCTCAAATATAACCTCCTCCATGGGGCCTTCTAGATTCTCTCAGGTCATAATATTTCCCTTTTCTGTACTTGGCATATATTGTTCATTATTTTCTCATGTACTCATCATAGTCTGATGTGATCGAAACTTATTTACATATCTGTTTTATCACCTTCTACTAGACTTTGTAAGCTCCTTAGAGGCAAAGGATCACAGTACATTGGGCATAATGGGTGTTTAGTAATTGTTTATTGAATGAATTAAAATTTCTTGACATTTCCAAGTCACTTCTGTACTTTTAGTTTGGGAGACAGATTTTATTAGTATAGGACAAAATGATTTACTATCCACAGAGAGTATACTCAGTAAACAAACACTTTGGTTAACTTTAAAACTATAATTGGCAGAACAAAAAATCTATAAATGCCTGATCATTTTTGTCCTAAATTGTCCAGATAATGATAGTGTATCTGCAAGTCCACCAAGTAATTGCAACAGGAACTACTGGATTGCATGATGGCCATACCCTTCGACTTATTAAGGGTTTCAGAGTGATTGACTTTAATGACTTTAATTTTTAATCTTTGCAGAAATGGATTGTACGGACAAGTGGTAGATCTGGCTGCCAAGGAATATAAATGTATAACATATTTTTAGACTTTGCTTTATGGATGAAAAAGTTGAGACATAAAGAAACATCTCTAGCAAAACTATTTAGAAAATTCAGTTAGTCTGCAAGTTCTAGGAAATAAGTTTAAAGTATGAGTTAACACTGAGCGATTGGAACACAAAAGTGTGGAAATGTGATGAAATTCTAGAGTTGTTTAAGAAAAAAATCCACTCACAGAAAACAGTAAGGAAGGTAAAGAGATAGAAGTGTGGTATATATTTTTGACAGGAGGCAGGGAGTAGAGAAGCCACCTCGTTATTCGGGATGCCTTTTGACCTTTGGATTATTGAATTATCTGTTTCTCTATGCATGAGACTGCATATGAGGTACTTCTTTCGAAAAATTTGAGGTAAGAATACTTAGTTCATCCTGACTTTATTAAATTTTGAAAAATTCTACTAAATACTTTTATGTTAGCACTTTGGAATAGAAATAATGGGCCCGATTATCACACCAAGGCTTCCATTAAATCACGATATTTAAATCATTAAAAAAACCAAACTACATGAATGCATCTCACCTGTAGTATTGTGCATTCATGCTACTAGAGTTAGAGAAACTGGAGCTCTAGGCATGGTACCTCCTGGTCTTGGCTATAGTTAATCCCAGAAGTTCTTTGGCACCTGTAATCATAGTGGTACATAGTTTCTATAGGGATTATTAGTACCTGTGTGACTTTGGGAAAGTCACTGGAGGTAAAGGGGTTGGCCTAGAAAACTTCTGACGTCCCTTTTAGCTCTAGACTTATGATCTTATGAGATTTTAAATAAATTCACCTAATTGAAATTAATTTCAAGAAAAACAAACCCACAACCAAGAGAACTAATCTTTAGAAATTCAAGACCCAGACTGAGAGTACTATGTTATCCCAGTCCTCCATTTGATAGAATAAAGGCAGAGTGAGTGTGGCTATGTAGGGGATATTGCTGCCCCTATCTCTTCTTTATAAATATTATCTTCTGTTTATATTTAGTAAATACTCAATTGATAAGTGGAAAGTTGCAGAAGGGAGGTGGGGCTCTAAAAACATCTCAGGGACCAAACACAGCCTTTAATTACAGCTTTTCTTCATAGTATTAATAGATTTCAAGCTGGATGGGACCTGAGAGGTTTTCTAATACAATACCTACCCCCAATTTATAGATGAGGAAAATGAGGTTCTGTGAGGTTACTTTGACTTGCCTAACATCACCCTAGTAATAGATGGCACATTCAGGATTCACACTCATGTCCTTTGCCTTGAGATCCAGTCTCTCTCTCTCTCTCTCTCTCTCTCTCTCTCTCTCTCTCTCTCTCTCTCTCTCTTTCTCTTTCTCTTTCTATCTCTTTCTCTGTCTCTCACTCTCTCTCAGGCAGTCTGGGTTAAGTGACTTGCCCAGGGTCACAGAGCTAATAAGTGTCAACTGTCTGAGGTTAGATTTGAACTCAGGTTCTCCTGACTCCAGGGCCAGTGCTCTATCCATTGCATCACCTAGCTGCTCCCCAGTCTCTTTTTATGGTGCCCCTGCAGCCTCTTCATCCAAGTTCAACTCCATTTCTTTGACGAATAGTGGGGTAAACTAGGAAAAGCACTGACCTGAAGAAAGCAGAAATAAGCAAATAAACCCAATGACTATAAGAAGGTAAATGAAAAAAGCCACCAAAAAGTAACTGAATCCAACTTAATTACAGTCAATAGCTATGTGGGGGTAGGGAAAAGAGTGCTGTGTTTGAAGACAGAAGATTATTCAAGTCTGGCCCCTAACTACCTCTGTCATCATGTCAATTAACCCTGCTGAGCCTCAGTTTCTTCGTCTATCAAATGAAAATAATAATAACTATACTACTTACCTTAAAAGGTTCTTGTCAGGAAAGTGGTATGTGAACTGTTATTATCATCTTCCAAAAGTGGTCTTTGGGGCAATAGCTATGTGTTCATCCCGTGGTAAAGCTAGCTAGCCCTGACACACAAATGATGACTTTCAAAAATAGCTCTTACTGGGCTGATTGTTTAGTCCTGAATCTATACCCACCGACATGACTTGCCATTCATTTAAAAGGGAGCACTATTTTCAACAAAAGAACTAGACCATGTGACTGCTCAAAGACTGTCAGTGATGTTTCAGAGATTATGGAAAACAAGAGGAGTAACAGAGGACTAAAGAAGAGTACATGTACTAGTTTTCAGAAAGGGGAAGAGAATGGAATCTTCATACATTAGGTCAGTGAGCTTGACTAATCTGGATTCCTGAGAGCATGCTAGAACTGTAGTTATAGAGATGATTTATAAACATCTAGATAAGGAAGCAGCGATTGCAGAGAACCAGCGTAATTTAAGGAAAGGGCCATGCCTGACTAGCTTTATTTCTTTTCTTGACAGTGTCACTAAACTAATACATCAGGGGAATGCTGCAGTTATAGTTTGCCAAGATTTTATAAAGTGTTTGTTAAAGTATGTCGTACTATCCTCGTTAAAAAAATAGAGATCTGGGCTAGATGACAGTACAAGTAAATGGATAAGTAACTGTTTGAATGGCAGGATTCAATGAGTCGTCATTAGTTTTATGTCAACATGCAAGAAGATCTTCAAAGGAGTTCCCCAGACATCCACAGATGCCTAGGGCCAAGGATCTGGCCTTTAATATTTAATTTTTTTTTCAATGATGCAGATGGCATTAGTATCCAATTTGGAGGTGAAAAAACACTAAGAATATCCTGATGACAGAATAACGATCCAAAATACCTTGACAGGCTTGGCAATTGGCAGAATCTCTAGAAGGGAAGTCTCAGGAAGGGATATGATTTCTGTCTTCAAGCACTTTAAAAAGCTATCATGTGAAAGAGGAATTACATTTGTATTGTTTGACTCAGGAGGGAAGAATTAGAAATAATCTGTCAAGGTTGCAGAGAGGCAAATTTAGGTTTGATGTCAGGGATAAAAAGACTTCCTAGCATTTAAAGCCCAATGCAAAATGGGCTTCTTTAAGAAGTAGTGGGTTCACTGTCACTGGAGGCCTTCAAGCAAAGATTGTATGATTATTCATTGGTATTTTGTAGTGGGATTTCTTTCTCGTGCATGAGGTTGACTACATGGTTGCTAAGCTCCCTCCTAGCTCTGAAATTCTATTTCTGTGATTCTTTGAAAAGAAACATTGAGATTTTACTTTAAAAGTTCATCTTGCTTGTTCCTGTACCTTCAGGCAGGACCACACCCAAACTACCTCGTTCCAAGGAGAATTTATCCTGTTTTGAGGTACCTCCTGAGATGGCAGTTACCAGCCCCCCCCCCCGCCCCCAGGAACCAAGCCCACTCTGTACCAGCTCTTTCCTGTCAGCAAGTCTCTACTAATGATTAACTGAAATTCCTGATGCTAAAGTGGGAACCCTTTCTCTCCTCATTACCTCCACATCAGGAGGGAGAAACAGCTGGACACCATCCTCTACGTATCCTTTTTAGGGCTGAAGGTCATTATCATATCACTCCTCAGCCTTCTTTTCTCCATACTTAACAGTCTCAGTGCCCTTAGCTTTTCCCCACAGGTATGATATCTAAGTCTTTGAATTATCTTTCTAACCACTTTGAACCCTGTGCAATTTCTTATTTTTGGTTCGGAGCCCAGAATTGGACATGGTACTTTATTATTGAATGGTAGAGAACACAACTGAAGGATTACCACACAATTCCCACTGTTGTGTTCCTATTTATACATCCAGGAATTGTTTGCATTTTAAACTACAGGGTTGCATTGCTGACTCTTGGCCAGCATTCTACTCACAGTCACCTTTTCTGGGACCTTTTCTGCCAAACTTGCACATTGCCAGTCCTTCATTGTGTGTCTCTTAAAGATTGGTTTCCATCCCTAGGCAAAACTTCCCTTACTGAGCTTCATTTTGCTTATGGCCATCTTTTCCTTTTATCAGAGTCACTTTGAAATATGATCCTGCTTTCCAGGATCTTGGCAAAGCTGTCTCTTGGGCCTTGCCTGCTAAATGAGCGAGAGAGCTCTGTTCCCTCTTCAAGTTATCTGCAGATTTAGTTTAATTATAATCATAAATTACACTTGTATAATACTTTACAAATCACTTTCGCAAACATTTGGTCCATATAACAATACAATGACATCCCACAGCAGGAATTATCACCCCCATTTTATAGCTGAAGAGCTCAGACCCTGAAATATTATATGACTTGTCTAAGGTCATAGTGCTATTAAGTGAAAAGTGAAAAGTGAAAAATCCAGTTCTTCTCACTCCCAAGTCCTTTGCCTTTTCCATTATACTGTGTTTCATTTCTAAATAATAATAATAAGGGAAGGAAGGATAGATCAGGTTATGGGATTGCTTGAAAGATAAGCCTGTAGAAGAGAATACCTGGACAACATGATAGCTGTCTTCAGGTGTTTTGAAAGGTTGTCATGTGGGAGAAGGATTTAATTTATTCGGTTTAGTCCCAGAGAACAGAACTCAAAACAATTGATGAAAGTTGCAAAGGGCTAGATTTAGGATTGATGTAAGGAAAAAACAAACTACCTAACAATGAGCGCTCTCTAAAATTGGAATGGTTGGCTTTATTGAATAATGTATTCTCCTACCCTAGAAGTCACGAAACATATCCTTTGACTTAGTGATGCCACTTCTGGGCCTATACCCAAAGAGATCAAAGGACTCATATGCAAAAATATTTATAAGTAGCTCTTTTTGTTCTAGGGAGGAACTGCAAACTATGTTCATAAGTTGTAGAATGACTAAACAAATAATGGTATATTAATGTAATGGAGTATTTTTGTGCTGTAAGAAATGAGAAATAGATGGTTTCTTAGAAAACTGGAAAGACTTGTGTGAACTGATATGGTGTGGCATGAGCGAAACCAGAACTATTTACTCTTTATACAGCAATAACATTGTAAAGAAAAACTCTGACAAGCAATGACTAACCACGATTCCAGAGTACTGATGATGAAACATGCTACCCACCGTTTCCATCAGTAGTTGGTAGTATGGCATATAGAACTCTGTCCCTGGCATCAGTTCAAATTTGGGGCCAGATTTAAACTTAGCTAGCTCTGTGATCCTGGGCAAGTCACTTAACCTCTGTTTGCGTGAGTTTCCTCAAATATAAGATGGGGATAATAACAGCACATACCTCTTAGGGTTGTTATGAGAATCACATATTTGTAAATGTTTAATACAGTGTCTGGCACGCAGTAGGAGTTACATAAATACCTATTCCCTTCCTCTCCCCTAGCCCCTTTTCTTCTTGACCTCTCTGTAACTGTTACTGTTGAACATTTTCTCCTCCCGCATACTTTCTCCCCACTAGGTTTTCCCTGACACTGACCTCTCCTGGTTCTCCTCCTGCCTGTTTTACTGCTTCTTCTCAATGTCCTTTCCTACAGCTTCATATAAGAAGTGGGTATTCCCCAAAGCTCTGTCTTGGGCCTTTTTCTTTTTTCTCTCTATGCTAAGAGATCTTCACTTGTAGTCTATGAACTTCTTTTTTAGAATTTTATTTTATTTTTAATTTATTGTATAAACAAGCATTTCCGTAATGTAATATAATAGAAAAGATGAGTGCACATGAAACTGCAAATTTACTGTGAACAACTTGCTATTCCTTTAAATATACAACAAAGTTATCATGTAAATTTCCTTTCTTTTCTTCCCGCCCCATTAGACACAAATGCTTGTTTATATATCTAAAATTATTCTAAACATACTTCTATTTATCAGTTCTTTCTTTGGATGCTGATTGCATCCTTCTTCATATGTCTTTTATATTAATTTGGGTATTTATAATAGTCAAAATAACTTATTTGCTCAAAGTTGCTGTTACTGTATACAATATCCTCTTGGTTCTGCTCATTTAGCCTTTCATTATTTTGTGCAAGTCTTTCTATGTTTTTCTAAGATTATTGAGCTCAGCATTTCTTCTAGCACAGTAGTATTCCATCACAATCATATACCACAGCTGCTTCGCCAGAAGCCTATATGTCCATGACACACGAAAAGATTAGAAACCCTTCTTCTCTACTATCTCACTTGGTGATCTCATCAGCTCCCATGTGTTCAGTTATCCCTTCTGTGTATACTGAAGCATAGATGTGCACAGATTCTGTGCAGATGATTTCCAGATCTGTATATCTAACTCTAACCTCTCATCTGAGGACATTGTTAACTCCCTTTTGTATATCTTAAATTAGATGTGTTGAAAGAATCTCAAACTTAGTATATAGTTAAATCAAAATTCCTTATATTTTCCCCCAAACCTTCCCCTCTTCCCAACTTAATTGTTACTGTTAATGACAGTGCTATCCTTCTAGTTACCCAGGCTTGAAACCTTGATGTCAACCTTGACTTCCTACCCTCACTTCACATATTCAATCTGTTGCCAAATCTTCTTGTTTCTGACCTTATCACATCTCTCATACATGTTCCCTTTTCTCTGCTCACATAGCCATTACCCTGGTTCAGGCACTCCCCATCTCTCACCATCTGTAGTGCAGTGGCTGGCTTCTAATTGGTCTCTTTGTCCCATTTTGCTCTCCGCTCCATTCTCTTCCACTCAAGATGATTTTCCTAAAATGTAGGTTTGACAGTGTCACTCTCCTACTTATTAAGCTTCTGTGGCTCTCTGTTATTTCCCAGACAAAATAGGCTGTCCATTTCTTTTTTGGTCATTTAGTTCTTAACAACCCAGCTCCTAACCTTTCAAGTCTTCTTGTACCTTACTTCCCTCCACACACTCTACAATCCAATCACCTTGACCCACTTGCTGTTCCTCCCACAAGATACTCCATCTCCTGTCTATACTCTTATGCTGGCTTTTTGTCCCCCATGCCTGGAATGAACACCCTCTTCCCCAGCCTCTTACTTTCCTTCACTTTCTTTAAGACTTAGCTCAGATTCCACTGCCTTTCCCAGTCACCCAGCTTTTAGAGCCTTCCCGATTGCGTTCCATCTTCTCTATCCATAGCAATATGTATGTAGTTACTTTTGTATTTACCTACCTTTTTAGAATGTGAGGGCCTTAAAGGCAGGGTCTGTTTTTGTCTTTCTCTATATCATCAATGTTTACCTTAGCACAGTGCTTAGCAGATAGGAAGTGCTTAATAATTGCTTGTTGACCGACTAACAAATTGTGCACAATGTGACACAGGTCTGACTATGTCACTCCTTCTACAATGAACTCCAACAGCTCCCTACTTACCTCTGGAGTCAAATGCAAACTCCTCTGTTGAGTAGGTGGAACCTCCCATAACCCATCTCTAATCTACCTTTCCAACCTTATTATAGCATGCGTCCCTTCACAATGGGCTAGCCAGATTGACATTGACAGTCTTGCTGCTTCTCACATATCAAACTCCCATCTCCTATCTTTCTACATTTCTGGAATCCACTCCCTTCTCATTTCCATCTCTTAGATTTCCTAGTTTCCTTTAAAGTTCAGTTTATGGGCTAGCTGTATGCTAGTGCTTTCCCCACCAAATTACCTAGCTTTTATTATCATATATATTTATGTACATACATACTCCCATTCCCTTTACAATGTAAGCTCCTCGAGGGCAGAAACCTTTGTTTAATTTTTGTCTTTGTATCCCACTTAACTAACACAGCATGACTGTGAGCACTTAATAAGTATTTGACAATTTGACTAAATGATTGAAGTAAATTTTAAACATTGACCATGATACAACGTGTGGGAAGTAAAGTAGCACCAGGACTATTTCTTATCTGTATAGAGAAACTGTGACTACTTGCAGAGGAAGTGCAGAAAAGACACTGGGCATCGAGAGGCTAAGTGACTCATGCTGGATTACACGGCCAATATGTTTCAGAGATCTTTCTGATTCTGAGGCCAGATTTCCATCCACTCTTGCCATTCTGCCTGTCATTATTTCTAGCCCTAATTTCTCTTCTAAATTCTATAATCACATCACCAACTGCGTACTGGATAGCTCCTCCAAGAGGCATTTCAAACTAAGCATGTTCAAAATGTATTTGTCTTCACCCTTAAACCTGGTCTAACTCTAAACTCCCCTAATTTGTTGAGAGCACCACTACCTCTGAGCCACTCCAGTTTGTCACCACCCAATCATTCTTGGCTCTTCCCTATTTCATCCTCCATATTCGATCATTTGCCAAATCTTGTTAATTTTCCTACATTTCTCCTCTTCTCTCCCCTCACCACCCTATTTCAGCTCTTCATCAACTTCCAAGTGGGCTACTGTAATTGCTTCCTAATTGGTCTCCGTGATTCCAGTCTTTCTCCTTTCTAATCCATGCTCCCTACAGGTGCCAAAATAATCTGCCTCAGAGTCAAATCTGACCACGTCACTCCTTTGCTCCCAAATCTTCAGTGTCCCCCCACTGCTTATAGAATAATATGCAAACTCCTTAGTCTGACATTTAAGGCTCTGTGCTATCTGTGCTATCTTTCTAGCCTTGTTTCATATACTTTTCTTTCATGCATTGTTCATTACACCCAGACTGGACAACTAACTGATCCCTTGGAACTCTATACTTCATCTCCTTCCACTGTGCATTTGTATATGCCAATCCCTATGCCCTAGGTGGTACTTTGATCATTGTGTCAAATCACTTCAGTAATAAACATAACTGTTCCCAAGTTCATGGAGTGATTGGAGGGATCTTTGGGCTCAGTGTAACAACTTAAGTGTAAGTTATGTTACACAGCTCTCATTTTCAAGGCTATTACTTAGACCTGTAGTCTGAAACCTTCACAAGAGTTTGCTCATAGGTAGTACCACCTTGCCTTTTTCAGACCTCTTTGATGGAAAAGTATTCCTATTGTTGTGAAGATGTCATACCATTATGTTTCCTCAATTCATCACTAATGTCATTAATGATTCCAGTAATGACCTACAGAAAATAAAAATCCTGCAGATACAGAAAGCTTTGAAATATTTTACACAATTAATGTCTCAGAGAGGAAAACCTAATTGATCTATAGCCTTAAATTGAACTGGTGCTATTTCAAGGACCCTATATTGAATAAAAATTCATCCTTTATCTCTCAGTACAATGAATAATATTTTTCCACCTGAAGTATTTAGAAATTAAGTAGAATGAAATTAATAAATTCCAATTCAGTTGAATAGTTTCATTAGAAAATAATGTTAACATCCTATCAAATCCTCTTCCATTCTAATCTTCTAACATAAACCTGACTCTGCATTTCTTTTCCAGTACTTTTCATTTTTTCATTCATTCACATTTCTATTCTTTCTAGGATTGTAATAAACAGAAAAAAATACATATTTTACTTTATTTATTTTACTTGCCTGAGTGGAATTAATTTTAGTTTAATATGTAAATAACTTATCTCTATGGAATGAAAGAATGAAGTCAGAAAAACATTTAGAAATATAAGGTAATCGTGGGAGACAGTATCTGGTTTTAGATATGTGTATATATGGAAGTTTGAGGAAGACAGAGGTAGAGAAGGAGTGGGTATTTATATATGAGAGAAAGAGAGGTGAAATAACTTTGCCAAGGTCACACAGGTAGTGATAGAATTTAGATCTGAATCCAGGTCTTCTGACTTAAAATCCAGTACTGTTTTCATTACTGCTTCATTTGGCTTCCTTTTCTCATATTATTGTATTTCAAGTGTTCTAAAATTCTTTTAGAAAAAGTATACTCAAATGAAGAGAAAAATAATTATTTTACATGGAAAAGGATGGTTTTATGAAAATCCATACAATGGGGATTAGGAAACTCCTAAACACAATCTGTTATTTAGATGCTCTGGTGCAAATCAATATGAGTATGTTGAAATATTCTCTTTTTTAAGGCCTAGCTTAGGTGCTAACTCCTCTGTGAAGCCCTCCTTCATTCCCCCAAGCCTAAAAGGAGTTCTCAGTCTTTACATTTTCTTATAGCACTTAATCTTCACTTACCCTTTGTCATTATCACATTCTACTTCATGTGTTTTATGTACAAATATATTCCTCCTCTTACACTGTAATGTTTTAAGAGTGTAAATATAGATTTTTGTTTGTTTTTTCTTACCAGTAATATCCCTGACATAGTACTTTGTACACAGATATTTATTGTTAGAGTTAAATAGCTTTGCTTTCTTGAAAACTCAGTTTCTTACTTTCCTTCAGTTTCTTTTCCTCTGCCTGCATCCTGATCGTCTCACACTCTTAAAAATCTCCACAAATGTTCCTTTAACCTTGCTATTCTCTAAAACTGTTATGTTCCCTCTCTCCCTCAAACTGTTAAAAACGTATCTTATTAATATATTTTATTTCACGAGTCACATTCTAATGCCTCACCTTTCCAAAACTGATGTTCACCAGAAACTTTATGCAAAACCACCTGATATATTGATTGTGATTCTTAGCACATGTCACATTTCACTTTTGTAGTTTACAGAAAGGATGTGTACTTTAACTTTAGTAGTTTGTACATTGTATTTGACCTTAGCCTTTTAGTGTTGTCTTTATTTACAGGGTTGAAATCTGTGAATATTGTGGATTTGGGGCTTTGGTTTCTTCACTCTTTATCACTTACTTTTTACATGACCTCTCATGTTTATCTGAATTCTTCATATTTTTTAATTACTTATGATAAAAATCTTCCATTTCTTCCTGCTTTTTTAATAATGATAGAGTATTTCTGTTGGTGTAGATTTCTGTTTGGCAAGTAAGTGCCAAGAATCCAGATGTTCTCACCATGAATTTATAGAAATTTCTGTTGTTCTAAATCAGAGAAGAGATGGGTAGACAGGGTTAGATAAAACCAGAATCAATCCAGACCAGCTCACATGGAAAAATATCTGAACTTGAAAAAAGATCAACTTTTTTTTCCTTCTTGCTACCCTTATTCACTTCACTGCTATTGAAACTAGGCAGTCAGATAGCATACTTCTAGTTGAAAAGTAAGACTTATTCCAGCGAAACTGCAATGTGCTAAAATCTAATAAGTTTAATCATGTTACATGTAAGATTCAGAGGTAGACTCCACCTCAGAAATAATCTTATTTTCAGATGAAACTGAATCAAAGAGATTATAAATAATTTGCCTAAAGTCATGTTGGAGATAAGTAGCAAAGCTTTGAACTCAGTGCTGCTTCAATATACTTTATTTCAATTCAGTAGATGTTTATTGAATACTTGGTATATGCAAGGTTCTCTGCTTAAACAATGAAGAAGATATAAGAATATATAATTACTTTCCTCAAGTACTTTACAATCTAGTAAAAAGTCTTTAACAATGACTTTGAATATCACCTGTCAGCAGCCTGTAAAAGAAGACTGATAGCCTCTTGAATTAGTGTTGTTTGAGGTACATGGGATTTTTTCTTAAAATGAAAATGTCTTAGTCAGATTGGCTTATCTGCTTCATTTCCTGCATTTCGTGGCAAATTAAATGCTCTGTCTACATGAATATTTTTTGTTATAAGTCAGTATCTATACTAGGAAAGCGAGAAGACAGCCTCTCTGATAGCACAAAACTTACAAATCCAAATGAAATTTGTTCAGAGATACGCTTTACTTCCAGCCTAAGGAGGACCGGAGATGAGAAATAGCTCTGGGGGTCAAGTCTCTTTCATTGGCACTCTGATGGCTCATAGGGAGTTAACACCTAAGATAAAGTAGGGAGGTGGCAAAAGAGCACCTAGCTGTTCTTGATGAATTCAAGCCATCAGACTCAAATGAGCTAGATTTCAGAGTACTGAAGAAACAAGCAAGTGTAATTGCTGAGTCATCACCAGTGTTTTTCTTCAAGATTGTGGAGAATGAGAGGGATACTGTAGTATTATAGAAGGGCTAATATCCCAAGTTTCACAAAATGGAAAGTAATAGAATCTTAAAATTATAAGCCAGTGAGCTTGACTTCAATTCCCGGCAAAATTCCAGAACATTTGTAAAGGGATGGTTGGTAAACATAGAAAAGGAAGTAGAAATTACAGTCTTGCCAGCCCATGATAATTGGGAGAGGGGGAGAGTACATCCAGAAATTATCATGAAGGAGAAACCAAAAGCATCAATAAAACTTTTTAAAAGGACATAGCCCTGATATGTAGGTGTAAAGCTTTTAAATATTCTTTAGCCCCTCTTGTGTTTCATTCCTAAACTATTCTTTTTAATATAGATCTCATATCTTAATCTCACCTTTGCATTGAAGTCATGAAGCATTTAAATATTGATTGAATTTGGAAGGTTTATCAAGTTCTTTGTAGCTTTTCACTACATCCTTGTACTTTGTGGCATATAAAATAGTCAACTACCTTAATGATGGTCATTTTGCAAATACTTGTCATAAGCATTCCAATAAGATATGACCAAATGTCCCATGAAATGACATTTATTGGTGCCTTTGGATAAATGATAAAAGCCACTTCTGACAACTCCCTTGCTGGGTTTGCCAAGAAGAACTTGTTGGACATCTTTCCATTTTGCAGCATTTCCTTTCATTTTCTTATTTCACTTGTGAAATAAGTGAAAACCTTAGATTGATAATGATACTGTTCTTGCAGTAATGTTAGTATGCCCCCTCAGTCACGGGACCAAGATCTCACATTTAATGCATCAAAAAAGTAATATTTACAGATAGTATAAGATTCTATGATCTGTAGCACCCTCTATTCCTGTTTCTGCCAATATGCTACCATCGTGGCAGGAATGAAAAAAGACTAAGGACCATTTTGTATTTTTCTTTGCTTGATGGATTGCCATGGACAAAGAATTACAAGTGGCCAGCCTATTGGTGATGAATCTGTATAATCAGGTAGGTTTGTCCTTGAAAAGCAGACATAAAATTGCTGGTATCATACCTGAAACATTTTAAGTACAACAACAACAACAAAAAAAACGTAATAGATCTTTGTCCACCATTGGGGTTGTAATATGGCAACCAAAAAACCTAATGCAATCTTAGACCATGTAAACAGAGACATAATGTCCAGGGGGTAGGGGGGTGATAATGCTTTTGATTGTGCCTTTATTTGACTACATCTGGAGTACGGGGTCCAGTTCTGGGTGCTATAATTTAAGAAAGACATTGGTAATGTGGAGAATATCCAGATGAGGGCAACCAGGTTGGTGAAGAACCTGATACTGCTCCATCTAAGGATCAATAGAAATGAAAAAGTTTAGACAGGAGAAAAGTTCAGGAGTGAGGAGGCATAATGCCTTTCTTGAAGTACTTGAAAGACTCACTTGGAAGAGAGATTAGATTTATTTCGATTGGTTTCAGAGGGCGAAATTAAGAGTGATGGGTACAGAAAAGTCAATCTAGGTTTACAATCAGGAGAAAATTCCTAGCAAGTAGAGCTATCCTGAAGAAGAATTGGACTGCTTTGGTAAGTAATTGCGTCCTTTTCCAAGGAGATTTTGAATTGAAAACTTGATAACTAGTCATTTTTTATGTCATAGAGGGGATTTTTAAATGTTCAGGTATAGATTAGATCAGAAAGTCTCTGAATTCCCTTTTTACTCTTGAAGTTCTGTGATACTATGTGCTCTAAAGAATGGACTATTAAAGATAAAATAGTTGCAAGTACTAAGCTAATTTCATTAATTTCTAAGAGATTTAAGAAAAGTCCCAATGAAGGTAAGATTTACTGTTGTCTAACATCTCTTTTGAGTAGCAGAGCTCGTCCTTTTTTTTTTTTAAGGAAGTGCTATACTTCTATAATTCAGTGACTCTGTGGTCTTAATGATGTGCTTATTCCCTCCGTTATTGAGTATTATGACCATCTAATCTTGTGTGGGTCTCCCAAAAAGGATTCAATAGAGGATCAGTCCAATTCAATCCAGAAACTTTACTCTGGGTTTTTATTGTAGTTGTTTTTATTATTTTTTCACATTTTATGGGGAAGATTGTAGCACTCTCACTATTCATCCCTCACCTTGCTGCATGACTAGCCCTTTTATAAAATTACAGAATAATATTACTTTAGCCACTGCTTAACAGTAGACCATCCTTGTAAATATTCTGTGGCCTGCTTACTTCTATTATCTTCTGGGTCACCCATAACTTTGATATTGTAGGGATTGGGGTATTGACACACAACCAGGAAATATCACTTGGAGAACATTTGTGACTTTTTAAAAATTGGGTTTTTTAAAATATCAGTAGCTTGATGTTATTAGAAGTACCACAAAATGTCCAAAATACAGTCCAACGTACTCTCCTCTTCCTGTTCAATCCTATACCCAATTCACTGTCCTTCTGCATTGCCTGGACCAGATATAGGATCAATTGTACTAATTCAGTGGCTCTCCAACTATATATCATAGTTTTAGCAGACGTTTAAATTTCCTGTGCGGATTGTTAGGTCTAACTTCTTTGAGTAATCATGCACCTCACTTAAGAGGTGATCAGGCCCTATACATATTGGATCTAAAATCCACATTCATATAAAGACTTATTTGCGAATCTTTTACTACAATAGTAATCCACAGACTTCATATTGCACTTGGTTTTAGAACTGTTCTGTCTGAGCTCAAGCCATTCTCAAGATTAATGGACAGAGTATTATATAGATTCCATAATAGGATAAGGCCCCATCCCTGCCCTAGGCTATCTCAGGAAAGTTTAGTTATTACAAACTCACCTAATACCAGAAAGCTGACCCTCAGCCAACAGGAGAGGATACCAAGCATACAAGATGTCTAAGAAAAACACATTCACAAATATGGCTTGCCTGACTTCCTTCCCAGGGGTTAGTGATCCAAGGGAGGCAGAAACTAACATTCCTAGATCAAGGATGTCTCCCAGAGATTGCAGTAATGCAGTTATGATTTTGCTTAACTCTGAAGATTCACCTAAGTCTGGGTCATCTTCCAAAGGCCAGTGAAGTGCTAATAATAGCAGTTTGCTTCAGACTACTGCTCTATACATCCCCTCCCCACATTCCCACACTGTAAATGACTTTCACTATCCGTTTGAGGTATTAATGCAGTTCACAGTTCTCAATTGTCCTATTCCTCTTTTCAGATTGCTAATAGTGATTCTAACTGGTGGTGGCCGCAGACCACACATAGTCATCTGGATGAATAGCTACAAGGGTCCTTAAGTCAAGTTCATGTTCACAGGCTTCTATAAGGATTCGTTGGGTTGCCCAAAGCATCCCAGAGGAATGAAGACAATTTAATTTGGCTCTCAATTCCTTTCTTTTTCTGTCAGTGGAATGTAAATATACTTCCTTTCAAATTCTGCCTTAGTACTTACTTTACATGTTTTCTTTGGTGTAATGATAAAGACCTCAGAATACAGATTTCTAGTTCTATATAGTGTAGAATATGATATCACGCATCATAGTTATCTGTTTGTGTCCTAGACTGACCTGGACTATAGGCTTCATTAGATCAGTTATTGTATCTTATCCAAACTCTTTATCTCCCACATTTCCTCATTCCTTGTTCTACACATGGGTGCTAAATAAATAAGAGCTTAATAAATGTTTGCTGAATTGAATAGAAAAATTCTAATTTATTAATTTGCACTGAGGGATAGGGCAGCTAGGTGGTACAGTGGATAGAATTTCAAGCTTGGAGTCAGGAAGATTCATCTTCCTGAGTTCAAATCTGGCCTCAGACACTTCATAGCTGTATGACCCTGGGCAAGTCGCTTAACCCTATTTTCCTCAGTATCAAACTACTCCCAGCATCTTTGCCAAGAAAACCCCAAATGGGCTCATGAAGAGTCAGACACAACTGAAACAACTGAACAACAACAGTGAGAGATAGACCTTGATCATGTCAGGTCACCTCTTTTCTCTCCAGTTTTCTCATTTATAAAATTATGAAGTTCAGTGCTCTAAGCTGTAAAGTCCATTGCAGCTCCAAGGTTCTATTACTTTATGATGATAATCCTATGACACAATAATTCTACCAGCCAAGAAGACTCAAATACATATGTCCACTATTCAGAAAACTGCTTTCCTAGCATTAAGCTACCAGGGAAGGTTAATCCATAACTGGGAAGTGACTTGATAAGCATGGATTTCTAAAAGAAAGAAAAGGGAGAGTTTGAAGTTCTTAAAGAATATTTTCCTTAAAGTGTAGATTATCCTGGATTATCCTTTATGTGAGTTCTTAGTCTCTTTTTGCAAATTCATTTAAATTCTAACTCAGAAACAAAGCAATGTTAATACAAATTGATTTATGTTTTAGCTTCTATCCCCAAATTTTGAATCCCTTTATGTTTGTCCCAGAAGAATCAAAGTATAGACCCTGATGGGGATTGCCTTGCCATCCAGACCAAGAGGTTTCATGCTTGCTGACTGGAGAATCCTCTTCCTTGGATAGTCGTGGACATGCCCTGACAGATTTGTCTTCAGCTGATCTTACTTGAAACTACTTTATCTGTATGTATCCTTACATCACCTTTTTTAATACCAGTAAATTATCTCCAAATTGTGTTATTGTTTCTTAAAATTATATATCATGTATTTATCATCATATTGTCAATTTGTATATTTCGTATTTCCCCTTCAGGATCGTAAGCTCTATGAGAATAATAACTATGCTTTAATTGCATTATTATCTTCCTAATCACTTATTATCTCCTTAATCACTAATAAATACTTAATAAATGGTCAGTGAATGAATGGAAAATCTAAGTAACTCAAATTTATAATAGTGCTTTATGAGACTTTACAAAGTGCTTTTCTCATGCCAATTAATAAATTCCATATGCATTTTTTTCATGCAAAAATTGTACATCATGTTATGTGGGATTGTCTAATTTTATACGTGATATGGGAGTTCTTGTCACTTTCAGTCATAGAGTGCTACTCTTTAACCTGAGTATCTTGTTCTTTGGCTTTCCTTATTCTTGGCTGTCCTTTGGCTGTCCTGTTCTTATTGTGGGATCAAGATTTAGTAGCAAATTATACTTTGAGGTCTAAATTATATGGTCATTCTTACATATTTTAGGGCCTATACAAACATACCATTCTAAAGCTAAAGAAGTTTGGCTTTTCTTGACTTTCTCATGTGAATTTTGTCATCTCTCTTTCTCTAGATTGAGATTTAAATGAAACTGGAAGTAAAGTTAATCTAAATGCATTCATGTTTGAACCAATCCAGGGATTCCTCCGTAGTAATCCCAAAGGAATCAAGGCAATTTAATTTGGCTCTCAGTTCCTTTCTTTTTCTGTCGGTGGAATGTAGATTTACCTCCTTTGAAATTCTGCCTTATTTCACATGTTTTCTTTGGTGTAATCATCAAATGGCATTCACTCATGGTACCCTCACAATCTGCCTTCCACTACTCCTGAGGAATGGCCAACTACTTCTATTCTCTGCCCTTCAGTTCCAGTAACTAAAATTTATACTAGATCATATCTGAAAAATATTTTTATTCTTCTCTGCTTATTGTTACACATAAATAGCCACAGGTAAAAATATCACTAGAGGAACATTAAGGATTAAGCTAATACTAATAGCTAAAGGCATCAACTTTGCTGATAAATCAATTAAAATATAACTCACTTCTTTGTTTTACTTGGCTTTTGAAGACCTAGTTTAAGGTTAACAAATGATATTAAGTTCGTTAGATCTAGTTTGGAACTTTTTGTGGAATGAGACAATTGACCAGTTGCATTTGAATATGGTTTAATAATGAGTACAAATCAAATAAAAATAAATATTTTTAAATTTTATTATACATAAGAGCAACATGTTATACTTGAAAATATATCCAAGTAAGCTCCATTCTACTTTTCTGTGGGTAGGGCATACACTGTTCCACCTACTGCAAAGGATTTTAAATGACCAATTTTTTCACAGAGCAAAGTAACCGTAGTGGTTTGTGGCTTTTGACAGAGAGAACACCTTGTAATTGCTAATTTCCTGAATCAAAATATAGCTCAAGGTTGCTGCCTAAAACCATGGCGCTTTGCAAGGATTAATAAACAATACAAGAAAAATGCTAGTTTTCCTATAAATACAGATGAACCCAGGCTTGCAGGGAGCTTCTTTGGATGAAATACACAAATGCACACATTTCCTGCAAAGGCATAAAAAAGACCAAAGAACAGTATGGGTAGAATCAAATTTCTCTTGGTGTAATTCTTGCCCTCATATAAAATGTTCTATCATTTGAAGTTGTCCTTAATGTTATGTTATGGTTTTTTAAAATGTCATCCCCTCTGTCATTCTTTTTCATTTCATTGGATTGTTTAATCCATTCACATTTAAAGTTATAAGAGTTAGGTTTTATCTTATATGGATTTTTTTCAAGTTGTGATTTCTCCCTTTTCTGCTGTAAGTACAGTATTATGTTTCTTCAGTTACCTTAATCTTTTTTTAGTGATCCCATTGCCACTGGCTCTCTTTTCCTCACCCTGACCCCTTTTTTTTTCTTTCTTAACTTTTTTCCCCTTGCAATTTTGTTTGTTGGCTCCTCTTTGATTTTAATCTGATTATGTATTTCTTTCCCTCTTTTTTTTCCTTACAGTTAATCACATAAATTCCCCCTTCCTTTGCATCCCTACAAGCTGATCATTAGGTTTTTTTATTTCATTTTTTGTTCTACTTTCCAAAGGATTTCTCTTACTGTCTTCATTATCCATCTTCTCTTTCTGTTTACTCTAGACCCTCATTCTCTGATTCACAACCCCAATAATTATCAGGTCTTCCTTTCTTTTCTCTGTATTCTTTATACAATCAGAGCTTCCAAGGTACCCATGTTAGTCTCTCCCTTCTAGGCACTTTCTGCCACAGCCTTGTAGGGCTTACTCCATGTAAACTCTTTTCCATTGTGTCTCCTCTCAGAACAATGCCAGTTATTTTAGGTGTCAAAGAGGACGTAGCCCCATGTGGGCCCCTCCCCCACTGCTGATCTTTGCCTTTTCTTGTTGACTTTTTTTCCTACACATTCCTGGAAATCTCCCTGTGTCCATGCTTTCCTGCTAGTTGGTCCCAGGGGTTCCATCCCCCTCTCTCCTAGGACAAGTAGATTTTCCAAGCACCATATCCCCTAGGTGTCATCCAATATAGCAAAGTCTTCATCTGCCTTCACCCACAGGAGCTTTCTTCAATGGTACCTTCTTCCCCACCCCTTTAAAATCTTCCCTTTAAGCTCTGTTCTTTCTGAGAGCACGAGTCACCTTTCCCTCATTGTTAGCCTTTTATTTGGCCGTAACATATCACTCACTCCTATCTATCCCCCTGCTGCCCCATTCCTTTTATGTCTTCCTATATTATACTGTACAAATGCTACAAAATATAATCTACAAAAAGAATCATTCACCTGTGTAGGCAGGTTGTGTCCATAATTTCCCTGTAGGGATCTTCACTGTTACCTCTAGCAGAGTTCCACCTTCCACTCTGCCTCCTTGTGTACCTTTAGAAAGAAATCTCTTATTGGTCTTTCTTTTGTCACTCTATTGCCCTTGCTGTCCTTGCCTATTGTATTTCTTCACTCCTTCTGTATTTCTGTTGTTTGAGTTGTTCAAGAAGCAAATGATCTTTTCAGTTCTGGTTTTCTTTCTAAAACTGTTTCAAACTCTTCTTTATGATTGAATGTATGCATTTTTTCCACGTGGTTAGGCTCAGATTTGTAGGATGGGTCACCCTGGGCTGTATCCTGAGCTCCATAGCTCTTCATAATATTCAAGGTCTTTCTCCTGATGGTTTACAGACTGAGTTGCTTCTAAATACGACTGTTAAATTTAGCCACTGTGTCTTGGAGTTTGTAGCCTTGGATGTTTTGGATTTTTTGATTTTTTTTTCTTGGAGACAATATGTGAATATTAAATTTGTATTTTATTGTCTATGTTCAAAAGTTCTGGGCAGTCCTCTTTTACTATTATTTCCATAACTATGTTATGGTTTTTTGCTTTGTTATATTCTTCTGGAAGATCTATGATTCTTAGGTTGTCTCTCTGCATTCTGTCTTTGGGATCAATATGTTTTGCTTGCATAGTGAGCATATTGTCTTTTAATGTTATTGTTTTTTGCTCCTCTTCTTCTAGATTGTCCTTTCTGTATTTGCATTCTTTGGTGAAGCTTGCCATTACAGATTCAAGTTTTTCTATCCTGCTCATTATTTTTTTTTAATTTATTTTTAATATGTTTAGTTTTCAGCATTGATTTTCACATGCGTTTGAATTACAGATTTTCTCCCCATTTCCATCCCCCCCCACTCCAAGATGGCGTACTCTCTGGTTGCCCTGTTCCCTAGTTTGCCCTGTTCCCCAGTTTGCCCTCCCCTCCGTCCCCCCATTCCCCTCCCATCCCCCTTTCCCTTACTTTCTTGTCCTGCTCATTATTTTTGCTGTACAAGACATAAATTCAGCTTTCATAATTCTTATTTCTCTTTTAAGCTACTTCAGCACAGTGTTGTGGTTCCATGTTCTCCTCAAATTCCATACCGTCCTCTATTCCATCAGATGTTGAATCATTTTCCTTCATTTTTCAGTATTTACTCATAGCTACCCAAACTCATTTACTAGATCTGGAGACCATATTTCCTGCTGTTGTTACTGTTTGGTTTATCTGTTCATGTTCAAGATCTCTGAGATTTCTTCTTCCTGATATCTTCTTTTGGATTCTTGTTGTCCTATGGTCCATAGAAATAGCTAAAGTTGCTTTATCTCTGGTACATAATTTCTGTTTTGGAGAGGTTTGAGAGGTTGTGGTGATCAGAAAAAATGTCTAGTCTACCATTTTGTTGCTTATTTGACAAGGGCAAATACAATTATTTCCATCTTACAGGGAATTGCCCAAGGTTATGCAAGTTAGTAACAGAGCTGGGACTGTATACTAGGCATACCCAGACTCCAACACCAGTGTGCCTGCCACTACACAACACTGCCTCCTCCTAAAAGTCCATTTCTCTTTCCATGTGAACCTGCCGATTCAATTTAACAAACATTTATTAAGTGCTTATTCTGCAGAGTACTGTGCTGAGAGTTAGAAGAGACATAAAGTTTAGATAAGAGACAGCCTCTGCTTTCATGAGTTTAGAATTTACTAGAGGGTAACGTGTACATAATAATAACAATGGAAAATAGATCCATTATAATTGAAAAACAAAGTGCTTTGTCAGTCATTGTCATTTCTAGTCTATTTTTCAATAATAATTTTCATGCTACAACTTAATATTTCCTTTCTTGGGTTATCAGACCATCAGTTTTCAATGTCCTCAGCCCAAAAACTTTACTTCCCTTTAGTTCTCAAATGATACATTCCGCTTATTCTTTTCAAACAATTTTCTTTAGTATTAGCCTTCTCATGGACCTTTTCACAGAGGTTTCTTTCAAGACATTGTGGCATTAGTAATTATTTACTTGAACTATGATTGTGTTGTAGTCAATCCAGTTGTATACTAATGAGGTTAAAATGTCATAAGTTGTCTACAACATCTCCAAGTGGTCACCCAGCATGTACTTAAGGACCTCTCATTATGGAGCTCCTGGGATAGCCAATTCCAATTTCAGACAGCTCTGATTCGTAGGTTATGTCTTTATACTGAACCAGAAATTACTTCTAAAACTTTGCTCCATTCCTCATTTCTCTGATCCAAATAAGATATATCTTAATTCTTCTATATGATAGCTCTATATATGCTTGAAGACTATCTTTCCCCTAAATCTCTTTCTGAGCTGGCATTCCCAATTCCTTCAGCTGATCATCAAACAGCATATTTTCTAATCGTCTCACCTTCTTGACATTCTCCTTTGATTATACCCTAGCTTATCAATATATTCTTTTAATATATGACGCTCATGACAGAATGCAATAATCTGGATGTGGTTTAGCTAGAGCAGACTACAGTGGTAATGTAAACTCCTTTGTTCTGAACACTATGCTTCTATTAATACAGCCCAATGTTGTATTAGCTTTTTGAGCCACCATTTTTGACCCACGAACTGTTATCTCAGTGAGTTTGTAGTCTTCTAAACTGCCCAGATATTTTTCTCACAAACTTTTATCTAAATATATCTCCTCCCGTGCTGTGCTTTTTTGCTCCTTTGTACCAAAGTGTAGGGCTTTATATTTCCCTATTACACTTCATCTAATTGCTCTAGCCTTTTTAGCATTCTACCTAGTATCCTAATAGTTTCCTCACATGAATATAGCTCCACTGCCTGCTTTATTTAGTCTGTTCCTTTTGAATAAAGTATACTCTTCCAGAGTAATATTGTAGTCATGAATCCCAATGTCACCAAGTCTTGGTGGTAGCCATATGTTCATTTTTTAATAATTATCAACTTGATCATCATCAGACAACAAATAATCAAATACACATACAAAACAAGGAGTCAAATCTTTAAACCTGTCATTTCTAACAAGACAGAATTAAGTAAATGAACTAATAGCAGAAAATTAATGCTTTTCTTCTGTGCCTGCCTCTAAGTCTGTATAAAATTCTGTTAGCTCAGATTTATTTTCATTCTTAAAAAGTGGATAGGGTTTTTTTGAAGATGAAGACTGTGTATCCTGAATTCTAGTTCTTCTGATCCCAAAGTTCATCTCTTTGTAAAGTTCTTTCTATAATATCTGGTATGCTTTGCATTTATTATTTTTTTATTCAACCATTCTCCGGTTGTTGAACATGTCCCCCATACCTGAAAGCGTCGCCCCCTCACCTCCACTTCTTAGAATTCCTGGCTTCTTCAGAATTTAGTTCAAATTCTACCTTCTGCAGGAGATCTTTCTTTATCCCCTCATTTGCTGCTATCTTCCCCTCTAAAGCTATCTTCCATCCAATAAATATATATGTGTGTGTATTATATGTGTATATATGTATATGTATATGTATACCTATTTATGTACATTTTCTCCTCTAATTAGAATATAAGCTTCTTGAAGGCAAGGACTGGTTTTGTTTATTCTTTGTATGCCCATCACTTAGCACAAGAATTGGCACATCAGTGTATAATAAATATTTGTCAATGGATTGATTGCTAGATTGTTTCCTATTTAACCATTACAAATATATTAACTATCAATATTTTGTGCATATAAATATTTTTCTCCTTTTAATGATGTATTTGAGGGAAAAGTTTATGACCCTTACCTTATTGATCACCAAAATACTTGCAGTACGTTGTCAACTTACCAGTATATTAAGAGTTCCTATTTGCCTTAGTCCTATAAATAATTAATTTTTGTTTGTGTTTTTCTTTCACTGCTTTTGGCCATTCTAGTGACTGTAAGGTTGAAATGTTCTTTGTTGACATTATTACTTAAATGGCACATGTGGTGATTAGTAGTTTGTATCTTTTTCTTAAGATATTTTCTGTTCATGCCCTTTGAGGATTGCTCTATTGGGGAGCATGTATTATTAGTCTTTGAAATATGTATCAGTTCCTTATAGATTCTGGATATCAAATTTTTAGCTGATATGCTTATTAAAATATAAATATTTGTCAAGTGTGTTTCTTTTAATTTAGATATTGCTTTTTGTTATTTAGAAACCTTTATCATTGTATAATCAAACTCATTGATTTTTTTCCCAATAACAACTCTTTGTTTGATAAAAATGTCTCTCTTCTCTATAGTTGAAAGAAACATATTATTCCATTTTATAAAGTCAGATTTGCTTGCTAGCTTAGTTCACTTTGTTTATTTTTCATAATTTGTTCATTTTTTATAAAAATAATGAAACCATGGTTTTATTCATACATCTACTTCTTTAAAGGTTTTAGGAACTGGAAATGTGAATTCACTTCATTTATCCCTAGCAAGTGTTCTAAATCAGGTGAACAAGTTTGCAGTGTTAACATTTGCATCCTTGCACACTTTCGATTGTTCCTCCTTAAATGTAGATGGGTCAGACTAGAAATAGGACTGAACTTACATACCAGAAGGCATCTCTTTTTTGTCACTAATATGTTTATGAAAAGCCTTTGAAATCTTTCTGTTGCTTCAAAAGACAAAGCCCAACTTTTTACCTGGTTAATAATTTCTCTAACTTATGATGCAGATACTTAAACGTATCATAATCAGAGAACACCACAGATTGCCTACAAATGACTTAATTGAAAAAGGCCGTGCCTCATAGACAAAAGACCTTTGAATTTAGAATCAGAAGACTTGGGTTCAGTCCCTGGGTCTCTTACTCACTGTTATGTGAACTTAGGCGGGTGACTTTATTTTTTGCTTTGCTTTCTTCATCTGTAAAATGGTAATAATAGTACTTGTACTACAGCCACTTTTAATTTTTGCCCAAGTTTCTTCCATTACAAATAGGAATAATAATAATAATATTTGCAGCACTTACTTCATAGGATGATTGTGAGCAAAATACTTTATAAATATATAAACCATCTAAATAAATTCAGTCAAAGATTAAGAATCCTACTTGGTGAAAGTGCTCATCCTTAATGTCAAGGCAATTTTACAAAAAATCCTCGGAAACAGTGTATAAAGAGCCACATGTCTTGGAAGAATATATTGGTTTTTCTTGTCTTTTGAAGAGGTGGAGGGGGAAAAAGGTCAAGATTTTTGATTTCCTTCGTATTGGAGAGCTTCTTTCCATCAATTCAACTTATTTGTAACTTAAGTATTAGAGAATAGCTTGGGGAACTGAGAGATTGTGTTTTTCCCATAGTTTTTCCTCAGACACATAAAAGGTGGATAACAGTGGATAAACAGAAAAATTGACATTCTTACATGTATGAAGAGCTTTAAAGATGCTAAAGATGCTTGACAATGAATGCCAAGGACAATAAGAAGGGTTTTTTTTTCTTTTTATGTATCAGAGACAGGATTTTAACCCAGGCGCTTGTTGATTCCAAGATTGGCCCTCTTTCTTTCCAACGCTGTTGTCTTGGGGGGAAAATGTCTTTAAAAAGCAAAATAAATTCTACTTCCTAATTTGAGAGAAAGAGGGGAAGAGAGAGTAGAAGGGGGAAGAAGAAGGACAGGACGAAGAGAAGGAGAAAGAGAGAGAAGAAGAAAGAATGAGAATATTATTATGAATATATATGTACATATGCACATATATAGACACACACATACACACAGACATATATCAAGGAGAAAGTGCATTGCATCATCTATTATATAATAATGCTGTTTTGGCAGGTATATATCCTTTCTTCATACATTGGCTGAGTATGTTACCGTGGACCAACTATACTTTCATAACACTCTGTTCTGTTTCTAGCAGCAGCACCCAAGTTGGCTTGCTAGTGCCTCCTTTTGGTGGCTGACTATCAGATTGAGCCACTCTCAGATGAAGACTCTTCCCTTCTTCCATGACCTGTTTTCTAAAGCTAAATAGAGCCTTTCTTTAAGTATTTTATTACTTTAAGAAACTTTGTACTGAGCGCCACTACAGGGACAATTACAGTGGGCTAAAATAATGAATGGGAGCAGTATACATAAGATTTTTGACATCTTAACAATTTATCCTTGTCTTAGATACATGTGGGCCTTACTTGTATCTCATTTCCTCTCTTACCTGACTGAACCCCCTCTTCCAGGTGTTGCCTTGGAATCCAGGCCTAATCCTGGTTGTATAGTAGGCAAAGACTATCTAGCTTTAATTTTGGCAAGCCTTCTGCACATCTTCGCCTTTCTAGGAATCTGCTTTCCTAACCTAACTCTGGATGTAGAAGCCTCTACCATACAGTGCTTTTAGCAGGTACCCCCTTTTCTGATCCCTGTCACTCTGTTGTTCCCTTGGGCATCAAGCATAGAAAGAGCTATTAGCTCCTTCACCCCAGGCTTGTTGACTATAGATAGACCTATAAAAAGGAGCCCCATTCTGGATCCTGGCTCCTTAGATAAGAAAGAACTTTTTCTTAGTTGTCCTCCTATGACTTCCATGCTTGGCATAATTAAAAAAAGTTCTAAGACACCAAGTTTCTGGGTAAATTAAAATCAGTTTTATTGACTACATCTAGAAAGCAGTCAACAAAAACAGACTCAAAGGGAGCGAACTTGTTGAACCTTTGATGTTTATAAAGTCTTTTGAAAAAGGGTTACGCCTGAGGATGAAAATCAACTCTGATTGGTCAACGAGTAATAAGAAAAGAATGAATACTAAAATAGGAAGTGGACTATATTAAAATGAGGGTCATCCACTTGGATCACCCATGTCTTGGTCAAAGAGACTTATCAGTTTCCATATCGCCCATCTGACAAAAGGGAGGATCCACATTTCCGCAGACTTGTCTGAGCAAACGCAATGAACAGGAATGTACCCATTAGCCTAAACCTCGAATTTCTTTTACTATCTTTGATTAGATCTCAGTCATCCTGGTTGGGTTAGTCTTTTAGAAAGATTTCCTACCTCAGTTGTTTTCTGGATGAGGAATTAGAAAAGGGGGGAAAACTTGGTCCTAATACAGTAATTAGTTGTTAATACCAGAAAGAAATAATCATTTCTCATGTGCTTATATGCAACTTACAATATACATTCCTTTACCTGTGAAACTTTATAACTCTAACCTTGGAAGTTTTCGGTTGCTTTTCTCTGCCCTGGATAATTTGCCTGAAGTAAACATATGCACCAGACAGATGTAGCAATGATTGTCCTGTAGATGTAATTTTGGCTTTGTTAATGCCCTCACTTACAGCCTTTCACTGCTTCATTCACCAGTGTGTTCATGAGCTGCCTCTCTCCTTTGGATGTAGGATATGCTTTTACCATGGGAAAGGAGCTGCAGAACCAGAAGCCGACTCTCATTTCCAGTAGCCAGGTTGTCTTTTTAGCCTCTCCCCAAATTTGCCCAACCTTCTTAAGTAAGCTCACCCTCTCATTCCACAAACTAGTAACATCTTGCTATTGATATGCCCCTCCCTCAAGCTTAAGAGGGGAAAACATTAGTTTCTCTGCCTTCTGTCCAGGGTTTCCGAGTTGTTTTTTCTTTCATATAGTCTATACCACTATGACAGGTTGAATAGGATTCTACCCGAAGGAAACTATTCAAGACTGTATATCACACTTTGGACCTCCTCTGGGTCAGAGACAGAGCTGTGGTGACAGGGAACCCTGAACAATCATCAGCTTTCTCTGGCCTAGTTGTTTGTTCAACTTGAGTTTGTCCCTTGAGTTCATTATCTTCTGGTGCTTTTACCTCGTCATTGGCCAGCTGTTATCTTCAAATCCGCACTAAATTCATTCATCTGTGTCCTGCCCTTTCTACCCAGTGCCTCCACTTCAGCATTAAACTTACAAAAACCTTCATGTAACCAACTGTAGCAGCAGTGTGGCAAAGTGGAAATACGCTAGGCTTCTTGACAGAGTACATGAGTTCAAATACTGGCTTTGGTATTTATAACCTGTGAGACTTTAAGCAAATTGTATAATCCTCTCTACTATTATCAGCTCGGAAATTGGAAGAAGAGACTAAATGATCTGTAAAGTCTTCTCTGGCTCAAAATCATATGATCCTAACCCCTAAAAAACTGGGAATTTGTTGGTTCAAAGGATGATTACAAGTAAGCTTGGGTATTTGTGAAATACCACCTCTTTGTTAAAAAATAGCTTACTTTTTATAGCTATTATGAAATATTTTCATGTACTTTAATATGATTTGTAGAATTTGAAGATCAAATGAGGTCAGTTATGTAAAGCATTAATTGCAAAGCATTTTATAAAAAAGATGAATTATTGCAGTTGTTATAAATCATCTATGTCATTTCCTGTTGCTTAATAGAACATGTTTCAATCATGGGAAAGATTGCTTAGTAGCTCAAGGAAGGATATACTATGTCCAAGGTTGCTATTCCAAGTAGGCTATTTGAGGGCTGCTCTGGCATTAAGAGCCAATACTTGGGGAATAATATGGACTTGCTGTGTGATTTTACTGATTCTGAATAAAGAAGCATTGCTGTTTCTTTTGTTTGTACATGTTTTGTTGCACTTCACCGGTTCTCTTTCTGGGCCAATTAACTTTTGTCAGATCCTGCCTCCTGAGTCACGTCTTCAAAATGTAGCTGTTGTATACTGTATGAATCAATTACTAGATGGGACACTGTTCTATGACCACAGACTGAACACTTTTCCCTGGCCAACTGTCTGGCAAATTCATGCGCTGATCATGAGAAGGGCCTGATTCAAGTTTGTGGACAGATCATCACAAATCCATCCCTCTCATGACAATAAGGAAACTCAAAGTATAGCCATACCCCATGAGAGTGAATCAACATCAATTTTTTATTCAAAGAATAGCACATTGTTATATAATTGGACCACCAGGTGCAGAAATTCAAGTTATACTTTGAATTGAGAGTCAAAGGACTTGGGTTTTAATCTTGACTATGCCATTTACTTCTTTTGTCGTCACCATGGTAAAGTTACCTAACACTGGTCACCAGCTTCCCCGGCACTGAAGAGGCAGTGTAGTGCAATAAACAGAATACTGATTTGGAATTTTAGGAACTCAGTGCAAATCCTTCCTCTTTCTGGTTGTGCATGAAGTTGGTCCTAGGCAAAATTAGGTACCCTTCTTATTTCCCTTTGTTCACCTTTCCCCAACTCCCATGAAGGCAGAGGAGAAAATTCTGGAGCATGGACATCTTAGAATCACAGATTATTAGAGCAGAAAGGGACCTTAGAGATCATGTAATCTAACTTTGACAGATGTGGAAACTGAGAGATGAAATGATAGGCCAAATAGCTTGTAGGTAGTAAAAGTCAGACTTTATGCTAAGTCTTCTAATTCTAAATTTATTACTTTTTCCACTCTACCATCAGTATTCTTGTCTCCCTACCAAAAAGTAGGAAGATTGGCAGAGCCAAGATGGTGGCTTGAATACAGGGACTCACTTAAGCTCTCTCTCAAATCCCTCCAAAAAGTGGGAAGACCCAGTTGCTCCAGTTCCCCCAAATTCTGGGGATCTAGGAGTCTGCTGGGGATCATCTCATTCAAGATTATGCCTGCTTTTCTTTTCTTTTTAATAACAATTTTCCCAATTGCATAAAAATAATTTTTAATATTATTTTTTTTAATTTTAGGTTCCAAATTCTCTCCCTCCCTTCCTGAGACGACAAGCAATCTGATACAGGTTATACATGTTGTGCTTGCCTTTTCAAAGACTTCTACCCCTGTTTGGGAAGAGGCACAGAACTTAGCGGTGCTAGCTCATCATCAAATAAATGATTTATTATGCCATTTGTAGGCAGAAAATGATTTATTTGCCATTTCATCAAGTTTGATTTATGGCTAATGATTTTAATTACATCTAATGATAGTAATGTTACTATATTTTATGTTTAAGTATCATCTTGTGTGAAATAAGCTTAATTTTTTGGTGGTCCCTAATCTTCAGTTTTTCATAGTTATTGTCTCTAGTTACATGATTTCAACTAACTTGTTTTTAGGATTGCACCTATGTAACTCAGGGTGCAAACAGAAATGTTAAGTATTTTTGTGCTTAAGCATATTTTAATGACTTGCATGAAGACATAGAAGGGTTCTTATCAAATTTACAAACAACATAAAGTTAAGGGAAATGGGGTCATTGACAGAAAAAGTATCTCAAAAGGACAGATTTGTTGATACAAGATGAAGTTAATTAAGGATAAATGTAAATGCACTTAAAATAGTCAACTGTTCAAGGACAGAATGGTGGGGACTAAGCACAACAGTTCACATGACTTTTTTGCATTTTAGCTCTCTGAAAAATTAAAACAAGTCAACAGTGTGACTTAGCTGCCTGCAAAGTTAATACGATCAGGCAGAGAGTTTGAACTGCTCAGATGATCTTCAATGGCAGCTATGCTGTGGTGGAAAGGATCTCAAGAGACCCAGGTTCTGGTTCTAGTCTTGGCACTGCCATTAGTTTTCAGAGTGATATTGTCCAAATCATTTCATTTGTCTTCACCTGTTTCCCTATATCTAAAATGATATGGTTGGACTAAAATTTAGAACTCAAAATCTTATAAAAGTGAATGTTGAAGACAAAATAAATTAAAAAAAAACAAAAAAAATAATGTTACCAATGATAAAAAAAATTACTTCATTAAATAATCTATGATTCTATAAAATTTTATATTCAGTTCCTTAGACCATATTTTTTAAAGGGGCAGATGGCAAACTGGCATGTTCAGAGGAAGATTTCTGAAACAGGAGATTTAAAGCCATGCTATGCATGGTTTCATTTATATGTTTATTTACCTTAGAGTAGAGAAAACTTAAAAGAAACATGGTGGTGTCTTTAGGTATTTGGAGTGCTGTCATATGGAAAGATTAGAGTTATTCCATGTAGCTCCAGAAGCTGAACAAAGTAGAAGTTACAGAAATACAGATTTGAATTTAATTGCATGGGAAAGCATTGTAAGAACTGGAGCTATAAAAATGTGATGCTGCACACTCCAATCTGGAGTTCTACTTGCAAGTTGACTTCAAATCATTAAATTACTTCTTGCCACACCTATATCTCTCCAACTTTTCTACAAGACTAATATGGGCGATTTTGTAAATTCTTTGCTAAAATCTTGTCAAACTCTTATCTGTTGAATTCCCCAATCTACCAATTCTAGTAACCCTATTAAAATAAAAAGGTTTGTCTGGCATGGCTTGTTCTTGATGCAGCCATTATACCTCTGATCACTATTTCCTTTTCTAGATTTTCACAATCATTCCCTTAAAAATATATCCTAGAATTTTGCCACTAGTTAAAGTCAAGCTTTTATGTAGACTCCATTCTCTTCCCGTTTTTGAAAATAGATAGACTTCCCTTTCTGTAATCCTGAAGTCTCTCTGCAGGTCTTTACAATCTTTGAAAGATCACTGACTGACAGTGACTAGTTCAGCAACACAATTTATGAATTCTTTCAGTATCTTAGAATGTAGCTCACCTGGTTCACCTAATTTGAATTTACCAAGGGAAGCTAATGATCTTACTTTTCTTGACTTTTGATTCTCTGTTAGCCATTTTATCATTTTTATCCTTTCCAGGACACAAGTCATTTTCCTTGACAGAGAAAAGGCAGAAGAAGAATTAGAGTTGGGCAGTTCTGCTCTTTCTCTGCTTACTGTTGTTGTCTCATCCTAAGCTGTGGTCCTCTACTTAACAAGTCTTCCTCTTTTCCCCAAAGTAGCTTAAAACAAAACAAAACAGAATATAGACATGCAACCTTTTTGCTTATCCTTGACAGCCTCGTCTTATTCTAAATTTTGGCACTACTGAAAAAGTTTTTATAGAAATCAAGCCTGCTTTTATGTCCATCCTTCATTACCTGTCCTCACTTCCAGTTTCTGCATGTCTTTTTTTAAACTACATGCTGGTGGATGAATTCATTCCATGTACATCCACACCATGCTCTTTACAGAGCTCCTCCTTTTCCTTCCCTATCATACTTAACACTCTTTGTGCCTTTAGAATTTCATTCTTGATTACTGCTAGGCTGACTTCTTCTGTAGAATATTAGATCACAGAATCCTACCTATCCTTTGTCTGAAGACTTTGAAATCTGCTTTTCCAAAATCAAGGGTGTATGTGAGATTATGTTCAGCTTGCCTCTAATCCATTACAGATTCTAAGATGGTAAAATCATTTCCCTCCAAGATTTCTTTCATTTCCACTCCAGAAGTCAATTCTTCCTTATTGAGGAGAATCAAATCTACTACAGAATTCCCTTTTGTTGCCTTATCCACTATTCGAATGTTGAGATTATCCTCAAGGCAGATCAATTCATTATCAGTTGCTCTTCTTTTCTCAGAGTGAGAGCTCTAGCAGATGTGTAGATAATTGAAGTCCTCCATATTATGTTATGTACCTGTGACGGGCTTATTTTCAATTTCTTGAGTAAATAGTCTACTGCTATTCATGAACCCAATGGTATATAATACACAGGAATATTATATTTTATATATACATATATATAATCCATTGGTCTAGGCCAATAGTATCAAACTCAAAAATAGGGGCCACTAAACTATATAAGGATTCCTGTGGGCCACGTATTGACTTAGAAAACCACGTATTAACAATATCTATGTTCTACTGTATTTTTATTATTTATTTTGTTAAATATTTCCCAATTACATTTTAATCTGGTTCTAGCTTCATTCTGGAGTATTGTGGTCTATATTGTTTCCATGTGTTTGATAATCTGGTCTAGGGCCTTTACAGTCTGGTCTCTACCTTGGTTCAGCCTTCTCACCCACTACTGCCTTACTTAGATTCTGCTGTAGCTAACTTTGTTTCCTCACTATCCTCTGAACATGACTTGTACATTTGCATTGGTAGCTAAGGTGGGCCTTTGTTACTGTTTTAGAATGATAAATTAATTAAGTCTTTTTGATTGAGCCTTACTAGGTGCAAAGCCCCAGGCCCAAACCCTTAATTACTAGGTGCTAAGCCTATGTGGGTGTGAAGCCCTCAGGGTCCTAAGCAGAGTTGCTAAGACCAGAGCCAATAATAGGAGCCTAAGTTCTGGTCACTCAGATGATGTTTGGTGATGGCTAAAGAGTGTATAAAAAGAGACAACAGAGCTATTTGCTTGGGGCTCTGAGCCACGGGAGGAGTGGCAGGACTCTGGGCCAGCTGTTGTTAAGAGCTCCCTGGCTCTTGAACTCAGATGTTGATGGTTTCTTGGTAACTATGAATTGTATTTGACCTGTTTATAATGTGTGTTTGTAATTTGTTTGTATTTGCTCTGAAGTTCAGGGTGCTGGATTTTTCCCCTGAACTAAGTGAATGATATTTGTATGTTGATTTGAAATAATTTTGAAAAAATATTAATCCCCTAATGCTACTTTCCTTAGTAAAGCAGATCAAAAGAATCTGTGCTGTCAGTGTCCTTGTTGTTGGTCTTGTGTTGGTCTTTCACCCCCATAGCAGCTGCTAGCCAAATTGTTGTAACAGCATTTTTGTCTATATGAATGTTATTCCCCCTGGATCATCCTCCCTCTGTGTTATTCTTATTAAAATCACACTAGTTCATCTAGGCCCATGTCAAATCACAGATGTCCTATGAAATCTTCCCTTCTCAAGACACATATAAAGTAATCCTTCATCTGAGTTTCTTTGTACTTGTACTACACATTGTGAATATATAGACATATATGTATGTGTGTGTGTGCATGTATGTATGTGTTCACTTCTACTTATCTTACTCACCTGAATTTCAGGTTCCTAAGGTTCTAGAGACCATTCAGTTGAATAGAAATGCACTAAGTACTTACTATGTCCAAAGTATTGTGCTAGTCCTTTGAGTACTTCAAAATGCCAAGTATTTGAGATTTCTACAATGTGGAAATTCTCTGTTAATATAGATCATAGCTCAGTGTATAACTTAGAGTCTTAAAGAGTTTTCTGAGGCATGTAAGCATTCAGTGATGTTCACATGGCTACCAGTCTCAGAGGTAGTTTTTGAATCCAGGACTTCCTGAAACCCTTGTCTATTACAACAGCCCACTTCCCTTAAGGTGAATGTAAAGATAAAAAATACACAGCCTGTGTCCTCAAAGAACTTACAATACCATAGGAAAGATAAGACATACAAAATTAAATAGAACACAAAATGAAATACAAATACAAACAAAATGGTACGATAATTCTTAAGAAGAATGACATTGCTTTTGGCTAGGAGAGAGAAGGAAATCTTCATGAAAAAAGTGAACTATAAGCTAAGCCTTAAAATTTTCAGTAGACAGAGTTGTGGGTGGGGTGAAGGAAGTTACTATAGGCATGGCATCCTGATGGAAACAGGAAAATACAGGACATGTTCAGGAATTGATATGTAATCTAGTTTGGCTATGTTAAAACGTATGCCAAGTGTATGAGGCTATGCACTACTACACTGGCAAGGGAGGTAAGGTTGGAGGTAAAGTTGTAGCTAAACTTCAAAGGGCCACAAATAATCAGGACAATACCTAACCTTTAGACTTTATTCAGTTTTGCATTTGCATTTCTTCATATTCTTCAAAGTGCTTTGCATATAATAAATATTAAAATATTTGTTGATAATAATGCAATGAAGTGTCAGCATTAAGAGAGCTTCACTTAAGTAATCAGAAGGAATTCACTATTGATGAGATATTATTGTCTTCATTAAGTATCATTAAGTACCCATATTTTATTTTCAAAAGCTCTTAGATGTCAAACTGAAAGGGACAGATTGATATTATTAAGAACAAACATGTAATTGATGAGTCCAGGAAAGTTCTACTATGGTAGAGTATCTCTCCAGAGGATGGGAGATAAACATATGACAAGAGTAAGGGAAAAAATTATTGGAATAAGCACCATTGTGTTTGCAGTTGCAATTGAGATATGATTCCATAAACTTTGAGGCATAATAAGCTCTTTCACAAACTTAGAATAGCAAATTAAATGGCTGATAATAATTGTCTGTTTCTCTGCAGAGGTTTTGCATGACTAGAACACCCAGCCTACTCTGACAATAGGATGAAAAGAGGACCTGAGTAATATCCAAGGGATTAAAAAGAGCATTTGAGGATATCGGTCCGCTGACAAGATAGACAAGGGGAAAAAAAAAAACTGGGCCACTAGAATGGACTGAGAAAATTTGCCCACAGCAAAACTGAACCATCCAGAATTAGATTAAGCAATAATCAGGAACCAAGGCAAACTAAGAACTCAGATGCTATAGAAGTTTCCTTTTGTACTTTTGTCTTTGTTTCTACTTAGCTTTCCTAGTAAACTCATTCAATCAATCTTCAGGTATTTATTAAACACCAAATATGGCAGATTCAGGTGCTGGGGATACAAAACTAAAAGATCCTTTACCCTCGAGGAGTTTGCATTCTATTAGGGAAAACAATATGTATTCATAATTTGGAGGGCAGGGACCTTTTAGCAGGTAAGAGAATAGGGAAAGTCCTCATATAGGAGCTGGTATTTGAGCTGAACTTTGGAGGAAGCTAAGGATTCTAAATTGAGGAGAAAAGGCGTTCCTGGCATGAGGGATAACCTCTGCAAAGGCACAGAGATAGAAGACAGAATATTTTGTGTTAGAAATGGCAGATAAGCTAGTATGGCTGAAACCTGGAGTACCTGAAGAAGAAGGATGTGTAATAAGCCTGGAACAATAGATGAGCCAACTTGTGAAAGGCCTTAAAAGTCAAATGGAGGCATTTGTATCTTATCTTAAAGGCAGTTAGAAACCACTGAAGCTTTTTGATTGGCATAGTCTGACCTGTACTTTAGAAATATCACATCAGCAGCTATATAAAAGATAGATTGGATAGAAAAGATTTGAATCAGGAAGGCTAATTAGTCAAGTGGTAATGAAGGCATGAACTAGAGGCATAGCTTTGTAGATGGAGAGAAGGGAGAGGATTTGAAAGATATTATGGAAATAAAATCATAAAATTTAGCCGTTGATTGTGTATAAGGGATGAAGGAAAGGAAAATTGAGGATGACTCTAAAGTTGTGAACCTGAGTATCTGGAAGGATACTGGTGGTCTCAACAAAAATAGGAAAGTTAAGAAGTAGGAAGAAAGATAATAAGTTCTGCTTGAGACATGTCGAGTTTGAAATCCTTTAGGAAATATATGATAGAAATATATTAAGAGATGTATGTAGCCAGTTGGTGAAGTGGCGCTGGAATTTAGGAGAGAGGCTGGGGCTGAAAATATGGATCTAGAAGTCATTTTCATAGAAATGATTATGAGAGCTGATGTGGTTGCTGAAAGATGGGATACATAGAGGGAATAAAGGAGGGTCCAGAATAGAGCTTTTGAGAAGATTCAAATTTAGAAGTAGGTATATAGGGGCTTATCCAGCAAAGTAGAATGAAAAAAAAAATTAGCCAGATAGTTACTGGGGAATCAGTAGAGATCAAGGTCATGAAAATCCAGAAATGAGAGAGTATTCAGAAAGAGGTGGTCAACAATGTCAGATGCTTCAGAAAGATCATCAAGGAATAGTTGGCAGTTGAGGCATCATCGATAACTTTGAAGAAAGTTGCTTAGTTAAGGTCAAAAAGTCAATTAGCTAGAATTTAACTAAGTGCTTACTATGTTTCAAGCAGCACACCAAGACTAGTTTTTAAGCACTAGAGATTTAAAAAAAATAAAAGAGAGGCAGCTAGGTGGCACAGTGAGTAGAGCACTGGCCCAGGAGGACCTAGGTTCAAATCTGGCCTCAGACACTTGACACACTTGACCTTGGGCAAGTCATTTAACCCCAATTGCCCACCCTTTCCCCTTCAAAAAAAAAGAACAAAAAAAAATCACTCCACTGACATATGGAACCATTTGGGCAGCTAGGTAGCACGTTAAGTAAAGCACCAGCCCTGGAGTCAGGAGGGCCTGAGTTCAAATCCAACCTCATACACTTGACACATGTACTAACTGTGTGACCATGGGCAAGTCACTTAACCCCAATTGCCCTACCAAAAAAAAAAAACAAAAAGAATTAAAAGAAAAAAAGTAAAAAAGGCAAAAACATTACTCATGCTCTGAAGGAGCTTACATTTTAATGTAAATAACTGTATACACAATATATACAGAGTACATAGAGGGGATTCTCAGAGAAAAGGTACTAGTAGAGTAAGAGGAGGGTGAGTTGGGGGAAGATTGGGAAAGGCAAGCAAGAGGAAGGAAGTAGAGGCAATGAGTGCAAAAAAAGTAGAGGCAACAAGTACAGACAGGGTTTTCTAATAGTTTGCCTGTGAAAAGGAAGGGAAAATATAGGACCACATCTCAACAGACCACATTTTGTAGCCAGGAAAAAGGGTTTTAAAAATAGGGGAGACTATTGTGGAAACACAATCAGAATAACACAAGATCTAGCAGCTTCTACATTAAGGTATTGAAGGGCTTGGAATATGATATTCCAGAGGTCAATGGAGCTGGGATTAAAACCAAGAATCACCTACCCAGCAAAACTGAGTATCATGCTCCAAGGCAAAATAAGGATTTTCAATAAAATAGAGGACTTTCAAGCTTTCTCAGTGAAAAGACCAGAGCTGAATAGAAAATTTAACTTTCAAACACAAGAATCAAGAGAAGCATGAAAAGGTAATCAAGAAAGAGAAATCATAAGGGACTTACTAAAGTTGAACTGTTTTGTTTACATTCCTACATGGAAAGATGATGTGTACAATTCATGAGACTTCAGTATTAGGGTAGCTGAAGGGAATATACATAAACAAACAGAGAGAGAGAGAGAGAGAGAGAGAGAGAGAGAGAGAGAGAGAGAGCACAGGGTGAGTTGAATATGAGGGGATGATATCTAAAAAAAATAAAATCAAATTAAGGGATGAGACAGGAATATGTTGAGAGAGGGAGAAAGGGAGAGATAGAATGGGGTAAATTATCTCACATA
>CM053623.1:148034345-148141698 GCA_028646595.1 Phalanger gymnotis
AAAGCAGTTCTGTTGGAAGGGAAGAGGGGGCAGGTGAGGGGAAATGAATGAATCTTGCTCTCATCAGATTCGACTTTGAGGAGGGAATAATATACACATTCAATTGGGTATCTTATCCCGCAGGAAAGAAGGAAGAAGGAGATAAAAAAGGGGGAATGATAGAAGGGAGGGCAGATGGGGGAGGAGGTAATCAAAAGCAAACACTTTCACAAAGGGACAGGGTCAAGGGAGAAAATTGGATAAAGGGGGATAGGATAGGAAGGAGCAAAATATAGTTAGTCTTTCACAAGATGAGTATTGTGGAAGGGTTTTACATAAGGATATGCGTGTGGCCTATGTTGAATTGCTTGCCTTCTTAGGGAGGGTGGGTGGAGAGGGAAGAGGGAAGAGAATTTGGAACTCAAGGTCTTAAAAGCAGATGCTCAAAAAAAAAAAGTTTTTGCATGCAACTAGAAAATAAGATATACAGGCAGTGAAAGTAAGAGAAAAGGGAATGGGGGGAGTGGGGTGACAGAAGGGAGGGTTGACTAGGGAAAGGGGCAATCAGAATATATGCCATCTTGGAATTAGTGGGGGTAGAAATGGGGAGAAAATTTGTAGTTCAAACTCTTGTGAAAATTAATGCTGAAAACTAAAAATATTAAATAAATAAATAATGATTTTTAAAAAAGAATAGGGGTAGACTTAGGTATGCTTGTAGGCAGCAAGAAAAGAGGTGAAATAGGGAGAAATTTCAAATTAGAAAGAGAAGTGAGAGGGGGAGGGATCAAGTTCCTGGGGGAGATGAGACCCATGGTAAAGGAGTTTGGCCTAGATAAGGAGCAAAACTTACCTCTTCATTAGAGAACAGAAGAAAATAAGGGATGATGTCTTGTGTTTTGACAGTAGGAGTTAAAGTTAGGGAAGAATTCTGGAAATGACAGTGAAGAGTAAGGAATATGTCTACTCATCCTTGTAACAACAATGTGGCTTGCAGCTACTGCTGAGGTGTAAGACCCAACAAGACCAGCAACAAGAGCTGCCAGCACAGGTTCTTTGATCTGCTTTTCTAAGGAAAGCAACTTGAAAGAGTTAACAATCTCGCTTTAATCAGACATACATATATCATTCATTTAGTTAAGGGGGGAAAGGCAGCACCCTGAACTTCAGAGCAAATACAAGTAGAAATTACAAACAGAAAATATCAACAGATCAAATAACACAATTCAACAGACAGGCTTTGTCTGATCAAGATATCACATACATAGTTACCAAAAAGAGAAGTACCAACAGCTGGGTTTTCTTCAAAGCCAGGGGGGCTCCAGCAGCTACCCAGAGTCTCCACATCAACACTCTTCCAGTGAGTAAGAGCCCCAAACAAAATACTAACCTCTGAGTTTATATACCTTGTTTATGGTCAAAGGGCGCCACAACCATGCGACTCAAACCCATGTAAACTAGAGGTAAGTAGGTCATCAAAGACTCCCAATTTAATCAAAGAAACAAAGGCCAGACTCATCAAAGATACTTGATTACATAAGTGCTCCAAAAGAGAAAACAGTAAAAAAAAAGTCCTACCCTGCTTAACCTTACACTCCTAGACTAGTATGTCATGGGCCATGGGAGAAGGAGCATCACTGTAGAGAACAACCGGGGATTCAGAATCATCTGGAAGAAACTGTGTTTTGGTGGATTCTAGAAGATAGAAGTAGTACAAGAGGAAGTGGTCTAAGACAGAGAGAAATGTATTAACTGTAGAATAGAGGTTGAATAGAGCACAATTGGAGGACTAGGGTAGAGCTGAATTGGGACTTGAAAGGGGTGGGTTTGTGAAACAAGTTAGCTCTGCTAGTCAGGGAAAAAAGGAAGGAATCATGTTCCAGAATGGCTGGATAGAGTGCTGACAGCTGTCCTGTAACTCCAAAGATAAGGTCAAGTTAGGCAGCTAAGGGAAAGGGGGTTGAAAACTGGGTTGGGAAAGATCATTAGCATGCCCTCTTCACCCTACATTTCTTCCACATTGTATTTGTATTGAATATTAAGTCATTGGTGGATTTTTGTTCTGTTACTAACAATTTTTCCTCCACCCTTCATAAAAAGACATGGCACCTTTTCCCTGGCTCCATTCACATTGTAAAAAACCAGAAAGGGCTATGATGTTGGGCCCAGTAGGGCACATAATTTGTGTTTGCAGTTAAAGGGGCAGTATTATAGTTTAAAGTTATGTCTTACATCTAGTAACCAAATGTGTGTTGAATTGAACTACTGTTGTGATACATATGAATGTTTCAAACTAGAATTTAACAATATTTCTATAAAGATGTGAGAACATTAATATCACGTTGTAATAGAGTAAGACTCCATTGTGATCTGTCAATGGAGGACAAGGGTAACACCTATAAACTGTATTATGAGAGATGTACAAAGAGGATGTAATTTGATACTATGAGTTACTACTTTACATGAGTAAAAACTTACAATTCAACTCCTATAGAGATCCTTTGAACCTTAGCAAATAGAACACATAACACGTTCTGAACTTTTCCAGTGTCTTTAAATTGTAATCACCCATTCTATGTCTCTTGGAAAACTCTTATGGTGTGATTTGGCAAGAGCAGGGAGAGGGAGGGAATGTCCTTCTAGACAACTAATCCATTCACTGTAGACATTTTGTGTGAGTAATAAGAATTCTACCCTGCAAATTATCTCCATGTATGTACCCAGAATCACAAAGTGTACAGTCAGTTCTTTCTTGCTTGCTTATTTGCATACTATATATTGTCTGTCAAAAAACTGCCAGAATATTTCATCACAGATGAACTGTATATTTTGAATGTTTTAATTCTATATCAAAAGATGAAATTCTATTTTCTAAGCACTGCATTTTTAAAAAAAATTCATCTTGGCTATCAGTGACTTCTGTCTCTATATCATATCATACTTTTTCCTATGTTGGTATTTTTTTTTTAAAAAAAAGGAGAGATAGATTAGAGACAGAATGGTGTAAAAGAAAGGTCACTGGTTTGTAAAACCTGGGTTAAAATTAAGCTGCTCCTTGTGTGACCTCAAGAAAATCACTTAAACCCCCCTCCTCAGGTCTCAGTTTCGTTATCTGCAAATGAGAGAATTAAAAAATATGATTTTAAGATCCCTTCCAGTTCTAAAATGATGATTGGAAGCCAGAAAATAGGCTGTAAACTCATTATTAGTCAGCAGTGACATGAAAGACAAAAATGTTAATGTAATCTTGGGCTATATTAAGAGAAGATTAGGTTCTAGGAATAAGAAGGTGAGAGTCTCTCTGTATTCTACCCTAGTGAGACAACAATTGAAATATCGTGTTCACTTTTCAATGCCTAAGCTTAAGAAGGACACTGATAAGCCGAAGAGTGTTCAGAGAGCAACCTAGATAATGGAGGGCCTTGAATCTATGTCGTATTGAAGATTGGTGGAAAGAACTAGGAATGTTTAGCCTGGAGAAGAGAAGATTCATTGGGAACATGATAACTGTGTTGATTTGTTTGAAGAACTATCATACAGATTAAACTTATTCTGTTTGATTCCAGAGGGCAAAACCAAGAACAATTGGTAGAATTTCAAGAGGTTAAATTTAGGCTTGAAGTTAGAAAAAACTTCCTAACAATTAGAACTCTGAAAGTGGAATGGGCTCTGGAGGTGTCCGCTGACTAGAGCTCTTCAAACAGATGTTGAACCATCAGAGATATTTGAGAGGGGCATTCCTTTTGGTCAGGAGTTGGACTGGGTGGCTATAGAGGTCTTTTGTAATTCTAAAATTCTGTGATTCTATAAAAGTCGGGGAGAAGTTAAGCTTGGAATGAGAAAAGGGACAAAGTTCAGGACTAGGTTGACACAGGAGCTAATGAATGATCTAATAGTTATTTCACTAAGTCACTTTGCGGGTTGGAGTTATAACAGGGTGACTTCAATGTCAGCTTGACATTATGCTTCTTTTATTTTACCTGTCTCAGCTACTACTCTTCTATAATAAGTGAGGTTATATTTTTCTTTTGTGGGGCAATCTAAAAGAAAGGATATATAAACTTCAAGGGAAGAAACAATGTATTACATTTCCTTTGTCTCCCTCAGACTTGTGTCAGTCCCTATGAACACTTGATTTCAGCCTAATATGGTCCATGAACATCACAGACATCACACTATGGTTCCTCTGTCTCCGTATCATTTACCATCTGGTGGATGATAGTACCTGCTAAAGAATTCAGCTTATCATATAGAGTCAGACTTCTGCACACAGAAATCATTTAATATCTAGTCAAATTGAATGTAGTGATGTTAAGATGATAGTCTGACCTTTGGGAGCGTTTATTACTATAAAATCACCAGTTACTGAGGAAGGTATGAGTACCAAGTCATCATTGAGGAGGGAAATGCCTGTGAATCATGAGCTGCTGGCAGAACTTCCCCTTGCCTCTCATCACATAAATAGTCAGAGGATTATCTCTCTAGAGCTGGAAGAGACCTTAGAGATCATCTAATCCAATCCCTTCATTTCACAGTTGAGGAACTAGGACTAGACATATTAAGTGACTTGCCAAAGGTCACACAGAGTTAATGACAGAGCCAGGTTTTTAACTTAAAGTCCCAAGTTCAGCACTCTTTCCACAGTACCACACTGTCTCCTTTCTCTCATAAAAAAGGGATTTAAACTTTCTCAGTAATTTCTGGAAGCAGTAAAGGATCGAATTACTCATTTCCAAACTGATCCAAGCTGTTTTTCTTTGACAATACTGGAATAGATACCATTGTTTCAGACAGCTCACATAATACAACTATCACTTCTCCATCCCTGTATACCTGAGACACAGTATTACAGTATATTTCGCCAAGATGTCAATAGCTTCGTGTAAGTCTTTGCAATATCTTTGTCCTCAGACTACCTTCCAGACCAATGGTCCTCAATAAAGATCTGGTCCAACCATTATGTAACAATACTCTCATTAACTAGCCATAGTGACAATTAAGTCCAATATCTTTAATATACAAATACAATAATAGTTCCATAAGGTCACATCAGAGAATAATGACAATAATTTCTACAGCACTTTGAAATAGTAATATATAAGTTATTTTAAAATCAATTGTTCTGGCCTAGAAAAGTAGCATCACAAAACTTTGCTATCCAATCACAGCCCAGGAGGGAAAATTTCAAAAAGAAAAATCTTCAGTGGATCCCTACAGTGCTAGAACATATAAACACAGAGATCCTAGATGAGCTCCCACAGATCTAGCTTTTTGGCATCTCCCGTGTAGCCTTCTTCTAAGTTTTTTTGCCAGGGTAGTATAAATAACTACTCAAATCCACAGCTCGCCATCCCCCATTAATGTTTCTTGTACCAAATCAAACCAATTTACCATGACTTCTAATCAAAGATATTTAATCAAATAGAATAACAAAACCAGAATTTAATTAGGTATTAAAACATTCTTGCTTGCCCCCATTCCCACATGACTTCCACCTTCACACATGTCCGCTGAGGAACACTCATCTCATTTCCCAGGTAAGTGCTCTGTCTCATCACCAACATAATAGGAAGATTACATCAGTCACTCATAGGAACCTGTGAGGGTATAGGGATGCTGAGCTTCTCTTTGTGGAAACAAGATGTTCACTAAAATCCCTGGCAGGTTCTGAGCTCTCTGGCTTCTCAGCACAAGAACCAGAGAAGATGTTATAGCTCAGAAAACAGGTGCCATTTTCTACCCATCTCTTCCTTGGCTAAACCCTATGTTTTACCAACCCTGACTCTTATTCTTCTTGAGACTATCTTTTTAGCCCTGTATATCTACTCTGCATACAGCACAAATGTTTGTTGAACAGTTGTCTTAGAATTCTTCTCAGCACACAAATATGATAAATGTAGCACTTGACCTATTGTACAAGCTTTGCTAAACCTTGAGCTCCAAGGTTGTTTAAAAATGCTTTTTCCTCTGTCTCTAGGGAGAAAGACAACTCTGGTTGGAGTAGCATAAGAATAGAAATGTGTTTAGTTGCAGACATGCCATCATCCCATGGGGAAGAAAAAGAAGGGGAAAACAAACTCCTAAGGGAAATGGAAAATAGAAACACTCTCAGATCCAACACTTCCCAAAACTCCTCTCAGTTGACGTTTTGTTTATTTAAACTGATTTGATAAATAATGAACAATCAGCTATGCAATGTTGCATTTTTATGTGAGGTCATAATTAGCTTCTTTCTCTATATAACCCAAGAATAAAACTTTCTGAAAGTAGGAAACCTCACTAGAGAGAATTTGGGAATCTGGAATGATATGCAATGATAAATCCATTTTAATTTCTAATTTAATTTTTATACTAAATTTCCATAATTGGCCCATAATGACATCATCAAGAGATTTCATTTTATCAGTGTGATGGATGAAGATAGTCACATATTTTATCTTACAAAGCTAAGTTGCCAATTGTGTAAAATGCTTATTATCTTTTAAGTTAGAGATATTAAAATATAAGCAGTTACTGTATTCTGATTTTTTGTATTTAGATTGCCTGAATCCTAGTTCCTCAGCTATAGAATGCTACTCACTTCCACTTTGTTGTTGTTGTTGTTTTCAGCAGTTTCTTTGGCCACTGGCAAGAGCCATTTTAGTAGGCAATAAATTCATAAATCTCAGTCAAAAAGAATCATCTTCAATAATAATAGTAGATTGTTATTATGCAGGTCTGCCTAAGGGCTTTCATATCTAAGATTTGAATTTAATCCTCACAGCATTTTTATTAGGTAGGGATGGATAAGCATTATATACAGATAGAGAAAATAAGTTACAAAGTGTACAATGTCCATAGAACTTAGTTATTCACAAAGTGGATTCACTCTATAGTATAAGGAACACATAGATATTCACATAATATCTTGGTTCTGGCATCAGATATTTCTGACATTTCTCATTAATCATTAATCTTGACATTAAACCTGACAGGTGCCTTTGGTTTACTTTTAGTTAATTGGCTCAGTTGATCTAATTTAGGCCACTTTAAAAACCTGAACTACAACTGGATTCATTGACTGACATCGTGATTTGATTTGTTAGGAAACATAAGATCCTTCAGTCAAGATGAAAGAGGAGAAACCACCTCAGGAAAATCCTACAATTCTACAAAATGAAGTACACTTACAAAGTGAAGTCCATGATCTTGGAAGCCAGCCAAAGGAAGAGAATAGGTAAGGGCATTACAACTAGAAAAGTCACATGAGAAATATTGACTAAATTTTGAGACGTTAGGACCAAGCACTTGAACTGAGCCACATATGTGTGTGTGTATATGCATATGCATATGTATATGTATACGTATATGTATACGTATACGTATACGTATATGTATACGTATACGTATACGTATATGTATATATACACACACATATATATACATATATTTAAGAACCAAGTAAATCAATTTGAAATGTATTTGAACTCATGAATTCTCTAAAATAGCAAATTGTGTTTTGTAGAACCCTGGTATTCCCTGCAATGTGAATATGTTGTACTTGAGACAATTTCAGTGCTGGTGATATCTTCTCCTCCATGATAAGAAAGGTAAAATGATTCAGGTATAAAAACTTCATATTCCAAGAACTGGCTTACAATATTCCTAAATTTTTCCAATCTCCTTTTATTGTTAGAGAGCATCCTGGGCTGGCATTTATGGATTCCATCATTACATTGAAAGGCCAAAAGTGTTGCATGGCTGTTAGTTTGGAACATACTAGATTAGAACAAGAACAGAACTTCAAACTCCATTCCCAACCAGAACAAACTAACACTTGTGTAAAGTTAGAGTCCCTGGTTTAAACAGAAGTGAGAATGTCTCATCAGTTATAAAAGGGTCATACTACACTCTCTACTCAGTTGTTGAATGAGTGAATAAATGAAAAAAATTAATACCTTCATGTAATGAGCAAATACAACTTGATAATGAAGGGAATTTATATATCTCTTTGCAACAACTTATCTAAATCTAGAGGTAGTCCAGAAAAATTTCCAGGGGTCTTCTGAGGACTTCTTTTGCCTTTTAGAAACTACTTTAAGTTTATCGAATATATATTATCAAAAATACAAGCCTGTAAAAGATAACTTCCAAGTCAGCATTACTATTACTAAAAACATAACGATTACCCTGGATTCTTAATGTTGACATTGATTTCAACAAGTTTCTACAACAAAAATATAGCTTGCAACATATATACTCAGTTGCTAAAGCAATAAACATAAATGAGCTACTATTATTTTCAGACCTGGATGTCTTCTAATTAATGTTTAATTCAATTCTATCTTCTGACATTTGAAGACCTTGAGGTCACCTAAAAGACCATAGCTGTTAATATTAGTAATTCAGTACTTCCCCAATTATAACAACATTGAAATGCTGGGTTAGTAATTTTTTAAAAAAATTTCTCTACCTTAACATTTAAGTAATTACTTTGACAAAGTCAAAACTAACAACAGAAGATAAATTTCTATATTGTAAAGGAAATGTTTTTGAAATATGAGGAATATTTTCATCTCTGGCCTAGGAATTCAGTGCTGAGATATCAGTGTAAGGTTTGAACAATGGACTGTGTTGTACAAGTCCATTGCTGAAGCAGTTAAGCCCTTTAAATACTATTCGTGTCCATTAGAAATGTCTTAAACTACTTAAGGAGTGAGAAAGCTCAGCAGCCTCATGCCAGCTTTCCCTAAGCACAGAATTCATGGAGACTTGTAGAAGGAGTTGCTGTTTTACAATAATTCAGTTTCCTTTGAAAATGTTTTGTTTTACTGAGGGAGGAAGAAAAAAAGTTGAGGCTTATAAAATGAAGCCTGTGAAAAAGAAACAACCAGCTGGCCTGAAATGAAACCCAGATATGAGGAGTTTGGACGAAGGAAAACCTGTTTCCTGCTTTCTCTGAGTTTAAAAAAAACATCTTTACATCATCCTGGGTCATTCCACTTGACTGTAGCTGAAATAGTCTCACACCCTGCCTCCAACCCCCCTTAATTTTGAGAAATTTTTGCCATTATGTTCTTTTGAAAGTTAGAGCCCTCCTTACAGATTTGGCTTCCTAGACTGTCAGATATTAAATGTTAGAGTGAGAATTGAGTGTTTTTCATTTAGGGGTTTCAAAGAAGTTTGAGAATGGGACTTAACAATTCAAGGTAAGCATTGTATGGAGCTAGTATGAGTGATTCACAGACCCAGAGTCTTTGAGATTTCATACTCACTGGGTGTGGCATCTAAGAGGCTTTAAGCTGAGGGCAAGTCAGCTTAAAGCCAACAGTTATACTGAATAATAATGATAATGTACTTGATAATATATATGTAATATACATACATCCATAAATGTGCACACATGTGCATCTGTGTGTATTGTATATGTGTGTGTGAATATATATACCTACACATAAATAGAGAGCTGGTCTTACAACTAGTCAGACTTAGGTCCAAGCCCTGCCTCTAATGCATATTGCCTGGGTATCTCCAAGCCACTCACTTCAGGTCTCATTTCTCCAGGTAGTTCTCTAAAACTCTAAGTTGCAAAGAATGTGCTAACCTATATTGGTAGAGGAAATTTCTTCACCTATAGTTCTATATTCCACTAAAATCACGGGTCCAATCCTGATCCTTATGCTTAACGTGCACATGTACACGTATACCTATGCGTCTGTGTGTCTATATATGTATATATGCCTTGTGTCACTCTCTATATATGTATATACACACAGAGAGAAAGAGAGAGATAATAAGCTAAATGTTTACAAAGCCCTTTCATACTTATATTACATCAATCCTATAGAGTAGGTAATGGTATGGGGATTCTTATAATAAGAATAGTAATAATAACTTTAGCATAGCATAGCGCTTTAAGTTTTCCAAAGGGCTTTGTCGGCCTTATTTCACTGTATCCTCACAACCCTGAAACGCAGGGGCTATTATCATCTCTATTTTACTCACAAGAAAACTGAGGCTCATATAAGTGACTTGCACCAAGTGTCTTAGGTTGGATATGAATCCTGCAAAATGGTGTACTAGAAAAGTGCAGTACTTGACCCAAAAGAGATCTGGGTTTGAATTTTGCCTGTTAGAACTTTGTGACCATGAACAAATTATTAAACCTTCCCAAGCCTCAGTTTCCCCCTACTTAAAATGGAGAAACTAAAACCTGTGCAACCTCCCCTACAGGATTATTGTGAGCATGAAGTGAGATCATGTAGTTAAAACAGTATATAAATTTTAGCCATGATAATAGGACTTCTATTCAAGTTACATTTAACTTAAAACAACAAATACCATACCATAAGCGTTCCAGTGACTGCATGATTACAGGAAATAAAAATACTTTGGCCTGTAAGCTTAAGGAGAGCATCTGAGCAGAGAGCAACAAGGTGAGAATCTAGTTGTCTCAGTGGAAGGATGGAGGCCTTTGCATCCCCGGAATTTCTTACAAGCTTTAAGTTCAATAAAATAATGCAAATTAATATAAGGATGTATTTAAGGAGTCAATTGTTAGGGAGCAGTCGTACTGAGGGCCTAAGGAAAGGCTTTGGGTCTCCATGACTGTCCTTAAAAAACAGAGTTTTCAAGAGACACTGCATAAATGAATGTGATGTTTTCCACTGATAAAAGTACTTTGAAATCCTCAAAAGAGTACACAGATTTAAAGCTGGAAAGGACCTTAGAAAATCATCTAGTTCTGCTTCTCTCATTTTATAGATGATCATGCATTAGTAGAATTAGTACAGTCTTTTTAAAAACCACAGACCCTTTCAGCTATGTTCATTGTAAAATTCACTAAAATAATAATAGTACTTAAAATGTATTTCTCCCTTCTACATCTATTATCAATTGAGATAACATATATAAAGTGCTTTGCAAACCTTAAAGTACTATAGAAGTGATAATTATTATTGTGATTATAATTATTACCTCTCCACCCTTTTCGCACTCCTGCACATAAGTCAAAAGTAATTTCTGAGAGTAGAAATAAACTATGGAATCCTTATTAATATATAAATATTAGTTAAATTTCAAAGATTAAGTTAGAAGAGCATGTAATAAAACAGTAACAAAGAGTTTGATTCAGATTTCCAAGATTAGTAATACAAGATATCATAGACTATGAAGTATGTGCTTTAAAAAGAAAGTTAAATATTACTGAAATCTTTTCTCTTATATTCCTAGCCTATTTTATATTAATTTCTTACCTTGATTGACTGAGTTATGGTTTTAAACTATTTTTAAACACAGAAGTAAAGAAAAGCTTTTACACAGTGCAGACCTGCGACAACAATCCTCAGTCTGCTTTTCATCACCATATTCACCAGAGCCATCAAACCATGACACAACTCTCAAAAGCTATGTGTCCAGTTCTCTAAATACAGGATTGACTTCATCTTCAGCTACACAAAAATCTTCTAGATCATCTTCGACAAATTTTTACAGAACTGACAACACAAGTAAGCATGACATTAAAAAAAATGAAAACATAAGTCTCAAAGAAATTCTATGTGCGGATGGCAGCCAGAAATGGCCTTCAATTTCTTTTTCTTCTCTTATTGCTAGAGCAATAATTTGCTCGAATGTGTAGATTCATCCATTTCACTTAGATAACCAGATTTATTGGCATATAATTGGACATAATAGGTCCTAATAATTGTTTTAATTTCCTGTTCACTAATGGTGAATTCACTCCTTTCATTTTTGATGCTGGTAATTTGGTTTTCTTCTTTCCTTTTTTAAATCAAATTAGCCAACAGTTTATTTTACTGTTTTTTTTTTTCATAAAGGCAGGTTCAAGTTTTATTTATTAGTTCAGTGGTTTTCTTTTTATTAATGACCCCTTTGATTTTTCAGTATTTCAGTATTTGCTGTGTAATTGGGGATTTTTAATTTGTTCTTTTTCTAGCTTTTTTAGTTGCATGCCCAATTCATCAGTCTATTCTTTCTTTATTTTATTAATGTAAGCATTTAGAGATATAAATTTTCCCCTAAGTACTGCATTGGCTACATCCCATAAGTTTTGGTATATTGTCTCACGATTGTCATGCTCTTTAATGAAATTATTGTTTTTATGATGTGTTCTTTGACCCAGTCATTCTTTAAGATTAGACTATTTAATTTTCCAATTAAATTTTAATTTCTTTCCACTGCCCCTTATTGAATATTATTTTTGTATTATAATCTAAAAAGGATGAATTTAATGTCTCTGCTTTTTTTACATTTGATTGTGAGGCTTTTATGCCCTAATACATGTCTACGTAGTCAGTTTTTGTGTAGGTGACACATTTGGCTGAGAAAAAAGTATATTCCTTTCTATTCCCATTCAGTTTTCTCCAGAGATCTAGCATATCTAACTTTTCTAGAATTCTATTTACCTCCTTAACTTTTTTCTTATTTAATTTTTGGTTAAATTTATTTAGTTCTGAGGGGAAAGTTGAGGGTCCCCCATTAGTATAGCTTTTCTGTGACTCATTTAACTTCTTTAAAACTTTAGAAGCTGTAACATTTGGCGCATATGTGTTTACTATTGATATTACTTCTGTATCTATCGTGTCTTTTAGCAAGATATAATTTCTTTCCTTATCTCTTTTAATTAGATCTATTTTTACTTTTGTATTTTCTGAGATCATGATTACTACCCTTGCTTTTTTTACTTCAGTGGAAGCATAATAGATTCTGCCCAGCCTCTTATCCATGTGTGTCTGTGCTTCCAATGTATTTTTTTGTAAACAATATATTGTATGATTCCGATTTTTAATCCATTCTTCTATCAGCTTCTATTTTATGGGTGAGTTCATCCCATTCAGATTTATGCTTATGATAATTGTGTATTTCCTGCATTTCCCTCTACTCAATTTTCCCCTTGTTTATCCTTCTCTCTCTTACCATTTACCCTATCCCTCCCCACAAGATTTTACTTCTGATTACCACTTCCCCCAATATGCCCTTTTTATTGGTTCCTTATATCTCTTTTCTTTTCCCTCTTCATTTTTATATTCCTGTAGGGTGAGATAAGAGTTCTGCATCCAACTGAGTGTGTATGTTATTCCCTCTTTGAGCCAATTCTGATGAAAGTAAAGTTCAAGCTTTGCTTGCCACCCCTCCCCCATCTTCCCTTCCACTCTGATAGCTCTTTCACACCATTTTTATGTAAGATAATTTACCCCATTCTAACTCCGCCTTCCTTTTTCTCCTAATGCAGTCATTTTTCTCACCCCTTAATTTTTTTTTTTTTTGGATATCATCCCATCATAATCATCTCACACCCACACTATCTTTCTATATGTACCCCTTCTAATTGCCCTTATAGTGATAAAGTTCTTAAGAATTACAAATATCATCTCGCCATGTAGGTATATAAACAGTTTAGCCTTATTAAATGTCTTCTATTTTATCCTGTTTCTTTTTCACCTTTTTATGTTTCTCTTGAGTCTTGTATTTGAAGATCAAATTTTCTATTCATCTTCGGTCTTTTCATCAGGAATACTTGAAAGTTCTTTATTTCTATAAATGTTAATTTTTTCCCCCTGAAGGATTATACTCAGTTTTGCTGGGTAGGTGATTCTTGATTGTAATCCTATCTCCTTTGCTTTCTGGAATATCATATTCCAAGCTTTCTGATTTTTCTGCTAAATCCTGTGCAATCCTGACTATGGCTCCACGATACTCAAACTGTTTCTTTCTGGATGCATGTAACATTTTCTCCTTGACCTGGGTGCTCTGAAATTTGGCTATGAGTTTTTATTTTGGGATCTCTTTCAGGTGATGATCAGTGGATTCTTTCAATTTCTATTTCGCTTTCTGGTTCTAGGATATCAGGGCAGTTTTCCTTGATAATTTCATGAAATATGATGTCCAGACTTTTTTTTGATCATGGCTTCCAGGTAATCCAATAATTCTTAAGTTATCTCTTCTGGATATGTTTTCCAGGTCAGTTGTTTTTCCAGTGAAAAATTTTACATTTTCTATTTTTTAATTTTAATTTTGTTTTATCATTTCTTGATGTCTAATGGAGTCACTAGCTTCCACTTGCCCAATTCTAATTTTTAAGGCATTATTTTCTTCAGTGAACTTTTGTATATTTTTTTCCATTTTTGAGTTTCTTTTACCAAGCTGTTGACTTTTTTCATGATTCTCTAATATTACTCTTGTTTCTTTTTCCAATTTTCTTTTACTTCTCTAATTTGCTTTTTTAAATCCTTTTTAAGCTCTTCCAGGAGTTCTTTTTGGGCCAGAGACCAATTTACATTTTTCTTTGAAATTTCACATGTAACCATTTTGACCCTGTTGTCCTCTTCTAAGTTTGTGACTTTATCCTCTCTGTTACCAGAGTAATTTTCTATAGTCAGTCCTTTTTTATTGTTTTTTGCTCTTTTTTTTTTGCCTATTTTCTGACTTTGTACTTTTATGGGAGAGTTGGACTCTGCTCCTGCACTGTCCCAAGCTTCTTCTGCCCTGCTCAAGGCCTTGGTGCTGGCCTGTACTGGGCCTCAGGTTTGAGCTGCTGGCTTGCACTGGAATGGGGCAGCCTCCCTGCTGGCTTGTACTGAGGGTAAGGCCCTCTCTGTTGGCCTGCACCAGAGATGGAGCCTCTCTTCTAACTGACTCCAAAGGTGAGGTCTTGCTACTGGCCTACCCCAGGGGTGAGGTCTCACTGCTGGCTTGCCATATAGGCAGGGCCTTTCTGCCAGCTGACCCCAGGGGTAAGATCCTGCCGCTGGCCTACCCCAGAGGTGAGGTCGCACTCTTGGCCTGCCGTGGGGCAGGCTCTCTCACTGTTGACTGGCCAGGGGCGGAGCCTCACTACTGGTCAGCAGTGTGGGTGGGGCCTTGCTGGTGGCCTGCACTGGGGATGGAGCCTAGCTGGTTGTTTGCATTGGGGGTGGGGCCTTGCTATGCTACTGATCTAGTACTACCAACTTACCTCAGGGCTGCTGGCCTTTACAGGGACCCGTGGGGCTCAGAGCCTTGCTGCTGGGCCCCTGAGGTGTGGCTTGCTGCCCTGCTTGTTTATAGGGCTCCCCTCCAACCCCAATGAGACAGACCTTTCCTATTGTGCTGGTAAACTGCTTTCTCACTCTTGAATTGGTTCTGGGGTGTTGTTTGGAGGGGAATTCAGGAGGGCTCTGGGGAGTTCCTGCCTTACTCCACCGTCTTGGCATCAGAAGTTCCAGAAAACTTCTTCAAGAAAAGAAAGGGAGCAGAACTTATTGAAGACTTAGGTTTGGGATGGCAAATTGGGGCAGACTGGTTGCCCTCCTTTACTTCCCATACCAAACAAAGATATATTTGTAAAGATTCGGATGTATTTTAATTTGGAAGAGAAGAACTCAGATGTACTACTGCTCCTAATCAATAATGTTTTTGCTAGTAGCAACAAAATTTCAGGATGATTGGTCTTCTAGTGACATCATTTATCTGAACCAATTCTCCCCAGGAGATACATTGACATGTCACTAAAAATACTCAGTTACCAGATATTACTTCATAGCTTCAGGTTTAAGGCTTTAAATTCTCTTTGAGGAGATAGTTTTATAGTGATCATAAGAAATGTAAATTATATAATGTTGCATTATAGTTGGGAAAAGATATAAATTACTGCTTCTTTGTTTTCTTCTTTTTATTTTTCGGACTCTTGGGCTCCACTTCCTTTGGAAAGGTAGTGACAGCCCCTCTGTCCCTGTTCTCCAGAAGCCCCATTTTGCAGTCCTTACACCTCAGCCCAGTATATTAGGAGATGGAGAAGACTACTTTCACTCTTTGTTCTTGGACTCAAAGAGACGCCTCATGCATTCTGGATTACCAGATAGAAATAAAACATTGTCTCCAGATGAGGCCAACATATCTAAATCCAGGTACATGTTCTTGTTTGAAACTGTTACCATTTAATTTAAAGGTTCATTCATGTGATTGCAGCTGGAGAGCAGAGACTGGCAGGAAATTGACTAGAAGCAGAAGTTCTCATTTTTCATTGTCACTGATTTATTCCATAGCCCTAAGTTGTATTCTTTGCCCTCTTTTAAAAAGCAGCAAACTGCAAGTAAATGGTATATTTTAACTCGATAAAATATGCCCAATAAGCCAAAGCTAAAAAACAAAAAACATAAAATTACAGTCAGTTCAGTTGTTCAAAGTCTAGTTATCTAGTTGGCCGATTATTCAGGCCCATTCCTTCCCTTATTTTGCTGGTCCTTGCTCTTTGGCCTTTCTCGGGCTTCTCAATGCTTGTAAAAATGACCTAAAGCAGGAAGAGAGAAAAGTGGCCTTTTCTCAAACCAATATAATGTGATGATTATTAGAACTTTTATAAAAGGTTTGATCAGAAGGGAGATTGAAATGGTAAAAAAAATAACATCAGCTACATCAAATAAGGCCAGATTATGAAGAACCTTAAATTTAGATTTATATTAATTCAGATTTTATGTGGTAAAAAAATAGTTTGCCATTGACAGTTTCAAAGCATGAAATGACATGATTAAACTGATGTTAAAGGATGATTTATTCTGTCAGTGTTGTGCAGAATGGATTAGAGGAGAAGAGAGATGAATCAGGGAGGCTACTCTGTTAATCTGTTCTCAAGGAGGTAAGAACATGACTAGGGTGGTGGTGATGAGAATAGACAGTGAAAATTGTTAGAGGTGTTTCAGAGGAAAAATGAACAGTGTTTACTGATGTAAGAGGAATGAGTCAAAGGTAACTTTACCATTTCAAATCTGAGTAACTGGGTGAATGCTGGCACCATCTGATAGAAATGGTGAGTTCAGAACAGGAAATACTAGTTATTTCCATTTTAGGACATCTTAGCTTTAAAGTAGTTGGAAATTTCAAGTGAGAACATGAGAGTGAAGATAAAAATTTGGAAGTTATCAGTATATAGTTTAAATCATGACTATGGATAAATTCTCTCAGGGAAGGAAGAAATAGAGAAAGAAGAACAGCGGACCAAGGACGATGAAAGGTTACATTGTCAAAGATTTATGAATCTCTGGGACAGTGTTGCAGATGTTTTCACAAACTCCAACCTGTGTAAACATCCAAATAATGGAAGTAACAGGTCTGATAGAAGCTTAATTCAAGTGAGATCCTAAAAGCAGTATTTCTGTGGGCAGTTATTCACCTTACTATCTCATTATCTAGAGAAGACTTACTCTTATCCAAATTGACTCCATGAGGCCTGGCTACATCATTCTTGACTTAGCGAACCCCAGGTCAATTTTGGGAATTGGCTCAAGATACTGAATCTGTTTTAGTGCAAGATTGGGAGCACAGGATAGAATGTTCCCTGGAGTGACGATTCTAAGTTCCCTATTGGAGGAGTGAGGATGGAGGGAGGCAGTCAGGAAAGAAGAAAGAAGGAATTGGCAGGAAGCTCAGGAGAAAAGCCACTCCTCCAAGGCTCTTACCCCATACCAGATGGGTTCCAGTTCATCATGAGAGAGGATATCTTCCCATTCCCATCAGTACCCCAATGGGTACTAGGTATGTTCGAATAGGGAAGTGAAGCAAGACTATGACTAAAAATACTAGGGAAGTAGAGTAGAATACAGAATTTACCTGCCCATTCTAATTCTTTAGACACTTGAGACAAGCTGGGACCTTGTATGGATCTCTTAGGGCAGATAAAATGCTCCCAATGTCATCATTAGTCAGACTGAATAGATCCTTTACCAAGTCCAACTTGAACTCATGAGGAAATCTTGATAGTTTCTCCCACCAGTCGACTGATTACAAGTTTTAAGCAGGTATGAACTAGTGGAAGCCAATAGCTTGAAGGCAAATTCCAGGTAACAAGATAACTGGTTTGCCATTACCTACAGAGTAATGAGAAGCATCTAAAAGTAAATTAAAATAAGATTACTAGCATGGATCTGTCTTGGAGAACTGACCTGAAGTCAGAGCAAATAATGCAAAGTTGACTATTTTGCAAAGGAGCATAGTAGCTGAAACATTTTAGGTACTTGATGGTTTGTTTTTTCATTAAGAGGAAGAATGTTAATTTAGTCAGAGGTCTCTTATAATAAGTAAAAGACGGCATACTTATAGGGAGAAAGGAAAGGACATTGGTAAGATAATGCCGTCATGGTTAACCAGTTATATAAAACTCTCCCTGGTGCATACTATGAGTAGGGTTGGGAAGTTAAGAGGAGGGCATAGGAGGAAGAACAGGCTATCTAGTCCATTTTCTTACCTAGCATGAGTGTGTGGATTCAAAAAAAAGGTAACTTAGAAGTCTGTCTGACAAAAGATTGGCCTTATCTTCATGTATTGAAGTATTTGTCAGTTTGAGAGGTATTTCCCCATAGATTTGCGTCTTTTTTCAAAAGGAAGGCAATTGAAATGATTAATTCTGATACTTAATAGAGAAGTCTCTTGATAAGGCAAATTATATTTAAACTTAAGAATAAAATGCATCTTTAAGCTTAATAAATTAATAGCACTTTTGAGTAATCAGAAGTTTAAAAAAGCATGAATATCAATTAGCTGCTTGTATAAGTAATTAAAAAATAGCCAAGACGTTATAATGGCTTGCTTATCTGTTTAAGTACATAATTTATAAATTAGTGCTTATCCTGTGGAGAAATGATGAAAGCTTGTATTGGAAAAGGGACAAAAGAATCTCCTATAAAAAAAAAAACTTTACAAAGATGATAACATTTATAAAGTATAAGAATATAATGTTTCATTCTCAACATGTCTAGAGAGGCATGTAATGATAATGAGTATTCTCTTTCAAGGAAAGAAGTAGGCATTTAGTTTTGTAAGAAATTAACTATGGGGCAACTTGGTGGCACAGTGAGTAGAGCACGAGCCCTGGAGTGAGGACCTGAGTTCAAATCCAGCCTCACACACTTGACACATTTACTAGCTGTGTGACCTTGGGCAAGTCACTTAACCCCAATTACCTTGCCTTCCCCCCTCCGAAAAAGAAATTAACTATCCCCAAATACCCCAAATTTGATAGATTGATAGATAGATGTGTATACACATGTTATATATGGTATATGTACATACATATATATACATTCACAAAAAATAAACCAAAAAACCTTATATGTACCTCAGATCAAGAATACAGACCCACTTCTTTCTAGTGCTGGTGAAAATGTACTTATTTTCTTTTGTTGAGTCTGCATCAGACTTTGTCAAGAAGATACACGATGAAATGGTAGGAAAGAACACTGAGCTAAAATAAAAATCCAGAGATTCAGTTTCTAGAATTGGCACAGCCACCAACACAGTGAAGGATTTAGAGCAAGTCACAACTTCTGAGCCTCTTTTCCTCATCCATAAAATAAAGAGGTTGGACTAGATCAGGAATTCTTAACTTTTTTTTAAGTCATGGACCCCTTTGGCAGTCTTTGATACTGCCTATGAAGCCCTTCTCCATCCAGAATAATATTTTTAAATTTATAAAAGAAAGTATGTAGGATTATGAAGGAAAATAATTATATTGAAATACATTTATTAAAATATTTTTCAGTCTAAGTTCATGGATCCCATAAAATCTCCCACAGACCCAGACACCAAGGTTAAGAACCCTTAGATTAGGTAATTACTCAGATACCTTAAGTATCTTAAATCCTGATTCCATCAATCTGTGATCCTTTGTTTCTAGATATTATACTGTGAATCTCACCAAATAGTAAGGCATGTACTTTGAGTTGTTTTTCTATCAGTAGAGTGGAGTTTTTTTTTTTCTTCTAGGTTATCCATGCTTTCACCTGGGCCACCTTGGAGGTAGAATCTGTAGCCGTGGAAGAGATTTTCTTTCAGTAGAAAACTCTCCATCCTATGAAGCAAATGGCCTATGAAGTCACAACCTTGATCTTATTAGCACCATCCTTTGAGCAACCCAGCTGAACAGTTTAGACCAGGGAAAATGGCCTCAACTTGACAGAGTAATTTCAGCAAGTGACTCAGTTCATCACAGCCTGCTCAATACTACCTGTCATCAGGGTAAAAAGAAATGCTAGCTCATTTTGTTATTTTTAGCTTTTAAAAGATTAATTCAATAACAGAGATGGCAGCATAGAAAAGGTTTTTTTAAAGTTCATTGTCTTGACCCTCTTTTTACCCTATAGGAACTACATGGAACAAGAGAAAATAAGGAGAAATTTTTAAAACATTGATTTTATTCATACTCTTAAAGATAAGTGTCATAACCATGTCACAGATAAATATGTTAAAATATAAATATCTTGGCTAAGATCATGTAATAAATCTATGGAATGTTCAGAAAAAGACAACTTGGCTTTCTCCCATTAAAATTCTTATGAGCAAATCAATCTGGGAAACTTTCTAGTGATAATAAACCTGATATTTTGAGGATTGATAATATGCACCTAAATAATTTGCCATTGTCTCACAAAAATCTGTCAAATGTTTATACTGCTCTATAACTTAATTTAAAGGCAATTAGGTGACTCAGTGTATAGAATGCCTGGCCTTGAGTCAGGAAGACCAGAGTTCAAAAGTGGCTTCAGATACGTGTTGGCTCTGTGCCCCTGGACAAATCACTTAATCCTGCTTGCCTCACTTTCCTTATCTGTCAAATCAGCTGGAGAAGGAAATGCCAAACCACTCTAAAAATCACCAAATGGGGTCACATAAAATCAGACACAACTGAACTACCAAAAAAATCCTTTATTTGTTCATTTAAAAAGAGAGATATTATTTTCTACCTATAGCATAAAAATATCTTGTATTTTTGTATGGTCCTTTCAACTTTAACATTTTTTCATAATATATTTTCTCATTTTATCATCATAGCAGCTCTAAAATTGTTAGGATAGGCACTATTATCTCCATTTTTCTTTTTGTTTTGAGAAGCAGTTGGGGTTAAGTGACTTGCCCAGGGTCACACAGCTAGTAAATTACTGAAGCTGGATTTGAACTCAGGTCCTCCTAACTCCAGGGCCAGTGCTCTATCCTCTGCCCCACCTAGCTGCCCCATCCCCATTTTTTCAGATGAGAAAATAGACATGGGTAAAATGTTTTAATGGCAGAGTTTAGGCAGTTTCCTGACTTCCTACCCCAGGCTCTTTCCAGTAGGGTACAACTTTTCCATTCTGAGGCTTTTATGCATAAGGAACTATATAACAAGAAATGAAAAGGGATAGCAAATTAAAATAAATACAATCTCATGTTCCCAAAATACATAATGGAGATAACAAATTTGGATAGGAAGGAGTCATAAAGAAATTAAGATATTTGCCTATGGTTACCTAACATCAACATCTGATCTATAACTAGATCCTAGGTTTCCTTAATATTATATTTTATCCACTAAGATAAAAGAATTGTAGATTTAGATCTGGAAAAGGAGTCATAAGATCATAGATCCAAAGAGGCCTCAGGCCATTTAATCCAATCCTCTTGTTTTACTGATGAGGGAACTAAGGCCCAGAGAGGTCACGTGGCTTGCCCAAGATCACTTGGGTGGCAAGTAATAGAGTCAGGATTTGAACCCAGGGTATATATGCTGTTTCTATTGCCACATGCTGCATCCCTATAATAACTCATTTTTCTTGGATTTTTAAATAACATAGCAGGGTCTTTTATTATTCTGCTATTAAATTGCTTTGGTCACAAAAGGCACAACCTTTTAAAACCATGTTATATTATTTTATAGTGCTCTTGGAGACATTAAAATAGTTGAAGTAAGTGGCAATGGTTTGTTCGTGAAGATAATTAACTCTTCTCCTGACAAAGAACTGACAATTGGAGATCATATTCTCCAACAAAATGTGAATGGCCATGCAGTCTCTTACTATAAATTCCACCCAAAAGTTAGAATGCCAGCCAATGCTACAGTAACTGTGAGTACAAGATATAAATATGCTGAATAATATTGTGAAGAACCAATAATTTTATATTAATGATTCTATAATTAATATTATAGAAGCATAGAGTTACCATTGAAAGTCTCAAAAGTCACTTAGGAGATTCCTTACCCAAAGCATGAAACCTATCTTCAACATCCACAGCAAGTTATCCCTCAGTCTCTTTCCTGAAGGCCTTCAGTGACAGGGAACTCTTGACTTCCTCAATCATCCCTTTCAACTTTTGAACATATCTAATTGTTAGGAAACATCTCCTTATGTTAAGATGAAATATGTTTCTCTATGTTTACTACTCATTGTTTCTAACTCTGCTCTCCGATATCAACTCTCTCTTACATTTGATGATAATAAGTTAAAATAGCCATTATCTCATATGAAACCCATATAACTTTTTTTATGTAATCTATCGAAAGCACCATATAATCTATTCCAGGGATGAAGACATCTATCACGTTCCCACTAAGTCTCTGGCTAAATATTTCTAGTACCCAAATTTCCTGTAACATTTTGTGAGGCCCTTCACTATCTTAGTCACTCTCCTTTCTATTCACACCAGGTATCAACATATCCTCTAACATGTGACGCCAGTACTGGTCAAAGTACTATAAATGCGGGCTGCTCAGGCCAGAGCAGAGTGAAGCCATCATTTCTCTCTCTGTCAATTCTATGTATCTCTTAATGTAGCCTAAGATTTTATATGTGTGCGTATGTGTGTATGCACACACACCTATTGAGTTTTTGTAGGCTGTCTCATTACCCTGATGACTGATCTTGATAGTTTACTAAAAATCCTTTTTTTTCACATGAACTTCTTTTAGCCATTTCTCCTCAATCATGCCTTTGTATAATTGATTTTGTTAGCTTAAGTGTAGAACTTTGCAGTTGTACCTTCCCATTAAATTTCATCAAGTTAGAATTGACCTAAAGTTCTAAGCTATAAAGATCTTTTGGGCTCCTGATCTTTTTTATGTGATGGTAGCTTTTATTTTTTTGTATCACCTTCTTTCCTTATATGTCCTTCCCCACCTCCCACTCCCTGAGAGGGATCATTGATGATGAAAAACAAAAAAGACAGTGAAAGACATAGTTCACAACACATCAACTAAGTCCAATAGTACATATAAATGATCCTCATCCATGGTCTCCTACCTCTATTTAAAATAAAAAAAGAGCAAGAGGTACATCCTCATATCTTTGCTTCTGGGACAAGTTTTGTTTGCATTGTTATAGTTATTGTGTATATTATTTTCCTAGTTTTGCTTTATTCATATTATATCTGCTTATGTCTTCCCGTGCTTCCCTGAATTTTTCATATTCATTATTTCTTAAGGTACAGTAATATTACATTACATCCATGTATCAGAATTGGTATAATTGTATTCTAATTGAAGGGCATTTACTTTGTTTCTAGTTTGCTACACTATAAAAAGTACAATTATGAGTATTTTGATGTATGAGACCTGTCTTTGACCTTTGTGATATATGACTAGCAGTGAGATCTTTGGGTCACTTTTTTAATAGTATTTTATTTTTTCCTATTACATGTAAAGACACTTTTTAACATTCATTTTTTGAAAGATTTTGAATTCTAAATTTTTCTCCTCCCTTTATCCCCTCCCCACCCAAGACAGCAAGCAATCTGATATAGGTTATACATGTGCAATCATTTAAACATATTTCTACATTAGTCATGTTGTGAAGGAAGAAACCACAAAAGGAAAAAACAAAAACAAAAAAAAGCAAAAATAGTATGCTTCAATCTGCATTCAGACTCCATCATTTCTTTCCCTGGGTGTGGATATTTCCATCATGTGCCTTTTTGGAATTGCCTTGGATCACTGTGTTGTTGAGAAGAGCTAAGTCAGTCATAGCTGATCATTCAACAATGTTACTCTTACTATGTATAATATCCTCCTGGTTCTGCTCTCTTCATTCAACATCAGTTCATTTAATTCTTAGCAAGTTTTTCTGAAATCTGCCAGCTAATCATTTCTTACAGCACAATAGTATTCCATTATATTCATATACCACAATTTGTTCAGCCATTCCTCAGTTGATGAGCATCCCTTCAATTTCCAATTCTTTGCCACCACAAAAAGAGTTGCTATGGATATTTTTGTACATGTAGCTCCTTTTCCCTTTTTTATGATCTCTTTGGGATACAGACCTAATAGTAGCATTGCTGGATCTAAGGGTATATGCACAGTTTCATTGTCTTTTGGGCATAGTTCCAAATTTTTCTCCAGAATAGTTGCATCAGTTCCTTGGGGTCACTTTCTTAACATAATTCTAAATTCCTTGTCAGAATGGTTAGACTTAGTTCATAGCTCCCCCAACAATGTAGTAATCCTCCTACAATCTTGCCCCCAGCATTGATTAGTCCCATAGTTTGTCATTTTTGCTCACTTTCCGGATGTTAGCTGAAACAGTTTTTTTTAACATTTTCATTTCTGATTATTAGTAATTTGAAGCAATATTTCATATGGCTGTTAATCATTTGCAGGTCTATTTGCCCACACACATTGACCACTTATCCTTTAGACAATGGCTCTTGTTCTTATATTCAGTTTATAACTTAGATTTCAGACTTTTATCAGACATATTGGATGCAGAGGTTTTTTTTTTTCTCCCAATCGACCACTTCCCTTCTTATTCTAGCTGCTTTGCTTTTACTCATTTAACTTCTTCAGTTTTATACAATTGAAATTATCTATTTAATCCTTTGTTATTACCTATATCCTTTGTTTCATTAAGAATTCTCTCCTAGGCATAGCTGTAAAAGGTACTTGATCTGGTTCTGTTTAAATTTTTTTATGTTGCCTTTAATATTTAGATTACATGAGATTCTGATTCTTTTATCTGATATGTTAGTTTCCAACATTGTGTCACTCACAGATTTGATAAGGATATGATTTGTGCCTCATTCAAGTCATTGATGGAAATGTCTAGATGAACACAGACAACAGGACTAGCACCTGTGGTGGAAGGCTTACTGAGCCCTTTTGGTGCCTACCTGGCACCGAATTCTGACTTGTGGTTCCAAGAAGCTGTAGTGTGCACAGTGGCCACAGCCTGGTAAATTATCTTAGCAGACAAGCTAAACCAGGTTGAGGGTAACCAGCGGGCCTTAAACCCATTGGTGAGTTAGGGGGATGTCTACCCTAAGCATGTAGAGACTTCTTCCAGCAAAATGGGCAGATGAGAACAATTTGTTCCAGTGGCCATGAAGGCAGCTGAAAGTAGGTACAGTGAAGCACTTATAACTTGGTCAAACATCAAAGATGCCAAGGTCATCCACTGCATCCCTGGCCATTGCCAGTTATCTTGACTTTTATCTTTCCACTGGACTTCAGTGACTCTGGAAGAGAGAATGAGACTGACAAACTTTATATAATTCTGCCTCACTTAAATCCAATTCATGAACTAGTCAAGACATCACACTGTGATGTCATTGTTCCTCTTTGAGCTGAAGGATAAATAACCTTTCATTATTCCACTTAAGGCTGAAATTAACCAACACTCTTTGGATTTTGTCATTCAACTAGTTCTGAATCCATATAATTGTATTATTCTCCAATCTATTCACCTCTAGTGACACAGTGGATAGAATGCCAAGCCTGGAAACAGGAAGATTCATCTTCCTGAATTCAAATCTGGCTTCAGGTTCTTGTTTGCTATGTGATCCTGGGCAAGTCACTGATTCTGTTCCCCTCAGTTTCCTTATCTGTAAAATGATCTGGAGAAGGAAGTGGCAAACCACTCCAACACCTTTGTCAAGAAAACCCCAACGGGGTCACGAAGAGTCAGACAAGACTGAAATAAGTGAACAACAAATCCTCCAATTCATATCTATCCATTTGGTCTGCAAGAATGAAAGATTTTGTTAAATGCTGTAGCATTTTCCTGATCTACCATGATACTAAACCTGTCAGTAAAGGAAATAAAGTTAGTATAGCATGATTTATTCTTAACAAACTCATAGCAATGTTTCCTTTCAATAATCTATTCTAGAATCGATGTTAAACTTACTGCCCTATAGTTTGAAGTATCCCTCTTTTTTTCATTTTTGAAAATTGGGACATTAGCCTACAAACAATTTCACATCTTTCCCGTTCTCCCTGATTCTTCATATTGTAACTCACAGTCACATAGTGCTTTATGGCCTGGAAATCATTTTCCTCATAATAACTGTGCATTAGTGCAAGTATTATTATCCTCCTTTTACAAATGAGGAAACTGAGGCCCAAAGGCCAACCTTTAAATACACCAATCATGAATTAAATAAGGCTAAACACATGGGTTGGTATAATTCCTCTTGAGTAAAAATTCTAACTCATGAATATTCATCAGCAATTCTAGCTGTTTCCTCTCCCATTTTGGGTGAGAGGGCTTAATCTCATCATCCATTTCCTCTAGCTGTCCTGGCAGCATGAAACATGAAACTATGACCATATTATCACTTCTTTCTCTCTCTATTGCTTCTTATCCAAATGTTTTCCATGACTTTTCACAAAGGTGAATTAACTTCCTAAAGCACAGTCCTACCTTTTATCTAAATTGTTCCTTTTTAAGTGTGTCTGTGACCTTGAACAGGCTATTTTCTGTGGCTGGAATCCCATCCTACCTCCACCTCTTGGCATCTCTTTTCCTATTCTTCTTTCAATGTCATACCTGCTGAGCTCTCTGATATCTGGTTCAGCACCTTTTGTCTAAACTCTTTTCTTTTTTCCCTTTACTTTTCAGTTTTTAACTCTTAATTAGATCAGTACCCAAGCAAGTAATTTCCAGGTATCGTTTGACGTGTAACATTCCTGAATACGAAACTGTTCATTTAACATTTTCAGAATATCTATTGTATGCATGTAATCACATACAGAATTTAGGTAAGACACAGCCCTGCCTCTCTATGTCTGAATTCAAGGTCCGGAAAGCTGAATCCCATTCTCTGAAGCAATTTTCTAAGCCAGCTGTTCACTTCCTATATCCTTCCTTTTACTCCAAAATCCCTGGCTTCACTTGGTAACAGTAATGAAAATAATACTCTCATGCCAAAATTCTCTAATTTCTTGGTGAGGTCTTCATAAATTCTAAGGATTATTTCAGAGTTCTTTCTGATGACACATTTCATGCCCACTTGAAGAGTACATGGCAGTCCTCAGACTTGATACATTGCTCTGTGTTTTCTGGCACATTTCAGATGTCTGTGTCTGTGAAAGATAGTTTATCTCCTGATTGGATATAATAAGTCAACTGTCACTTCCTCACCTTTAGCAGAAAGTTGCCTCCTACCACAACACACATCTTCTTCCTGGACTAGTGGTAGCTGCTTATAATCTTGATGTCATCCATCGATATCTCATCTCCTGAGAAGGTCCAGATCCAACTCAATAACCAAGAAAATCCCTTCATCCTGCTAAAAGCCTGATCTTGCCATTTCAGTTTCACTGAATTCTCTGGATTTCTCTATTCTCTGGATAAATGTTAATATTTGTAGTAGATTGCCACAGTTTTCATCCCTCATCTCTAATGTCTTTAGATATAATGTTTTATTAATAATTTTATGGTACATTAATGATTTCTTAGAAATTTTATGAACAGTAATATGTAGATCTCCCCCTGACCCGAATCTTTAATGCAGAAAGTACTCTGCTTCTTCCTGTTTGAGTTAACTTAGACCTAACAAAAGAATCAAAGAGTTCATTTACCTGGAGTTTGATTACTCAGTTGGTGTTTGTTGTTGTTTTTTTTTCCTATTTCCTGTAGGTTTGGGCAGCATCATCTGAGGTAAAGCATCAGCCACCATCAGATTTTCTTTGGAAGGAACAAGACAAGTTTATAACAAGTCCCAACTGTACAACCATCCTGTGTAAACCTAATGGTGAAGTCAGTGTTGAATTCTTAACAGTTGATTATAACTTGATATATAGATACATATGTCTCCCAATCCCTTTGGCGTACCAGGTTATTTTGGAATATTTAAAAATTTAGCAAGAAACACAACTAAACACAATCATAGATTGAGACAAATCAGCAGCATCTGCTCTCTGACCAAATGTGCCAAAATTAGAAAAAGAGCATATAGAGCAGAAAAAGTCCCGAACTTGAAATCAGAAGACCTGAGTTCGAATCCCTGTATAATCTTGGACAGGTCCATTAACAGTATAAAATAGGAGTGTGTAGTGGGTGGCAATGAGGACTATGAACAATGCCTGGACATCTACCCACCACCTTATCAATGATATTTAGGTTCAGGATAGAGAAATACAGGAGGAAAAAATGAGAATGGGACATGGAATTCATTATTTCAGGCCTTTTCGTGCTATTTTTGTCTCTGGTAACTAGTAAAAAAAAATAATACCTAAAAGGTATCAGGAACAATAAATGGTTGAGGGGTTTTGTGGCTACTGTAAAAATCCTGTCTTTCTGTCTCATCTGCAGTCTGATTTACTTGACCATATTGCTACTAATATAGTAGGTAAGTAAGAATTTCCCTCAAGATTCATAGATTTGTAGAGTTCATCCAGGCCAGGGGTGGAGAACCTACAACCTCGAGGCCACATGTGGCCTTCTAGGTCCTTAGGTTCATCCTTTTGACTCAGTCTAACTTTTACAGAAAAAAATCCTTTTATTAAGGGGATTTATTCTGTGAAGTTTGGATTCAGTCAAAGGACCCCGAGGGCACTTGAGAACCTAGAGGGTCACATGTGGCCTCGTTCCCCACATCTGATTTAGGCCAACCCTCTATAACATGTGGGAATGCCCTCTACAATATCTCTGATAGTGGTTCTTACAGTCTCTCTTAAACTCCTTTATTGACAGGGAACTCACTACCTAATGAATATAGAGCACCTTTATTTATTATATTTTTCCAGAAAAATCTGAATTTAGAAAACAGTGGTTTTTAATTTTTAATATGTCAAGGCTCTTTGTCTCTCAGTGGTGTAGGAACTTTCTACACACATAGACTTCAACCCTCCCATAACTTAGTGAATAAATCATAAGAGAGATATCTGAAGCTCAGGGCAGTTAAGTGGCTTGCCCATTGTCACATTAGCTAATCATAATTGGAGATTGGATTTGAACTAAGATCCTCTTGCCTGCAAGTCCAGGACTTTCATCTGTCATGCCAAACAGAAGATCTAACAAAATAAGTTATCAAATATGCATTGAAATTGATACTAGTTCAAGGTAATGAGTTTGGGAATATTTAAGAGAGAATTGGCTATGAGGACTGCTATTGAACAAGATAGACTGTAGCCAGTCTGCATTACAGTATAAAAATTTTGAAAGGCTTGTAGTACAAATCAGAGAAATAAAGAAGCAGTTTCCTCTCAGCATCTTAGGGAATCTAGGTTTCCCTACCATCTTGACAGTCGGTTCTGGGTCTCCTTAAAGGACCTAGTTGCTTCACTAGACTCTCAAAGGGTAGTGTCTATGTATCCCTTGAAAAATAAAAGTGGGGGCTCTTACTAGGCTCCTCTATAGAGGGCTGCAGAAATGGCCAGTGCGAGGAATCAGGGTCCCAAGAATTCGCCAGGGAACTTGCCTGTTCCTATAACCAGTGACCCTCGGTAGCCTTTTATCAGCTTTCATGTACTTCTTGTTAAGGCACTTTATAAGATTACACTAAATTTCCTTGTATTTCTGTAAGCTATGATTTGAATCCCCAAGGTGGGGAAAAGGAGTCATGAAGAGAGCTTAAGTTATTTGCCTAAGGCAACAACCCAGAAATCCTTTGCTCAGCGTGAAATGCAACCCAAGAGGACATTGTTTCCAAGCAGGCCAACAGAACTCTCTTCCTCTCCTTCACTGTTTATTCCATCTTAATTATACATTATACTTAAATATCTCCTTTCATTTCAATATTCCAAGTACTTTGTAAATATTCTAAACTTTTCTTTTACAGATGTAGGCACAGAGACTTTAGATTCCTTTTTCTGAGATTGAGAGGCCCAAATCAGAGCTCCTCTTGGAAGAGGTCTCAGTTACTAGCACTGAAGCTTTTAATACAAACTCTATGTTCTGTACATAGATGCTTTATATATTGTCTTGAGCCACATTTTATTACCTATGCTCAAAGGGAGTCAACTATTTCCTGTGCATTCTTATTTACCCAAATTTGGGTGGAAAGTTGTATAAGAAGTGATAAAAGTGAGCTCAGAAGAGGGAAGAACAGGGAGCAAAGTGCAAAAATTGTTATGGTCCTTTTATATCTACAAGGAAATCTTGTGCATTGGGATGGTGAAGGCCCTTAACATGCTATATCAAACTGGCTGAAGGAACTGGGGAAGTTTAGCCTGGAGAAGAGAACATGAGGGTATTGTCCTCATAGCTGTCTTTGAAGGACTATTTGTAAGGAATATTTGAAGAAATGTCTCATGACATGCCTCCTCCATTTTGTACTTGTGAAATCAATTTATTAAAAACAAATGTAAAATTCAGTTGGAGGTGGGGGAGGGGGAAGGAAGGGAGCCTAGAAATCATCTCAATCACAACCATAGAATTTAGAGCTAAAAGGGACTAAAAGAGAACTAGTTCAACCCATACTTTTACAGATGAGGAAACTGAGGACAAGAGAGGTTAAGCAACTTATCCAAATCCATAGTATGAATCTGATTAGAACCAAGGATTTCTTTGCTTCTATTCTATAAAGCCAATAAAATCAAGCAGGACTTTTACTTCATTCATGAAATATTCATGATACTTCATGGAAAGTCCTACTTTAAAAATAATTATTTGTGTTTTAATAACTTATAAAGTATTCTTAAAAAATAGCAATTAAAATTAGTTTAAGATAAGGTCACTACACTCACTGATAGGGTAGGGAGATTCAAATTGAAAGTCTGCAAATTCTGGCTCTATCTGTGATAACGATCTCTTGGATAAGTCAAAGATCCATAAAATCCCGGAATTTAAAGGGCTGTCAAAGACCATCTAGTATAACCTGTACCTGAATAATAATTCCTTTTATAGTATATCTACCAAGGGGTCATTCACTCTTTGCTTGAAGACTTCCAGGCAAGGGAAATACACTCTCTCCTGAGGCAGCTCATTCCACTTTTGGATAGCTTTAATTGTTAGGACACTTCCTTATAGAAGCCTAGATGTGACTGCGACTTCCACCTGTGGCTCCTATTTCTGCTCCTAAGGCTAATCTGAAGAAGGATAATGCCTCTTCCATGAGACAGTCCTTCAAATATCCCTTCCAAATTGTCCTTCAAAGACAGCTATGAGGACAATACCCTAATGTTCTCTTCTCCAGGCTAAACTTCCCCAGGTCCTTCAGGCAGTTTGATATAGCATGTTAAGGGCCTTCTCCATCCCAGTCACCCTCCTTTGGTTGCATTACAATTGATCAATAGCATTTCTAAAATGTAGCACCTAGGTCCAGACCTTGAACTCTAGTTATGGTTTGACTAAGACAACGTATAGGCCCATTTCCTTATTCCTAGAAATTATACCTCATCCCTTTTTTGAGGCTTAAGATTGAATTAGCTTTTTGGTTACCATATTATACTGTTGACTCATTTTGAATTTGCCATGACTAAAACCTGACCTTTTCCAGTTAGACTTCTGGCTAGCTTACATACCCCTGATGTCATACTTACAAAATTGATAATTTGAACCCAAGTGTTTGGGTTCAAAATATTGAATTTCATCTTACCAGATTTGGGGCAACATCCTAGCCTATCAAAATTTTGTCGAATCCCAATTCTATCATCCATCATGTTAGCTAACCTTCCTAACATTGTGTCATTTACAAAGATGATAGTATAAATTACATAAATTCCAAATTGGTTGAATGACTAGATTGGAAGGGTAGTCATTGTCAGCTTGGCAGTTGGTCTCCACTACAGTGCGCTAGGGATCTGCATTTGGCCTTGTGCCCTTTAACATTTTTATCAGTGACTTCATTAAAGACATAGAAGGCTTGCTCATCGCATTTTGAGATGACACAAAGCTAGGATGGATAGCTCATAAACTGGATAATGAAATCGGTATTTAAAATATGCTGACAGGCTAGGACATTAGACTGGAGCAAGTAAATTAGGTAAAATATAATAAGGATAAAAGTTTAACATTTGTTTTTAATGAATTGACTTCACAAGTACATAGTGGATGAGGCATAATTAGATAGCAATTGTCTGAAAAAACATCTGGTTTTTTTGTGGATAGCTAGTTGAATATAAGTAAACTGTGAAACGAAAGAAAAAAAAAGAAAGCTAATGTGATCATGAGCTGCACTAAGAGAAGTAGACCTTCTGGGAATAAGGAAGTGATTGTCCCATAGGATTCTGCTCCAGTCAGATCACGTGTGGACTATTGTGTTCGTTTCTGGGCACAGCAGTTTAAGCAGAACATTGATAAGCTGGAGGGTAATTGGAATAATAAAGGGCCTTAAGTTTACAAGTCATATGAGGATCATTTGAAAAATCTGGATATATTTGACTTGGAAATGTGAAGATTTTGGTGGTAGTAGAAGCAATTGCTTCAGTCAAGTATTTACAGGGCTATCAAGTGGAAAATAGATTCAGTTATTCCATTTGTTCTGTTTGAGATCTCAGGTCAGAAACAGAAGCAATGGGAAGAAGTCGTAAAGAGGAAAATTTAGGCTTGACATTAGGAAAACTATAATTATTCCTAAGTGGGATATAGAGGGTTCCCTTGAATAGAGGTCTTCAAGAAGAAGCAAAATTCTCTTGTCAGATCACATATTATAGTAGGAAATTTCTTTTCAGCTTTGGGATGGACCAGATGACTGCTGAGATCCTTTCCAGCTCTAAAATTCTGTGATTCTTTAAACTTGATTAGCATGCTAGCTATGCTTTTATCCAAGTCATAGGTAAAAAATATTAAAGCAGCACAGGGCCAAGCATCAAACCATAAGTGATTACTTTTTGTGATCTGGCTATTTACCCAGTTCCAAATCCACATAACTCTACCACTATTTAATCCATATTTTTTTTATCCATGAAAATACCATGAGTCTTTATCAAATTCTTTGTTTTCTAGCACCTCAGTTTCTTTCTCTGTTTCAAAGAAACAGAAAACCCTTCATAACAGAGGGTCTTGTGACGGCATTGTTTAAAATGCTATAGGAAATGTAAGTGTGACTTAGAAAGTAGAAGCTAAGCCTTGAAGTGCTATAGAGAAGTGACTTAGTAGGGTTCACAACATTAGGAATCATGTAGGAAAACATAATAACATTAGCAAACATAGGAAAAGGGTAAAGCCTCTAGGTGCTATAGTGATGGGGATTGTGCTAATTGACTGAAATAGCATCCTAAAATTCCATCTTACAAATATTAAATACATTGAAATGTGATATTTAGAAATAAACTCAGAGAACTAATATTTGAACCAGGTTGTCATTTCCCAGAAATTCAGTAGGAAAGAATAATTCAATTCAATTCTGCAAGCATTTATTGAGCGCCTTCTTGGTACTACGTGCCAGCCATTGTCCTGGGTGCTAGAGATACAAAGACAAAATGAAATAGCCGCTGTTCTCAAGGAGCTTACAATCTACCTGGCAAGCAAGGGAACATTTCCAGCTCTACCCCAGTGACAATGAGTTTCTGAATTTATGATCAAGAACTTTTCTTTTTAAAAGTACAAGTTACTGAACCATCCCTTAATAATCCCAAAGGCTTCCTAAAATGTCATTCAGTTGCTGCATTATGACCTGTTAAAAACCCTTTCTAGTATCTAAGTTATTCAGTTCTATAATCAAACGAAGGACTACTGCCGATATGCCCTTTTTTTCCCTTTTTTTCTTTTTTGGTGAGGCAATCAGGGTTAAGCAACTTAGGATCACACAGCTACTAAGTGTAAGGTGTCTGAAGCCAAATTTGAACTCAGTCCTCCAGACTCCAGGGCCGGTACTCTATCCACTGTGCCACCTAGCTGCCCCACTGATACACTCATATTTTGGTCACAGTGATCTATGAAATCTTCCATGTAGAGAGAAGTTATGATGTGCGTTGGTGTGGGTTATGTATGCTTCCACTGATCAAATTAAAGCTCTTTTGAAGAAGTTATTCAAATATCTAATAGAAAATTTGAAGACCTCATAGTACAAAAGCCAAAATCTTCAAATAGTTAGACATGAATTACCATGAGCCACATTTTAGGGGCCTAAAAAGTGCCCTCTTTGGCCTGGGCAAAGAGAAGTCAGGCACACTTTTTAAAAAGTGGAAAATATGGCTTAAAGCCCTAAAGTACCTTTTCACTGACATTGGAGAATATTTGCTAATAGTCTCAACAGAACACTGGAAAGGGAATCAAGGGAGCTCACTTCTAGCCCCTTTCTCCTAGTAGCTAGTCATGTATCTCTAAGGGCCTTTTTTTTTTACTCATCTGTAAAATGAGAGGTTGTATTAAATGATTGCTAAGATTCAGAAATTTTATGAACCTTCAAATAGGCATTAGCCATAACCTACCCTGCTCCCACTGTCACCATTGCTACCTTGTAAGGGTTAACTACTTCCATAGACTCTAAAAAGCAGTTTGGTTGGTCTGGGCACAGTAGATAGAGTGTCTGGCCTGGAGTCAGGAAGACTCATCTTACTGAGTTCAAATCTGGCATCAGACACTTAGTAGCTGTGTGACCCTGGACAAGTCACTTAACCCTGTTTGCCTCAGTGTCCTTATCTGTAAAATGAGCTGGAAAAGGAAATGACAAACTACTCCAATATTCAGATGGAGTCATGAGGAGTCAGACATGGCTGAAAAACAACCAAACAACAACAAAATGGTTGGTCTACAGGAAATCTATTTTCAGAACACTGGGTTAGGCCTTGGGGAGAAAAAGAAACATGATATATGTTCTCTTAGTTGGAGGGGTCTACAGTTATAATCTTAGATGTAAAAGTCATCTAGCACAATCACCTCCTTTTACAGATGAGGAAAAAGGGGCCTCAAGAGGAAACACAACCTGCACAAAGTGGCATAGCTTGTAATTTGATCATCTAGGATTTAAAGCCAGGCCTCTGACTCCAAATCTAGCACTTTTCCACATGCCATCCTAGAGGGAGATATTCTGCTTCTTGATAGAACTGACTAGATTGGCACTTATGACTAAGAAATAGATACTTGGTCCCCTAAGAAGTGCAATCATACATGAAGCAAAAATGGAGTTTTCCCACTCAAATCTATTAAATTTAAATTTTCATTTGATATTCTACTTTTTCCTTCTCTATGTTTAGTTTAGGTGAACATCAATTATTTAATTTGTTCATTTAAAGTCAAGAGAGTTGTATTTCAAATGAGAGGCATGGGTTCAAATCATAGCTACAGTATTTCTTAATTGTGTGACATTATGCAAGTCACTTGCACCTTACTTTCCCTACCATCATGCTTAGTTTCTTCATATATAAAATCAGAATGGCTGTTGTCCTTCAAATCTGAAGAGGAACAAAATGAAATCACTATGTCAGTCAATGTACAGTGTGTCTGACTGTGGCTGATCAGACCAATATGAGCTCAGGAGGCTGGCTCTACCACAGGTCAGGCACAAATAATCTGTATGAATATGTGGAATGGAGATGTCTCTAAATTTGTGCAACTCATGTTTCTTTTGAGCTACTGCAGTCCTACTTTGTTCATAGAGCATAGCATATTCTTTGATGTGGGCATACCTTTCTGGATAGTCCTTTGCCAATCTCCCTATCAATTCCAAAGTTCTTCATATTGACCTTGAGAAAGTTCTTGTATCACTTCTGACCTCCACGTGAGCTCTTGCCTTGTATGAGTCCTCTGTAAAATGGTCTTTTAGACAAATATACATTTGGCATTTGAACAACGTGGCCAGTCCATCAGAGTTGTGCTCTTTGCAATAGGATTTGAATGCTTGGCAGTTCAGTTTGAGAAAGGATCTCAGTGTCCAGTACCTTACCCTGCCAGGTGATCTTCAGAATCTTCCTAAGACAATTCGAGTGGAAGCAAATTCAGTTTCCTAGCATGGCACTGGTATACTGTCCAGTTGTCATGGACATACAACAATGAGGTCAGCACAATGGCTCTTTAGAACTTTGTTTTGCTAGGCAGCCTAATACTTTTTCCCTCTCACACTTTTATTCTGGGCCCCCAAAACACTGAGCTAACTCTGGCAACATATGTATCAACCTCATCATCCATGTGTACGTCCTTGGAAAGTATACTACCAACGAAAGTGAACTTATCTACGGCATTCAGTATTTCTCCATTTGCTGTAATTGATGGTTCCAATTATAGAAGGTGCATTGCTGGCTGGTAGAGAACCTCTGTTTTTTTGGTGTTGATTGTCAGGCCAAAATGAGCACTAGTAGCAGAGAAGCATGGCAGCAGGTACACAGCCCTTCTTCACTCCATTGATGACTAGGAAAAGCACAAGAGCATCACCCATTATTCAGAACCAGTGCAAGCATGACATCATGGAACTGGCATACAGTTCTAATGAACTTTTCTGGGCAACCAAATTTTGCCATGATCTTCCACAAGCTTTCATGACTGACAGGATCAAAGGCTTTGGTCATATTGATGAACATTGTATTTATACCTCTATTCTGCTCCTGGCATTTCTCCTGGAGTTGTTGGGCAGCAAACACCACATCAACCATTCCTTGGCCCTTTCAGAAGCCATACTTGTTGTCTGGTAGATGGCCATCTTCCAGGTGCAGGATCAGCCAGTTAAGGAGGATTCTGGCAAGAATGACTAAGAGAGAGACTCCCTTCACTGTGATTATTGCAGGACAATCTATTTCTTTTTCCCTCATAGAAATGGGTGGCATCCTTGAACTCCTGGAGGATAACCTCCTCTTGCTCTATAACCCAGAAGATTTCAGTCAGCATTTGTATGAACAGTGGACCCCTAGCCATATAAATTGCTGCTGAAATAAAATCAGTACAAGCACTTTGCCACACCAAAGAAACCTAGTAGCATTCAAAACTTTTCTTCAATTGGAAGTTTAGCCAGAAAAGGATTAACTTCAACCTAGGGTAAACAGTCAGTGGCTTCAACATTGGTCAATGATGGTCTGTTGAGAACACTATGGAAGTGTTGATCCCATGTCTCCAGGACATATCCTTATCACCAATCAATGTGGCTCCATCAGTGCTAAATAGTTGAGATCCACCATAGGTCTTTGGCCCGTAAATAGCCTTCAGGGCAGGGGCCTTCTCCAGTGGTCCTGATCTGTATCTTTCCACTGGACTCAGATGACTCCCAAGGAGAAAGTTAGGCTGGTGACCTTGCACTGCCCTCCCTCACTTAAATCCAATTCACTTGCAAGTCATGGTATCATCTTCCTGATGTTATGGTCCTCTTCAAGAATGAAGGACAAACAATAACAACCTGTGAGCCTTCACGGAATCATAAAAGTGCTTTGGATGGTTACTATCAGTGTAAAACTGAATTTCATCTGCCCTCTTACTGAGCCAAGAATCTTCCATCTCTCCAAGCTTTGCTTGCACTTTACTCTTTTTGGAGTTAAATAAATGCTGCCTTCTTTAAAGACAGAAGAACCATCCCTCTATTAGACCTTGTAGAGTTCTTGTTTTTCATTAGTAACTTCTGAATTTCCCCATCATTTTCATCAAGCCAATCCTGATGTCCACCACTAATCTGACCCAGATGAAAGCTGCCCACTCCTTTAATGCTCCGCTGTTGCTAACTATATGTTGACTCAGCTTTCTCTCCAGGTTAGCAGTATGTTCATGTATGGAGAAGCACTCAAATCTGTTGACGTTAAGTTTTCTGGTAGTCATCTTGCCTTGGGGCCACCACTTTTGTTGAATGCAGATGTTTAGCTTGGAGATGATGTCTATGATCTGTCCAGCACTCTGCCAACACATCACCTTTATCACTCTCACATTCATCTGTCTCTTCTCCTTACAATGACATAGTCATTGTTTGCTACAAGGGTGCATCCTTGAAGTTTTACTGCATTTAGGTGAACAGAAGACAGTGTTGGGGATGAAAAGGTCAGGAGACACAGAAGTCTTCGGTGTAAGTGACCATTGCTGTTGCTTTTTCTGACTCCATTCTTCCCAAGGACTTCCTGCCATATCTGATTGTCTGTGCCTAATCTGGCATTAAAGTTACCCAGAATTACAAGCTTGTCCTCTTTCAGCACATTGCTGATGAGGGTCTCCAGCACTTCATAAAATTTTTCTTTGACCTCATCAGGGTTCATCATGGTAGGAGCATAAGCACTTATGATGGGAGGATTGCACTTTCCTACAAGTGGAATTACATTATCATGAACCTGTCATTTACTCCTTTGGGAGGTCTACAAGCTTGTTGACTAGATGAGATTTGATTGCAGAACCTATGCCAGCTTCACAGCACTCCTCATCATGGCCACCACTTCAGAACAACATGTATCCAACTTTGACATTGGTAAACTCGTCTTCATTTGCCAGTCTTGTTTTACTCAGGTCTGCTATTTGAAGGTGATACCTGCTGAGTTCTCTCGCAACAAGAGCTGTTCATCTTTCAGGTCCACTGCATTTTGTGTTGTCCATAAGTGTGCACATATTCTGTGTCTCAATGGTGAGTGGAATCATCTTTGCAAAAACAATTTGTACTTTTTTGTGTTTCAGCCACAGGGCAGGATCCTTGTCTGCTGCAATAAGCAAACCAGGGCTAGGTTAGGTGAAGCAAACAATTTTTAGGACAATCTTTTTTCTAGCCTCTTGAGCAGTTCAGGCCTTTAAAAAGGTTACTCAGACACCTAGGGGGCTGCCAAATCCTATTGCTGCTTCAGTCTAGTGAGAAGACAACCCTATGTTCTGGGCTGCCTGTGTGCAGAATTGTGATTACAGCTCCTAGTATATCCACACCTGTTGCTTCATTACTTGTCCACTCCATAGGACTTCATGTTAGGTAAAAATGGTAAAATCATATGGGTGATGTCTTTTGACTCACACACATAAATTGGATTTAAGTAAGGCAGAGGTGTGCTGTTGGGGAATTCTGTTACCCCATTCTCCTAGGCCTTTGTCCAGCAAAGGCCTGATCTCGTGGGCAATGATGAGGCCGGAAGCCAAGGCGGTGAATAGCTCTGTTTAATTAAGTCAGTGCACAGATTTTTATAGCCTTTATTACGTAGCACTAGAACTGCCTTGATCCGCCTATTCTCCGCCTACTCCCCGCCTACTCTTCTTCTGTTCTTCTCCTGTTCTCCTATTCTCCTCCCCTTTCTTTCCCGCGCTCTCCCCATGATTCACCTGTGCACAGGTGAACCCGGAAAAGAACCCTGCACCACGTTGCCAACAAGGGCGAGACCCTTCCTCCAAACTCCATCTTGTTCCTCCCATACCTCAGAACCCTGAGATTACCTCAGCAGGCTCAGGGCGCGGAGGTCCAATGATGCTTTGGGGTCGGCTATAACTCATCCCGTTACAGTGTGCAATGTCATCAGCCTCACTCTCTCCCAGAATCATTGGAGTCCAGTGGCAAGACAAAGTCAAGATGACTGGTAATGGCTCATGAAGCTCTAAGCACTCCGCAGCACCTGCTTCTACCTTCATGGCCCACTGGAACAGATTGTTCTCATCCTCTCATTCCAATAAAGTCTTCATATGCTTGTGGTAGACATCCCCCTAACTCACCAACAGGTTTGAAGCCCATCAATTACCCTCAGCCTTGTTTAGCCTGTCTGCCAAAATGGTTTTACCAGGGTGTGGCCATTGCACATGCTATAGCTTCTTGGAACCACAGGTGAGTGGACACGAAAGGTCTGCCCTCACACCAGAAGTACTAGTCTTTCCTTAACACCTTGTACTCCCCAGAATGGGAATAATAATACAACCAATGCCTACTTCACAGGGTCATTGTGAGGAAAGCATTTTGGAAACCTCAAAGGACTATGTAAATGTGAATTACTATGATTAATCCATGTAACAGTTTTTACATTGTTATAGCTTAAGTCCAAGTCTATAGTTTTATAAAATTAAATGAAGTTATTTTATCTTTCTATTTTAAGTATACAAGTTGGTATGAATGCTTCCTATGAAGAAAGATATAGTTGTTAGTGTCTAGTCAGCCTTTACCTTAATTCATCATTCTAATAAACATGTAGAATGTTTAGGAAACTGAACCTCCCTACCCCTTCTGTAGTTGAGTATATGAGATTTATAACTTTCACTCCCTCTTAGCCTCCCAAAAACCACCACTGCTTTATTAACACTTTAGTGTCTCCCTCCGCCTCCTCCTCTTCATTCATAAACAGGAAGCAAATGGAAATAATCCAAAGGACTGCAGAAATACAAGGCATTTGTGGGTCCCACAAAACTTCATAAGCCTGAATTTGAAGATTGTGTCCTCTATGAAACTGTCTCTAGTGCTTTTTCTTTCACTATAACACATTTAATTTGGGATCACAAAATACCTAGGTGCCATGGAGGCAGAATTTTCTGGAATTAAAATGTATACTTATTAAAAGCAGTATTAAAAATATTTCTCCTTTTACTTCCCCTTCATGTTATACTCCTGGCAACTTCCTCTGTTACCTGCTCCTACTTTGACCTAACAGTCGTTGATACAGAGCTTTACTGTTTCTCTCTTCCCATTTCCATCCTAAATTTACATTGATGAGCAATCTATACCCTCTTTCAAACTTTAAAATTAGTTTTAATGATAGATAATACAATTTTGATCATCTCTTTAGCACATTTTATTGTAATAGGCCTAAGAAATTAAAAGAATAATGCTCTTGAATAATATATTACAGTAATGGACTGCTCTCTTTAGGCTATTGCTTGGTATACTCCTATCCACTGGAAACAAGCGTGGGAGGGATTTGACACTGACGAAAAATACCCCAGACGCCCACTGGCAATTGCATCACCTAAAGTACAAATGAATCGGGAAACACTGTCTACAGTAATGAAAGCAAAACAAACCACAACAATACTGGAGGAGCAAGTTCGAGTTTTTCTTAAAAGGTACATACTCATATTTATCTTGTTCAGTATGGTAGTTAACTAAGTACTACCCAAGGATCTGGTGACAAGATGGTATCAGATGGAGAAATAGACCAGTAGAGATAAGATAAAAAATAACATGAACTATTGCTCCAAATCTGAAAAGCATCCATGTTGTAACGTGCTATATAAATGTGAGTTACTATTATTAACCCATGTAACAGCTTTTACTATGTTAACAGTTGTTTACATTGTTACACGTTGCAAGCGTAAAAATATGACAGAGTTTCCGACAACAGGCACAAATGTAGGGAGAGGTGATATCAAAGGGTTTATGTTATACAATATACTCAAATTTTTTGGTCACTTCATTGCTCATTAGCACCTCCACAGAGGCAACTAGATGACTTGGTGGATAGAGCACTGGACCTCAAGTCAGAAAGATCTAAGTTCAAATTTGGCCTCGGACACTTAGTAACTGTGTGACCTTGGGCAGTCACTTAACCTGTGTTCACCTTAATCTACTGGGGAAGGAACTAGCAAACCACTCCCATATCATTGCTAAAAAAAACAAAAAAACAAAAAACCATGGACAGTATTGGCATGCTATAGGCCGTGGGGTCGTGAGTGTCAGACATGATTGAATGACTGGAGAACCACAAAAAGATAAGGTACAGAAGTTGTAAAGAGGTGAAGCATTTAACCAGCATCTCTTGAGTACCCATTTCATGCCTAACATTGAGTACTTAAATTCATACCATAATTGGGTAGATAGAGGGAACACACTGCTGAAATGAGTTTGCTAAGAGATTCATATTTTAACACAGATCTTGTTTTATATCTATACATAACATTCGCATCAGGTATGCCTCTTTAATTCCTACTGATAAATGGATCTTAGACATAGGACCATTTTCTTTGGACCTGAAATGCAATTTTAGCTATCACAATATTAACCAATATGCATTGTTTCTATCTACCTATTTTTTAGTTATTTGTCTGTTATAGAAACATAATTTTGCTTTTCATTTTTATTTCACAGAGAAAAAGAAATCCCACCAAGTCTTTTCCCCAATCGTAGCCCATGGGGCTTTAGTAGCAATTGTCCTGTACATCCCAACTATTCATTGCTCACAACACTTACTATAGGCAATGATGGGAGCACGTTGTGCAGACAGTCAAGGTTACTATCAGCTAGAGCTGACCCAATACCAGGTGAGTCAAGAACCAGTTATCAAAAGGGAAAAGGAGGGACAACACGAATAAGTTTCTACTAAAATATATAATCTCCAAGAGGAAGAATTGAATAACCATCCACCCTCACTTTGTGGCCCTCAAATATGCCATAATAAGGTCATATTGATATTAATTTACTTTAGTATAGTCTCTTGCTTCTTAACTGGTCTCAGTGCATCTAGACTCTCGCCTCTATTCGATCCTCTACACCACTATCAAAGTGGTATTTCTAAAGCACAGATCTGGTTCGATTAATTAAGGAGGACACCCAGGTCAGCCCTTTTTTTATTTCCCACCCAGCTGCACTCTTTTGGATTTCCCCATGCCCCAGGAACTTTTTCATCCTATAAAATCACATCTGCCCTGGTCTTAAATGTCATAAGTACCTTCTGACCCTGGGGGACTCTCTGATTGGAGGGCAGAATGGAGAGCTATTTCCCATTTTCTAACTACCTCCAGTCCCTTGGATTTCTCCATCATGCCCCTGTGCTGGGTACCATCTCTCCCCTGTCCTCATTTTTAGCTCTCTTTGGTAAGTTGTCTTCATTGTGATTGTAAGCTGTTTGATAGCAGGGGCTGTACTTCTTTTTCATGCTTGTATCCCCGCCACTTAGCACAGTACCTGACAGAGGTGCTTAATAGATGTTTATTGACTGACTAACCACATTGTTCCCTTTTTAAGAAGCTTGAGTGGATCCCTATTGCCTTTAGAAAAGAATCCAAACTTTGTTCGGTATTGAGAGCCCTTCACAATCTGTCTCCACCCTACTTTTCCAGGTTTATTACACTTTACTCTCGTCGTGTATTCTATGCTTCAGCCAAACAGTCCTACTTGTTGTTCCCTATACTTGATATGATATCACCCACTTTTGTGCCTTTGTTCAGGCTGTTCCTGATGCCTGGGATGCTCTCTCTCCTTGCCTCTGTGCGTTGGGATTCCTTGCTCTCTTCTAGACTTAGTTCAAATGCTACCTCCTTCAATAAGCCATTATTCCTACTTCTCGCAATTGCTATTGCATTCTACCTACCTCCGTCACTTTGTAGCATTTTTATATTAGTCCTGTATTTCCTTCTCTGGGAAGATATTGTATCATTCCCACAGAATGTTAGCTCCTTGAGAGCAAGGACTAATTTGTTTTTTTATCCATAGCCACAGCACCTAGTATACAGAAAGTGATTAACATTTGCTTATTCATTTGTTGCACATAATAAAAACTCAAGAGACATTCGAATAAGTGAATGAAAAGAAAGACAACATCTAGCAAATATATGGTTGAGTTGTCTTACAAATTATTATTTTGTAAGATAGATTTTGAGCCTGAACCAAAAGTGTATTTTTCTTGGTCACTAGGGTAGAAAAACTATCCTTTTAGGTTTTACTGTGATGAAAAGCTAGCAATCCCAGCTGCTTAACAGAAAGATATTAATTTAAGTCGTCTCATAAAAAAAAACCATCAAGGCCTAATCTATGGTCTAGCTTAGGAGCCTTCTCACTCCATCATTGTTTGCACCAATGATGTTGCTGTGCTGCAGGCTCTTGTATAGCCTTCTAGGAAATACAATTCAGAGAATTTCTGCCATTGAGTAAGGCTCTCTTGTCCACAAAGAGCCCACAAACACATCCTCTACATAGGGAATGGTAGAAGAGACTGAAGATGTAACCTAAATAGAAGAAATATGCTGTCTTCAATTGTTTAAAGGCCTGGTATTTAGAAGACTTAGACTTTTCCTAATATCTCAGAATAGAACCCAATAGGTATACTTTAGCGACTAATGGAATATGGCTCAATTAAGAAAAAACTTTTTTAAAAAAAAATTGTATTAGTGAAGCATGAAAATGAACTAACCTGTGGGACAGCAACTTTCTTATCAATGAAAGTGTTCATTCAGAATCTGGATGACAACTTGTCAGAGATGTACAAGAAGAAGAATACATTTCTTCACAGAGTCAAGGACTGGACTAAATGATCTTTGAGGTCCCTTCTGTCTCTACCATCTCTAATTCTATAATGATAGTCAATGAGAAATAAAGATTATGAATGTGGAATTTTGCTTTGTGGACATCTTTTCAGAAATGCATCTATTTTATAGACTGATGAATACATGTACCAAGAGTTCTATAAATTCATCACGACATTATTAGGATCTTACTACTGCTGGGACCCTTATCTTCTATAGTATTCACTGAATTGGGTACCAGAAATTTGCCCCCAAAGTATCAAGGTGGAAAATGGATTATTAAATGGGATAGTCAGCAATATAGCTTACATTATACAGGTCAGTCTCAAGGTCAAGATTTTAAACAGCACAGTATGATCAGCTAGAAAAGGCCAATTACTTGAATCATTTACACCCAGAATGAACAAAATACAATTACTTGACAGTGATACACTAAACAAAATACTCTATTTTCCATGATTACATTAACTACACTAAAAAAGTTAACAAAAAATTTCAGCATAAATGAGACATAAAATTTTTCATCTGTTCCTTGGTATAATAGTAATTAAGGTGGGCTTTTTGCTGTTGACCTTTAATGATTCTGGCCTTTGTTTGAATGGGGCAGGTAAAGTGGAATGTTTTTGTATTTCTCAGCACTGAAACAATTGGGAGTCATCGATTTATATCTGATGTGATATTGGGGGTGGGGAATTTTTCCATGCCCAGCCTGGGTGAGGTCAGGGCCCTTTGGGCTCTAAACAGGATATACAAGCGCAGAGGTTGGCATTCTTTTTTGGAGCTCTTAACCACAGCAACAGTGGTACGTGACTCTGGGCCAGCCGTTGTAATGAGCTCCCCGGCTGAAGACTCAGGTGTTGATAACTACGAATTGTATTTGGTCTGTAGTTCAGGGTGCTGGCTTTTTCCCCTGAACTCAGTGGATGTTATTTGTATGCTGGATTAAAGTAAGATTGTTAACCCCTTAACGTTGCTTTCCTTAAGTAAAGTAGATCAAAAGGACCTGTGTTGGCAGCTTTCTGAGTGCTGGTTGTTAGTAGATCTTACACCCCCACAGAAGCTGCTAGCTGGATTGTTGGAACACTTGGCTGAGATCACACATTCCTGAAAAACAACTGTGGGGTTTTCCTTCTCATGTTTATAAGGAATTTAGGTTAAAATAAGTCATATTCCTAAGGATTATTTTCAGCAATGGACAGACAAGTGAAAATCATTTTTATGTCTTTTCTTACAACTGAAGTAATAGAACGTTTTAAAATATTTATGTCTAATTTCAGGGTATCAGTTTTAAGAGTAAAGTGATAATGTGAGTGAAAGAGTGATCACTTCATTACAGTGAATTATACTGTTTAAACCTCACTTTTAGAAATATAACAATTGGTCATCCACTTAATTCACTAGATAAAGACGTTATTTCAGGAAATCATCAGGTTCAGATCAAGTTACCTAGGTCCTAAATGTTTTAGACTTAGCTTACCAGAGAAGGTCCTTCTTCTGTCTCACAAAAACTAAGGCAAACTTCACAACTACTACTGATTATCCTACTACTAATTTTCAAGAAACTGTAGGTGTGCATTTTCTATAAATGTTACTTAGCTCCAGGATGTACTTTGTCTCTTGAACAGCTTTAGTTTAACTGCTTTTGGGGGGAGAAGAGGAGGTAGTTAGGATTAAGTGACTTGCCCAGGGTCACACAGTGTCCATGACTAGATTTGAACTCAAGTCTTCCTGACTCCAGGGCTAGTGCTTTATCCACTGTACCACCCAGCTTCCCTCATTTATCTGCTTTCAATGTGTAATTTAAAAGAGACCTTTTAAGGGTCAGTCCAGGGTTTAGTAACCTATAGTCCAGTAGTTTGCTGACCTCCAGTTATATATATCATTTCTGATGTTTACAACATATATTTTATGCAAACATACAACATTTGTCCTTTTCGGACTATTTTGAAGCTGAGAGATACCAAGCTAGATCCTCTCTATGGCCGAGGTACCCCTTATCATAAAATAATGCATCTTTGGAAACCAATTTAACTCTTTCAGATCAATAACTATCTAGAAAGTTAGTATTTTGATATACTGTGCAGTAAGTGATTGACTCATTGCATCCCGAAGCAAGGTAGGGGGAAAAGAAGTTTTATCTCAACCAGCTATGTGGGAGGACATGGGTGAAAGTAATAGCACATAGGCACTGAATAACACAATCACTACAAATGGCATTCTGTATTGCCTTATGTGAAATTGGAACATGCTAAAATGCTGTTTTCCTGTTCTGGTTTCTAAGAAAACTAATTTTTTTTTGGTAGAGTAACCATTGAGAATCTTGTTTGCAGATCCCACAGAGTAAGAAGTTACCTATATGTTGTTATTTGAAAACTTACAGTAAGCTCTCTCTGCCCAAAAAGGTTTTTTTCCCTCCTAGATTTCATAGAATCTAAAATTATACCATTAGAGATGGTACCATTCCTTTGTATTTTGCTCCCTTTACTCCTTTCATAAAATGCAAACACTTCTGAGAAGGTAACATATTAAACAAATTCACACTGAAGATTTTATGACTTATCAGAAATCACTCCCCCATGGTAGGAAGAATTTGTTGAACATTGAAATCAATCTTTGAAAGTTGTGCTGTTTATTAGCTACTATTTAATCTTTCTAAACCTCATCTATAAAGATGCATTTCATTGGGTTGTTTTAAGACACTTTGTAAGCCTTAAAGCACTATATAAGTATGAGCTATTATTTGGCAAGAGAAAAGTGGACATTGTTGAGGGATGTCTGAAGATTTCACCTAATTAACCCCATTTATTTATAACGAGATGTGTAGTATATTCAGCTTTTACAAGAAACTATATCCTTTCTGATACCTTGTCACTTTATAGGTTTGGGGTTTTAAAACCAATCACATAGAAAGTGATTATTTCTCCCATTCACTAGACTTACAAGCACTGTGATAGAACAGATGGGAGGATATTATACTTGAACTCGATAAATATATGGGTTAGAATTCTGTCTCTGATATCTACTAGCTATGTCTTCATGGGCAAGTTATTTAATATCTCTGAAACTGTTTCCTAATCCATAAAATTGGGATAAAAGTATTTGTAGAATGTAGTACAGAGGATTGTTGTAAAAATTAAATAAGATAAAGTATGTAAAATGCTTTGAAAACTTTCAAGTGGTAGTCAAATGTCAGCTGTAATTATTATTTGGGTAACTATTGGTATGTAGTCTCCTTGCAAGTAGTAGGGATTATTTAATTTGTATTATTTTTATCCCCACCCAGCATAATCATGGGCATATAGTAGGTGCTTAATACATGTTAATTGAGTGATTGTCACAAAGTAAATTAGAGCTGTCCAAAAATAGAGTGGACTGCTACAGGAGGTAGTAGGTGCTCTCTCATTAGAGGTCTTCAAGCAGAGGTTGAATGACCACTTCTTGGAAATGTTACAGGTTTACCTGAGTTCTCTTTGAACTATGAGTGTCTATGAAGATAGACTAGCATAATACATAGTGAAAAGAGTTCTGAATTTTGAGTTAGGAAGACTCTTACTAGCTGTGTGACCTTGGCCAAGTCACTTAACCTCTCTAAGCTTCAGTTTCCTCATTTGTAAAATGAGGTTAGACTAGATGACCTTTGAGGTCCTTTCAAGTTCTAAATCTAGAATCCTAACTACATAAGCTTTCCTCAGATATGGAGAGAGAGAAGAATATAATCCATGGTCCAGAATATGTCTTTCCTTTAAAAGTTTTTAAATTTCATTAAATACTTTCCAATTACATATAAAAATATTTAACATTCATTTTTTTTTAATTTTGAGCTCTAAATTTTCTCCCTCCCTCCTGCCCTTCTCCCACATCTTGAGAAGGCAAGTAATATAATATCAAGGATGAAGTAAGGACAAAGTAAAAACCTAAAGAGAACTCAAGAAGCTTTTGACTTGCTAAGAAGGCCAAAGATTGGGTTTGTTGAAGGAAAATTTAGGAGAAATGAAGAAATTTCAAGGAAAACAATGTTCAGGTTTAGATTATATTCCTTATTTTTGGCTCCTGGGAAGAAGGTTGAAACAGGAGCAGAATTAAAGAGGATTAAGGAATAAGGAGCTGAAGAAAAAGAATCAAGAAAAAACTCTCAGAGAAGGAAAAGGAGAAAAGATCAGGCAAGGTAAGCTAGAAAAAGTAAGTAAAACAACTAAATTGGTAAATAAGACATAGAAATTGGTGGAATATATTTTAGGGCTGTCCCAAAGGAGAAAGGAAATATAGACTGTGTTTATTCAAGTTGTTGTGACAAAGGAAAGGAAGTTGGTTGTTGCAGTCAAGATATTGAGAAATAATAAAAACTCTAAAGGAAAGTATACAAGAGGTGAGGTGTAAACACTAATAAGTAGTTTGGTGGGTATTTTTGTTTTGTTTTCTTTTTAAGACTGAGATGCTCAATCAGTATGGAGATCAGGGAGAAGAGTTTTGTGTGACTTGCTTGGATTGTGTGATTATATTTTTACCATAGTGTATCAGTAAGGCAAAATTCATGATATCAAAGGTAATCATGTATGTGCCTGTATGGTTCAGAATCGCAAAGTATAAGAGATTCTCTAGGTAGAGAACAAAAGTAAACATTTATTTAGACACCAGAGGATTAAACCCCAAAACCAATAATTCCAATTCAACATAGGAACAATTGTATCCCAAAACAAGTAAGTCCATTTCAATGTAACAGTAAGCAAATTAAAACACAGTATTACAGCAAAGAGCCAAGTCATCCTATAACCTTCCCCCCTGCTAGGACCTTTCATTCCTTTCAGGAATCCTGTCTGCTTGCCTGTGTCCTCTCCTCTCTCAGTTCTCTGGTCTCCACAGCTCTCTGATCTCCACTCTGCTCTGCACTTGCTCTGCACTCTCTCTACAACTCTCTCTTGTCCCTTCACAGCTCTCTGAGTTCTATAGATCTGTAGATTCTGTAGCTCCTGAGTTCTGTTATCTCTAAGTTCTGTAGCTCACCTGTCTCTGAGCTCTCTGCAGATTCTGAGTTCTGTAGCTACATTCTCAATACATATACTCTCCTTAGGGCCCAAGGGCTTCACACCCAATCAGCAAAAAACAGGCCCAGGGCTTAGCACTTAGTAAGTAAAGGGTATAGGCCTGGGGCTTAGCACTTAGTAAGTGAAGGATGTAGGCCTGCCCACAAACAAACCTCTAATCAAAAGTCCCACAAATAGCCCCACCTGAGGCCTACTGGATGTGTGGGAAACATCTTTCATCACTGATAGGTATCACATAGTCAACTGACCTCATTCCAAGTGGGATGTCTCTCCAGTTTATTAGAGACAATAAAGTACACAGTGAGGTGGCAGGGAGGACCCAAAATAGACAGGGAGAAACTTAATCTTTGTCAGGAGGTTGAAAAGTATAAGACTGCCACCAGGGCAGCCATAAACCTAGAGCTTACAAAAAAATTTTGAAACTATTCTTAAAGAGGAATAACTTCTTGTCCTTCAAGGAATGATAAAGTTAAGCCACAGAATCAGTCACATGAAAGAACATTACAAAAGAACATCAAATGAAAGGGTCAGGTGAAGAAAAGAAGAATAACTTCCTACTTGAGGATATGAAAGCAATGACAATAGTCATGACTATTGTCTTCCTGTGGGTGTGAATCTAAGATATAACAGAATATCTCCTAATACTTATAAAAGGTAACTTACCAATTTCTGGCGATTCACATGGGCAGAAATGATACTACCAGAGGAAATCTAAAAAATTTTGCCAAAAATCACAGAATCTAAATTAAAAACCACAGGGACACAATTGATTTTCCTCAATGCATCCCTTCAAAAGTAAGGAATACCAAAATAAAATGAAAAATTTATTTGTGAAGTGAACATCTGGCTAACATGATGGTGTTTGAGACCTGGATTAAGATTTCTGGATCATGGCTTAAAATGTAGTAATACTAAATTCTTAAGAATGCTACTAACAAAGGCAGGGAAGAATGTATTTGCCTGGAGTCTTACAAATATAATCAAGAGGGCTCTAAGCTTAAAAAAAAATTATTTCTCCAACATAAACTGTAGATACTGAAAAAGTTGAAAGAATAAAAAGCAGTTGTAAAAACACAGAAGTTCACTGAAAACAGTTTTTAAAAGCTACCAGCAGGAAATCCTATGCCCTCCAAACTATGCACAGAGGCCCAAAGTTTAGTCAGTAAGAGGAATTAGAAATCTTAATTCAAGGAGACAAATTCAACCTCATGTTTCTCGCTAAGACATGGTGGTTTGAAATATGACTGAAATATGGCCCCTTCTAGAAGCCCCTCATTCAAAAAATGAACAGAATAGAGAAAAATGAATGGAAAGTAGTATTGTATACTAAGAAAGTATGTTCATGTGAAGAAATCCAGGAACCACTGGGGGAGAAAGGGAAAGCATGACAGAGAGCACCTAGACAGAAAGAATAATTCCAGAAGAAAGCTCACAAATCTGACACAAATACATGCTATGTAGTGATAAGAGGCTCATTTTCCATATATTTGCTAGAGCTCCCTTTCTTCCAAAAACAGACTAGCTAATAACTGATTGAAATGCCCTAATGAGAATTTCATCCTTCAAAAGCTAGAGGAAACAATGTGATAATTCTGTGCTGGATATTCATATCACTTAAAAGGGAGGAATTGAAGTTGCTGAGGTGGGAATAATGGGAACATTGGGTTAAAGTAACAGCTTGTTCCTAGAATTTATGATAAGGAAAAGAGAGAAATGCTGGAAATAGTCTGACATGTACCCTAGGTTTGGGAAATGCAAATTTCATGGAGATCAGAAGAAGGATTGTTATGGTAATTAGGGTGGGGCTTTTTTGTTTTCTTTTTTAGAATGCTAAGCTAATCAAGTACCTTTGATGAGTCTTGCCTTTCTGTAAGGGCAAGCAAAGTGGATTTTTTGCTGTCTTTTGTTTCTATAATTGAATCAAGAGTCTTTGACCTGCTTATAAAACAAGAAAACCTAGTTCATGTAAGTTTGAGTCCCATGGTTGTAATGCCCTCTGACCCTGAGGAGGGTATATAAGATCTGAGATTGGCATTTTGTTTTGGGGCTCTCACTCACTGGAAGAGTGTCTTGTGATTTGACCAGATGAGACTCTGGGTAGCCACTATTAAGACCCCCCGGCTTTGAAAACCCAGGTGTTGATGCTTCTCTTTTTGGTAACTATGTATGTGATGTCTTGATCAGACAAAGCCTGTCTGTTGATCTGTTTGTAGTTTCTGTTTGTATTTACTCTGGAGTGCAGGATGGTGACTTTTTCCCCTGACCAAAGTGAATGATATATGTATATTTAATTAAACTGAGATTATTAACCTATTAAAGTTGCTTTCCTTGGAAAAACAGATGAAAGAACCTGTGCTAGCAACCCTCCTGTGTGCTCTTGTTGTTGGTCTTGTTGTCCTTTCACCTCCACAGCAGCTGCTAGCAACATTGTTGTTACAAGGATAGATAGCATCTCATGGGCATTCCAGCCCAGGAGAGCACCTAGTGAGCCTTGATGAATTCTAGTCACTAGACACAGATGAACTAAATCCGTATATGCTGAAAGACTAGATGTTTGCTAGGTTACTGTCATTAACATTTGAAAGATCATGGAGAATGGGAAAAATCCCATAGGACTGGAGAGGAGAAATTTTCACTTTGAGTCATTTTTCAAGAGTGTCCAAATCTTTGGGACTCCATTTGGTGTTTTGTTGACCAAGATTCTGGAGTGGCTTGCTATTTCCTTCTCCAACTTATTTTACAGATGAGAAAACTGAGGCAACCAGGGTGAAGTGGCAAGTCCAGAGTCACACAGTAAGTGTCTGAGGCTGGATTTGAACTCATGAAGAGGAATCTTCCAGACTCCAGGCCCAGTGCTCTAACCACAGCACCAGGAGAGGGGAAAATGTAGTCCTAATTTTCAAAGAAGGAACAAGAACAAAGTCTACAAATTGTAGAACAGTTTTTAGAATATAAGATTAAACTCATTGAACATATAGAATAAGAAGCAATGATTACAAAGAGATACCTCTGAAAAAATAGGTCATGCCAGATTAACCTTTCCTTTTTTGACAAGTTACTAAACTAATTGATCAGAGGACAGTTGTAGATATAGCTTACCTATATTTTAGCAATGCATTTGATTAAATCTTTCATAGTAATTTTGTAGAAAACATGGAAAGATATGAACTAGATAAGTCAAATCTTATTATCTTGAGTCAAAAGAAATTAAATGGCTAGACTTGAAGTGTAGTTGTTAGTTGCCCAATGTCATCTGAGCCACAGTAGTGAAGTGTTCCAGAGATTGGTACTTGACCCTGTGATGCTTAACATTTTTCTCCTTTAAATATCATATTTTTGTCCAAGTACATGTAAAAACAGTTTTTAACATTCTTTTTTTTAAATTTTGAGTTCCACATTCTTTCTCTCCCTCCCTACTTAACCTCCTCCTTGAGAAGACACATAATTTAACATAGGTTATACATGTGCAGTCATGCAAAACATATTTCCATGCTAGTCATGTGAAAAAAAAAACAAAGAACAAAAAAACGAGAAGGAAAAATAAAGTTAAAAAAAAGGTATGCTTCTATCTACATTCAGACCTCATTGGTTCTTTCTCTGGAGGTGGATAGCATTTTTTATCATAAGCCCTTCAGAATTGTCTTAGATCATTGTATTGCTGAGAATAGCTAAATCATTCGCAGTTATTCATTGTATAATATTACTGTTACTATTGTACAATGTTCTCCTGGTTTTGCTCACTTCACTTTGTATCAGTTCATATAAGTCTTTCCAGGTTTTTCTGAAAGTATCCTGCTCATCATTTCTTACAGCACAATAGTATTCCATCACAATCATATACCACAACTTGTTCAGTCATTCCCCAATTGATGGGCATACCCTCAATTTCCATTTTTTTTCCACCACTAAAAAGAGCTACTATATTTTGTACATATAGGTCCTTTTCCTTTTATCTCTTTGGGATACAGACCTAGTAGTGGTATTTCTGGGTCAAAGGGTCTGCAGGGTTTTATAGTCTTTTGAGCATAGTTCCAAATTGTTCTCCAGAATGATTGGATAAGTCCACAAATCCACCAAAAGTGCTTTAGTGTCCCAATTTTCCCACATCCCCTCCAACATTTGTCATTTTTCTTTTCTGTCCCATTAGCCAATCTGATAGGTGTGAGATGGTACCTCAGAGTTGGTTTAATTTGCATTTCTCTAATCAATAGTGATTTAGAGCATGTTTATATGGCTATATATAGCTTTGATTTCTTCATCTGAAAACTGTCTGTTCATATCCTTTGACCATTTATCAATTAGGGAACGATTTGTATCCTTACAGATTTGACTCAGTTCTCTATATATTTTGAGAAATTAGACCTTTGTCAGAGAAACTTGCTGTAAAATTTTTTTCACAATTATTTCTAATTATGTATTTCCCTCCATCCTATTTTTCTCCTCTCTCTCTTTCTCTCTTTCTTTCTCTCCTTTTACCCTGTCCCTCCTCAAAAGTGTTTTCCTTCTGACCATCACCTCCCCCAATCCAATATTCCTTGTATCAGTCCCCCCTTCTCTTATCCCTTTTCCCTCCTACTTCCCTGTATAGCAACACAGATTTCTGTATCCAGCTGAGTATATGTCATTCCTTCTTTGAGCCAATTCCAGTGTGAGTCAGGTTCAATCGTTTTCTGCCACCCCACCCCCCATTTCCCACTCTACTGTAAAAGCTGTTTAACACTTTTTTTATGTGAGATAATTTGCCCCATTTTACTTTTCCCTTCCCCCTCCCCCAGTGCATCCCTCTTTCTCAACCCTTAATTTATTTTTTTAGATATTATGCTATTATAGTCCACTTGTACCTATGCCCTCTGTCTATGTATACTTCTTCTAACTGCTTTAATAATGATAAAATTCTTGGGAGTTGCAAGTGTCATATTTCCATGAAGGAATGTAAACTGCTTAACCATATTGAATCTCTTAAGATTTCTCTTTTCTGTTTTACCTGTTTATGCTTCTCATGAATCATGTATTTGAAAGTAAAATATTCTATTCAGCTGTATTTTCATCAGAAATACTTGAAAGTCTTCTATTTCTGTAAATGCCATTTTTTTTCTCCTGAAGGATTATACTCTATTTTGCTAGGTAGATGATTCTTGATTGTAATCCTAGTTCCTTTGCCCTCCAGATTATCAGATTCCAAGCTGTCTGATCCTTTACTATACAAACTGCTAAATCTTTTGTTATCCTGACTATGGCTTCACGATGTTTGAATTTTTCTTTCTGACTGCTTGCAATATTTTCCCCTTGACCTGGGAGCTCTGGAATTTGTCTATAATATTCCTAGGAGTTTTCATTTTGGGATTTCTTTCAGGAGATCAGTGGATTCTTTCCATTTCTATTTTACTATCTGATTCTAGGATATCAGGATAATTTTCCTTGATAATTCTTTGAAAAATGATAATGTCTAGGCTCTTTTTATGATCATGGCTTTCAGATAGTCCAATAATCCTTACATTATCCTTCTACTTGCCCAATTCTAATTTTTTTAAGAATTATTTTCTTCAGTGAGTTTTTGTACCTCCTTTTCCATTTTGCCAATTTTACTTTTTAAGGATTTCTTCTCTTCAGTGAATTTTTTTTTTACATTTTTTTCCATTTGGCCAATTCTGCTTTTCAAAGCATTCTTCTCTTCAGTAGATGACCTATTCTATTTGTTAACATGTTATTTTCTTCAGTATTTTTTTGTGCCTCATTTACCAAGCTGTCGACTCTTTTTTCATGATTTTATTGCACCACTTTCATTTTTTCCCCAATTTTTCCTCTACCTCTCATTTGATTTTTAAAATCCTTTTTGAGCTCTTCCAAGAATTGTTCTTGGACCTAAAACCAGTTCACATTTTTCTTCAAGGCTTTGGATGTCACTGTTTTGAATTTGTTGTTTTCTTCTGAGTTTCTCTTTTGATCTCTGTCACAATAATAACTTTCTGTGGTCAAGTTCCTTTTTTGTTGTTTGCTCATTTTCCAGCCTATTTCTTGATTTTTAATTTTATGTTAAAGTTGGATCTGCTCCCAAGGTGGAGGGAGCGCTGTGCCAAAGTTTGGGTTTTTCATGCTACTGTTTTCAGCAATGTAATGTGACAACAACAACAAAAAAAAAAGCTAATTCAGCCTTGAGCTACATTAAGAGAAGCATAACTTTTAGGAATAAGTAGATGACAATCTCTCTGTACTCTGCCATGCTCAGACAACATTTGGACAGGACACTGATAAATTAGAGAGCAACCAATATGGTGAGCGCATGTCACCTTCAGCAGAAGGTATTGGAAATGTTTACCCTAGCTAAGAGAACTCAGATATTATGTGATAGCTGTGTTTAAGCATTTGAAGGGCTGCCATGTGGAAGAGGACTTATATTTGTTCCTTTTGGGCAACAAAATTAAAACCAGGAGAAAAAGGGAAAAGTTACCAAAAAGAAAGTTAAGATTTGATGTCTAGAAGAACTTTCTAACAATTAGGCTTTTGTAAAAGCAGAATATTCATGAGATAGTGGGTTTGCCATCATTGGAGGTCTTAGAGCAGAAGCTGGATAACTACTTATCAATAAGTAGTAGTGAGGAGTCCTTTGCAGATATGGATTGTATTATATGGTTAATGAAGCCACTTCCAACTTTGTAATTCTGTGACACTGTATCTGCAACTTTGCCACTGGACCTCCCTAATACCTGCATGTTTTCAAGTGAAGAACCAGACACAGACTTAAATATCTGTCACATGAGGACCAGACCAAGTGCAGAGGAGGTAATCACCAAAAGGCTGGCAACTATCTATTGAGCATTTAGTAGAGGAAAACTTGTAGCAATCAAAATGAGACCCTTAAAGTATTAAAATGATAGCATCAATAGTTAATCAACCTCTATTGCTAAAAAAAAAAAAAAGCAAGTGAAACACTACAGAACAAAATTAAAACTATAAAGAATACAAAATAATTACAGGTTTTGTATTAAAATTTAGTTCTTATCAGTTACTACTTAATCTAACTTCTCCGCTCCTCTTCTCTCTCTTCCTCTCATCTCCTCCAAGGAAATCCTCAGTCTACCTTTAAGATTCTTCAACTTTCCAAATTGAAGCAAACAGTGGACAATGATTATCTGTGTGAGATGCCCTTGAATGTTCATAAAATATATCACCCATATAATCACTCTGATTCCTTTGAAACTCATCATTTCTTTGAAAATTACTTTGCATTTGTGCCAATTTTGGCCTAACAATTAACAGCAAGAAGACACAGGTGCTCCACCAGCCAGCACCACACCATCCATGTGTGGAACCATCAGTTACAGGAATGGAGAAGTTTTGAATGCTGTGGATAAGTTCACCTACCTTGGCAGTGTACTTTCCAGGGATACACACATTGATAATGAGGTTGACACATGCATTGCCAGAGCTAGCTCAGTGTTTGCGAGGCTCCAAAGGAAAGTTTGGGAGAGAAGAGGTATTAGACTGACCACCAGACTGAAGATCTACAGAGCCATTATGCTGACCTCATTGCTGTATACCTGTGAAACCTGGACAGTATACCAGCATCATGGCAGGAAACTGAGTTGCTTCCTTTTGAATTGTCTTAGGAAGATACTGAGATCACCTGGCAGGATAAAGTACTGGACACTGAGGTCCTTTCTTGAACTAAACTGCCAAGTGTTCAAACTGTACTGTAGAAAGCACAATTCCAATGGACTGGCCACATTGTTCAAATGCCAAATATACACTTGCCTAAAGACTATTCTATGGAGAATTCAAACCAAGCGCTCACGTAGTGGTCATAAGAAGACATCTGAAGTTCTGTTTGAAGAACTTTGGATTTGATTCTGTGACATGGGAGACACTGGCACAGGACTGCTCAGCATGGTGTACCCACATCAAACAAAGCATTCTCCTATGTGAACAAAGCAGAATTGAAGTGGCTCAAAATAAACATGAGATGCACACATTTGGAGAATCCACCTTGAATGTTCACATGAACTATTTGTGCCCAACCTGTGGTAGAACATTCCAAGCTCATATAGATCTGAGCAGCCATAGTCAGACACACTATAACTTTACTCTTAACATAGTGATGCTATTTTGATCCTCTTTGAGAACAGAGAACAACCACCACCAAACAACCAGCTTTGAATATACTTGTTATATGTGTGGAAGAAGCTCAAATGATACGAAATTCATAATATTCATTTTGTTTCTAAGATCAATAATGTAGTTTGACCAAGCACCAAAAGCTAAGGATAAAAAATGAAAATGAATGCAGAACCTGAAATAATATTTTTAAAATTTGGAAAATAGGAAGTTATGATGTAGTATATTTCAGTAGACTCCTGGCACCCACCCTACCAGATAATTAATCATTATGGCTTTAGTAAATATATGAATGTATGAAATTTATAAGGAAATTTTCTGGCTGGTAAAATTAATTTGCAAACTAAAATGTTTGTATAATAATAAAGGATACATGTTCAGGACTGGTATCATTCATGCCTTTCCCCTACCCAAGCTGTGATCATTTGTGACTTAAAATATTGTATTTGCTTCCTTTTTAAAATCGGTCTATTAAAAACTTTAACTTAATAATAATTAAAAATTTCTCTTCATGTTGTTTAAAATGCATTTAAGAGCTTACTCAAATCACTGTATAATGCTGTTCTGAAGGCTTTGGTTTGCAAATGAAAAGGAAATCCTTTGTTGTTGTTTTAGTTTATTGTAGAATTTGTTTTAGTACAAAAATCTCATCTAGAAACATCAACTTGATTCCTACATTCCATATTCCCTTCCTAGCCCCCTATTCTTTGTCTGCTGGAACCCGAAGAAACAAAACTATGAATACAAGCTACCTGAATCACAAAAGCAGTAGGAAATCAGCTCCATCTTCAGGGGTGAGTAACAGTGTTGTAAACCCTGTGTGTATTTTTTTTTTAATCTTAGGGGGAAGAAACCTTATCATTAGAAGCCTCTTTAAAACCTATTGTGGAACTGGACATTCTGTAATAGCCTCAGGTTATTAGTTTCCCATAAAAATTGGATGATGTATCTACATTTATTTTGTTTTCCCTCTTAGTTGGCAAGGTCTAAAAAGGTAGGAAACAAGCTTCACTTTTATACTATATTCCCCAGTGCCTCGTACTGCATAAAATATAAAACTTCTCTAGAAGAACCTGGAAAAATAGTTTTAAAGTACATTGCAGTTCCACTACCAGTGTTTTTTGACCCCTTATGATTAACATAATATTAGCTGAAATTATTTAGGTGAAAGAGATGGTAGGTCCATTTTTATACAAAATGTATCTTTTTTGTGGTATCTATTTCCATTAGAAACTCTTGCTTCCTTTTTAAGCTTGGATCATGATGAATTACTTCAGCAATTTGTTTTGTTTGTTGTTGTTGTTTTTGGAGGTGGGGTTAGGGTTTGTTTTGTTCCTTTTGTTTTGTTTTATTTTGTTTTACCTACTCAGAAATCCCAATACCTAACTACAATGAGAAGAGATAATCACAAATGGCCTTCACCTATCCCTAAAGTTCTATATTGAGCCTTTCCATCAAATTGCTTACCTACTAATCGTGTCCATGGGGTTGGAATAATTTGTTGTGAAAATGTTATGTTGGATCAGATGAGATTGTAGGCATGTCTGAGGATAATGGGAAGATTACTAGATATGATGTCAGAAGACCTAGGTTTGGGTCTTTGCTCTGCTACTTTCTAGCTGCAAGGACAAGGCTCAGTGTCTTTATCTGTAAAATGGAGAATAATATTTACCAATATTCTACCAATGCTACCAAAGTTGCCTTGAGGATCAAATGTATTATTGTTTCTTAAAATTAAACTAGAGGCCTATGGGGTGGAGAGAGGCTAAAGATATTTTGAAAATGAGATTTGGCTCTAAGGATCCTTCTTAGGCATTTATTATTTGGGGAGAAAGAGGGAGGTTGACCATGGTCTTCCTGGAATCTAACTAAGGCCTTTGTAAATTACACTATATTTGGTAATAACACCAGTACGTGCTCCAGGATTACACATTTATTACAGTTGACACTGAAAAAGATATTTTGTGCTTCAGCCTATGAAGAGGCCTGCCTACCTCACATGAAGCACTATCTATCTATATCTGCATATTCATTATGAAATACTTAAAACCATGAAGGTATTTTTGATTTCTCTGTTGTTACATAAAATAATATGCCAACATGCTTGGCATTTAGAAAATGAAAACTTGGATGTTAAAAATTGCCATTTCATTGAACATAAGGACTAGCATCTAATGTGCAATTTGCCTAATATCCCATAGCTAGTTAGTAACATGGGCAGGTCAAGAACCCCAGTTTCCTGATTCTCAGTACAGTATTCTTTCACTATGCCATAAGACCTAATGCTTACAAACATCAGGTTCCCTGGCCAATTTGCATCATTATTTATTTGAATAATTTTCTTCTGCCCTATTCAGAAGATCAAAACTGGTTTTTCTTTTCTTCTAAGGACAATATCCTGGAATTCATGGATTAATCTTTATTATCTCTTCCCCAGAGTGCTCACTCCATTATACCACAAATTGGCAGCTGTTTTTAAGTGAGTATCTTACAGTACTAGGAAAGCTGGAGAAACAAAGGTCTATAGGTAGGTTCAAAGTCTACATATTAGTATTTTGAGGCAGTTTAAAGTAGTCTCTTCTCAGCATTTCCCCAGCTGATCTAGTTAATTTTTGGTCACTATGCTTTTTTAAGTTATCCTTAGTCTGAGGTATTTTTCTCAGTTCCCTTGATCTCAGAATCAGCAAGGTCTTTTTCTGATTGGAACTCAGATCCATCCCTTGACTTCAGGTCAAAAACAAAACCACCTAATCCCCAATTTCATAGTATGTCTAAGACTTTAACTATAGAAATTTCCAGAACTAGATCCTCTTTATTTAAGAACTGCAAACTACTTTTATCCCTTTTCTTAGCTGTGTCCTTTGATCATCTTCACATATTCTTGATTCTGATGCCTTTCTAGCGGGCTCATTATTCTAGATTGACTATCAATCTTAATAGCCTACTCCTGGGTTTTTCAGTAGCCCTCTTCCTTCTTTTTCTAGCGTAGCCTCCAAGTCTTTTATACTTTACCTACCACCAGGGCAACTGGGTGAGTCAGTGGATAGAGTGCCAAGCCTGAAATCAGGAAGACTCTTCTTCCTGAGTTTAAATCTAGCCTCAGACACACTACCTGTGTGACCCTGGGCAAGTCCTATTTGACTCAGTTTCCTCATCTGTAAAATGAACTGTAGAAGGAAAGAGCAAACCACTACAGTATCTTTACCAAGAAAACACCAAATTGGGTCACAAAGAGTTGGATACAATTGAAATGACTTAACAACAACTGCCACTAATCACCACTTACCATCCAGCACCTTCAACATCCCATGATAGGTATCCACAACCAGTCTTGGGGAGTTAGTGACTTTCCCAGTCCCTATCCCCCCAGAGTATCGTATCATCTGAGAAAACATTTTTATATCCATAGTTCAACCGTACTTCTGTTTCCTGGCTCAATACAGACTGGAAATATTCTTAAATGACATTAATTTTAGGAATAAGAGATTTTGGTATGGTTTACTACATACCAAGGCAAGGAAATGACATGAGATTAGCACAAAATAAAAGATAAGGGGAAAAAAAAAGATTGTCAAGTATTCTCCTTGGTCATTAAGCACCAAAACCCTTTATTTCTTATGACTTCCATTGTTATTAGTAGAACTCACTAGGAAATGGTCATAATTTTTTTCAGTTTGATGACATTGGTAAATTTAAATCCTCTTTCCCCCAAGCAGGCCCCAAGTATCCTACTCTGCAAAGTTCTAATCCCCTGAAGATATCTTAGCTCCATCTTTCACAGCCTCCACCACCATCTGGTGGTGTCTTTAGATCTGGCCATTTTTGTATCCTAGGATATTTTCTTGAAACAAGAGCTATTTTGGATTTTTTTTTGGGGGGGGGGGCAGGAATGAAGAAGTTCTTGCTAGCTAAATAACAATTTCTTTCCCAAGAATATTAGTCTGAATGTACGTGTCCTAACAGTTTAGCATTTCAGCAATTATGTTATAATGCTTCTCTGAAACAAAGGCATCTTTCAGCTCTTGTTAATACACACTAGATTCATAAACATTCCTTAGTGACAAGTTAGGGACTGAAGGGAAAGCAAGTAAGGAGGTGTTTGGATTTTCTTTGGTTTTCCCTTTTGTCCTAATGATAACATTCATAATCACTAGCTCTGCTTGATCTTTTTGTGTTTGTCCTTCATTTTTGAAGAGGACCATGACCTCAGGGAAATGATGACATGACTTGCAGTTGACTTGGATTTGAGTGAGGAAGCGCTGTGCCTCACTTTCTCCTCCAGAGCCATCTGGGTCCAGTGACCAGATATTCATCAGGATGACTGGAGATGACCCAGGATGCAATGGCAGACCCTGGCCCTTTTAGGCTCAGGCCTTTTCATGTACTTACTTAGAATGAGGTAATGCCCATTCAGTGAACAGGCCTCTTTAAGAAGTGAGCCAAGGGTTGGCCCCTTTAATTAGAAAAAAAAATCAAGGTGGGAGGAAAAGACCCTCAGGATTGCAGTTCCAAAGAAAAGCAGTTACCATTAACATTCACTCTAAGCCAGGAGGGCCAACGAAGGACAAACACAACCTGTGAGTATATTGAGCTGCCTGAAAGGGAACCAAGCTAGTTGTGTCACTCAGCTCAACCTCTCCCTCTCCTACCTCTTCCTTTCCCTTTCCCTCTCCCTCTCCCTCTCCCTCTCCCTCTCCCTCTCCCTCTCCAAAGGAAGCTAAATTTTGATGGCCAGAAGCTGCCCACTTAACTTAGGGTTTCCTTGCTAGATTTCTTCCTTCCTTCCTTCCTTCCTTCCTTCCTTCCTTCCTTCCTTCCTACCATAGGTCCCTGCCCAAGCTCCACTTAATGGCTTGATCTTTTTAATAGACAGTGAAGGATATTTTGCTTTCACTAATGGAAGATTAAAAAGTCTAAAAATCTTAATGCTGATATTTGCTGCAAAAAAAAAAAAACAGAGGGCCTATTTCCAAAATCGCAAATTTAACAATAATAGTTTGGAACAAACAAAATGAAAGCAACGTGCAGCATTCAAGGTCCTTTGACTATGAGTCACATTCTTGTGCAGTAGTTAAAAATGTGCTCTACTCCCAGTACAACTTCCAGATCCCCTTGCCTTCCAATGGATATGGGGGAGTTTGTTGGGAGACTAATGGATAGCATACGTGTGGTGATGCAGCAAAAATGAAAACAGCTGCATATACAACTTTCTCAAAAGTTCACATAACAGTAAGAGCAGCAGAGTGTAATTAAGGAATTTTGGAAGGGGATAGGTTATTTTTCCACTTGGCAAACTCATGCTACATGTGGTATCAAATATCCTAGAAAAGACTGGAAGGACAGAGACAAAGAAAAATGGAATGAGAAGCTATAATATATACCATCTTCAGAACTGGTTTTATGAATCATTAGTAGTCTATGTCGGCAAAAGACCTGGGCTAGAGTACTTCTTCCAAAATTTCAACCATATATTTAGAGCTTCAGTCTGTTAATAAGCATTTATAAGTGCCTACTGTGTGTCAGCCACTGTGCTAAGTACTGGGAATAGAAAAAAAGGCTAGAGACAGTCCCTGCTGTCAAGGAGTTTACAATCTACTGGAGGAGACAACAAACAAATAGGTACAAACAAGCTATATACAGGATAAATAGGAAATAATTAAAAGAGGAAAGGCATTAGAATTAAGAGGGGTTGGGAAAGACTGCCTTTAGAAGATGAGATTTTATTTGGGACTAGTGGGAAACCAGGCAGTGAAGATGAGGAGGGAGAATGTTCCAGTCATGAGGAACAGCTGGAGAAAATGCCTAGAGCCAAATGTCTCATTCATAGAAGAGCCAGGATGCCAGTGTCACTGGAAAGAAGAGTATATGGAGAGAGAGAGGTGTAGGAAGACTAGAAAGGTAGGTGAGGGGGCTTATGAAGGACTTTGAACACCAAACACAAGATTTTGTATTTGATCTTGGAGGTGATAGGGAGCCACTAGAGTTTATTGAGTAGGTATCAGACCTTCACTTTAGGAAAAAATCACTTTGGTGGCTGAATTAAGTGAGGAGAGACTTATGGCAGGCAGACCAACCAGTAGCCCATTGCATTCACCCAAGCATGAGGTGATGAGGACTTGAACCAGGGTGATGGCAGTATCATAGGAAAGAATGGGGCATGTTAAAGAGATGTTGCAAAGGTGAAATCGATAGGCTTTGGCAATGGTTTGGATATGGCAAGTGAGAGATACTGAAGGGTTAAGGAGGACACCTCAGTTGTGAGCCTGAGGTACTGGAAGATTATGTTGTCCTTATCAGTACTAGGTAGAGGAGAGGGATTAGAGGGAAAGATAATGAGTTTAATTTTGAACTTTCTGAGTTTAAGATGTCTATGAGACATCCAATTTGAGATGTCTGAATGGCCGATGGAAATACGATATTGGAGATCAGCAAAAAAGTTAAGGCAAGCTAGGTAGATCAGAATCATCAGCACATAGATGATAATTAAATCTGTGAGAACAGATGAGATGACCAAGTGGAGTAGTATGTAGGGGGAAGAAGAGAGGGTTGAGGTAAGAACCCTGTGAGATACCAGTGGTAGGTGGGTATGACCCAGATGATGATTCAGCAAAGGAGACAGAGAAGGAGCAGTCTGATAGGCAGGAGAACCAGGAGAGAGGGGAGTCTTGAACATTTTAAGAAAAGAGGGTGATCCAACAATGTCAAATACCGAAGTGAATTCAAGAAGAATGAGGATTAAGAAAAGGCAATTGGATTTGACAATTAAGGGAATCATTAGTGATATTGGATAGAATAGTTTCAGAAGAATGATGAGATTGGAAGATAGATTATAGGGGGTTAAGAAGCGAGTAGGAGGAGAGGAAGTGTAAGGCACCTATTGTAGATGTTCTTCTCAAGGATTTTAGCCACAAAGAGCAGAAGAGATATAATATGATAGCAGGGATAGAAGGATCAAGTGAAGGTTTATTTTTTTTTTGAGGATGGAGAAGACATGGGCATTTTTGTAGGTAAGAAGAAAGGAGCCAATAGACAAGAGATTGAAGATAAGTAATAGAGTAGGAATGACAGAGGAGGTAATCTGTTGGAGGAGATGGAATGAAATATAGTATTGCTTATAAAGGTAGAGAGGTTAGCCTTAGTACGGAGTAGGGCTACCTCTCTGTGTGAGACAAGAATGAAGGAGGAGATAGTGGCAAAAAAAACATATCAATAGTATGAGATGAGGAAGAAGAGAGAAGAGGGACTCATGGTTAAGGGCCTCAATTTTTTCTCCTCTGAGTTGGTAGGGGGGTGGGAGTTTGAGGCAGGATGAAAAGGTTTAGAAGAGCTGCTGTGGAAAATGCGATAGTGAGTTAATAAGGGAGGTATAGAAGACTGTATAGCAACAGTGAAGGCCCAGTTGAGGTTGTATAACATAAAATTGTAGTAGACTCAAACAGTATAGTTGCATGATTTTCTTTATCTTTATTCAGCAGTACTTAAGGAATGATCCAAGGTTGAGCCTTGGAAATGGCAAAATAAGTGATATGAAAAGGAGGCCAGAGATTCTAGAGGAGAGAATAGTGTAGAGTTGAACTGGTACACCAAGGGGTCAAGAAGGGGAAAAGAGAAGAGAATAGATAGTGCAGGGGTGATGGCCTGAAAGAGAACTGAGTGCCAGGGGATCAAAGGTCATGAGGCAGAGGAAGAGCAGGGTTTAGTAAGGGACAGCAGAGCAAGAAGAGAGAAGCCATTGGATTATGGTCAGATAAAGAGGTTCCAAAATTCTTGAACATGAAGATGATGAATTTGTGGAATGCAGCAAGATCAAGGATATTTTGATTGGGTGGAAGATGTGGATTGTATGGACATCTAAGGAGAAGAGGTTACTGTGTGATAAGAGTAGGGAAAGAACCTGGAAGTGGCAATGTAGAATAAGGATTATCCCAACTCCCTTGTCTTGACCAGTGAGCTGAGAGAGTGAGTGAAGGTACAGCCAGTACTGGAAAGGGTGGCCACAGAGGCTGTGCCATCAGCAGGGAGCCAATTCTTGGTGACTGCTAGAAGATGGATGGAATAGAAGAATAAAAGATTTTTTGAAGGCAGGCTTATTACTTATGCAACAGGCATTCCAGAGGGCATAGTGGAAGGTCTGCAGAGCATTTGATTTGAGAAGGTTTGAGGGTGATGAGAATAAAGAATCTAGTGGAGGGAGTTAGGAATGGGATTTGGATGATGCCCTGTAGGGCTTCTGAATCATTGAGATGTGTGGGGTATGCATAGCCAGATATGAGTAAGTTTTTAATTGAATGGAAGATTCTACTCTTCTTCCCAGAAGAGTCTAAGCCTTGACACATACAAATACTTCAAGGATCTGTGATTTTATCCATATAGAGTCTCCTTTTACCAATATGAATAACAGTCCTTTCACAGCTTAGCAGATGTTTAATAAGTTGCAGTAGCAAATAGAGATAGATATACATATACACATATATTTGGACCAAATCTATAATTTCATTGACATAGGAAACTCCTGATGAGGAAATGTTAGCTCTTATTACATTCTCTCTACTAATACATATCAGTACCTGCTTTACAAGTTATAGTCTGAGAGAATTTCCTCAGGCACTGAGAGATTAAATGACTTTTCTTAAATCACTCAAAACTAATATGTGAGTCAGGGATGGGACTTGAGCCAAATCTTCCTGACCTCTCATATATATCCATCCTTGAACCCAGGTCTTCCTGGTTAAGGATTTAAAGAAAGAAAAAAATGCCCATATATTTACTACCACATTCACACACACACACACACACACACACACACACACACACACACACACACACACACCAGGAAAGATCACCTTGACTGGCTCAAAGTGGGACCTTCTCTAGAGGTCTCTGCTAGGTCTCTGCCACTCTCTCCTCATTTCCTTCAGTGAGTGGAGCTAAGACCTGTTTGCCTTATAGATAATGAGATTAGCTTGTGATGATTTAAAAACTAAAAAAAAGAACTTTAAATAACAAACTGCAAATAACTGGTAAAATGTTCTGAGACCCCAGGCAGTTGGTTGCTTGCCAGATGAACAGGGTGATCTCCCAGCCAGTTGAATTTAGCATAATCAGTTATCCACAAATTACCCTTCCCTCTCACTATCAAAAGCAAAAACAAAAACTGAAAAATAATTTTAAAATTATCTTTTTTCTCTAGCAAACCATTGTTTAAAATATAAATTATCAGTTGAGTTAAACTTTCAAATAGAAAAAAGATCTTAGTGACGAACCTTGTCTCCCATTGCATGAGGCAGTAGGAGAGTGGAGTAGACTCACTATTTGTTGTTCTAGCAGATTCTCAGAGAAGCCAGAATTCTGTCATTCTCTGTTAGATTCTCTTAAACCCAGCTAGCCAGGAAAAGGAGAAGGCAGTATCTGCTACTGCCAAGCCTTCTCCCCTGTCTCTCTCTCTCCAAAGAGACTTTTTAAATACCCTCTGCACAAGACAGACCTGATCCAGTTGGGAAGAAATAGAACTGCCAGGGTCTTTGATAACTTAAGCCCCTCCACAAAGCAGCCAGTACAAGCCTTGCCAGAAGGATTGTTTATATGTATATTTAGACACATATTTACATTATACATATATATACACACAAATACAAATTTATATACATATAAGTATATGTAGGGGGAGGTGTTGCATACCAAGTGTGTATGTATGTATGTGTATATATATGTGTGAGTATGTGTGTGTATGTATACATATATATACACACACACATACATACACACACATACACACACCCAGAGGAAGAGAGAGAGAGAGAGAGAGAGAGAGAGAGAGAGAGAGAGAGAGAGAGAGAGAGAGAGACCAGCCTATCAAAATACCGAGAAGCTCATTTGGTTCTTGTACAGCAGATATACACAGAGCTAGTACTCCAATACTTTCCTAACCTGGTAGGACTTGTGTAATATCAATTAAGTTGGGTGTCTTTGATTAAGTCTTACTAGGTGCTAAACCCCAGGCCCAAACCCCTATCTACTAGGTACTAAGCCTGTGTGGGCATGAAGCCCTCAGGGTCCTAAAGGGAGTTGCTAAGACCAGAGCCAAAAGTAAGAGCTTAAGTTCTGGTTGCTCAGATGATAGTTCGATGATGGCTAAAGAGTGTATAAAAAGACAGAACAGAGCTATTTGCTTAGGGCTCTCACTCTTAGTGGTGTACTGATGTGGAGACTCTGGGCAGCTGTACTTAAGAGCCTTCTAGCTTGTAAACCCGGATGTTGGGACTTTGTTAAACTCTGGTAACTATAAAACAAGATTTGAATCAGACAAGATCTGTATGTTGATGTTTGTAATTTGTTTGTGTTAGCTCTGAAGTTCAGGGTGCTGGCTTTTTCCCCTGAACTAAGTGAATGATATCTATATGTTGGATTGAAATAAGATTGTTAACCCCTTAATATTGTTTTCCTTAGTAAAGCAGATCAAAAGAACATGTGCTGGCAGCTTTCTGTGTGCTGGTTTTGGTGGGTCTTACACTCCTTCAGCAGCTGCTAGTGGATTGGTGCAACCACTTGGCATAGCAATCAGGAATTTAATCACTCCCACATCCCCATATAATGATAATGAAACATCAGAGGAGGGTTTCCAAGAAGAGACTTAAATATTTTTGTTGTTCAGTCATTTCAGTCCTGTCCAACTCTTCATGACTCCATTTGGAGTTTTCTTGGCAAAGATACTTGAGTGTTTTGCCATTTCCTTCTCCAGCTCATTTTACAGATGAGCAAACTAAGGGAAACAGTGACTTGTCCAGGGTCACAGTTAGTAACTCTCTGAGGCCAGATTTGAACTCAGAAAGAGGAGTCTTCCTGACTCCAGCCCAGCATTCTATCTACCATGTCACCTAGCTACCCTGCCTTATATACAGGAAGTGCTTAATAAGCATTTTAATCTTTTGAGCATGTCCTGGATCCACACCTGTTTGTTACTCAGGGGACAAGGGTATACAACTTAGGCTTGTTCAGGCCCTGTACTCCTCAAGGGCTCTTCCTCTGGACCCTAAAGCAACCATATCTGGAACTTCCCATCATGGGTGGAACTTCCCATGATGGCTCCTTCTCAAGGTAATGTTTCTAATAATGAGGAGGTAGTTGAGCATTCAGGAAAAGAACATCATTCTAAAAGTCGACAGAGGTAGGTTCTCATTTCAGCTCTACCACGAACTAGTCACATATCCTAAACCTTCTTAAAAAAAACTTTATAGATCCTAATTTCATCATTTACAAATATTATTATAGTCATGAGCCTGTTTTGAGAAGCTAAGATGTCATACAGATATGTGTTGGCATCATCCTCAGACTTTAGATCTATTTCCCACTTTTTCATCTCTTGTTGCCTCTTTTGCCATATCTGCTCTTACAAGGTAAAAACATAGAAAGTGTCATACTATATCAGACCTATGGCCAAATAGCATAGTGGTTAGTTGCCAAAAGCAGCCCCAAGGTTCAGAGTATTCCAACATCACTTAGTAGCTTTATAGCTACCATTCATAACTTTATCCAGATGGTTTGGAATTCTGGTCTGATCATTTTAAAATTTGGAGATCAAATCTTTGTTTACTTTATCTGCACCATCATAATTTTACAGATGACAGTTCCACCTTAACTGCCAGTTTATAAACTGAAGAGTTATAATGTATCTGGAACTGGTCTACTAAGGAATCAAGAAAAGGAAGGGAAGCAAGCATAGCCAATATAGGGTTGATGGCCTGGGAAAGAACTGATGGGTGGAAGGATTAGATGATGTGGTGAAGACAAAGACCAGAGTCTGGAGTTCCAAGGCAGAGGGAGAGGTGAGATGACCACAGATGATGGTCAGATAAAGTGTTTTCAGATTTCATGAATATGGAAGTGGAACACTTGCATGTGACAGCAAGGTATGACTATCTTTGTCTGTAGTTGTGGTGGGGTGAAGCAATAGGGCATAGGAAATGAGCAGGTTAATTGGAATGGATGCTCACGATGGCAAGCACAGACAAGGCAACTGCTCTGAAATTGTAGGTGGCTGGAGAGGGTACCTGGAACACGATGGAAGGAAGTTACTAGTGTTATGGTGACAAATATCTCTGTTACCTAATTAGTGGCTGCTTAAGTCCAGTTATATATACCCCTCTCATAGCTGATGGCAGTATCAGAAAACTAGAAAAAATGGCATTCCTCAGGAGCTAGGCCCTTAGAGGTAGAGGACCATTGGGTTAGCAGAAGAGGTAGGGTTCCAGGAATTGCCCTGGAAATCCCAATCTCTGGTATAGTTGCTATATATTTGTGATAGAAATTAACACCAGAGGGGCCTGGCTAAGTGTGATTTTTAATGTGCCATTTCCCTTTAACAATAGTAGCCTCCTGTGCTCTATCCATCTTGTTAAAGGAGCCATCTTGAATCACTCAATGTATAAGTAGCACCAGACAAAGATTGTATGACCCTGAGTCATCTGTTCAAAAATAAGTAAGATCTCATAACAGGTGGTCAGTTGCTTCTTAAAAGTGGTGCAGGGCCCTCGAAGATACTAGCTAGTCAGAATTCATAATATCACTGCCCTTTGTAGCCTCCCCTGAATGATCCAATGGGGGAGGGGCCTTAGAAGATTCTTTATGTTGAGGAAGAGGTGGTGCTGAATTTCCCTGAGCAGTTTTACTAGCATCCTCATGGCCTGGCTGGCCATCAATTACTTCTTATCAACTTCATGTTTTAAGAACCACACCAAAGGTTCCCTTCAGGAGGTGTCTATTCCTCTGCCCATCTAGCAGGGCATCAGCTTTTGTAATTCCTCCCCCATTCCCAGAGCATCTCTTCACACTGATAGCAGTATTTGCCCAAGCCACAACTATCCCAACTTCTTCCTCAAATTTCACCAGGTCGTAGTTGTCTGGTGGGGGAGACCCAGAGTTAAAATTTGAAGCCACTCTGATTGAGCTCCACCCAGAAGGCAGTCTCTAACTCTGTTTAAGGTAGCGGGGTTAGGGTGTGGTAGGCTGTGGGATGGCAAAATAGATGTGATCTCTCAAGCTCATTTCCTTTGGGAACTTCACGTCCCCTTGCAGATCCTAGTTGGGCAGCCTGCTGCAAGTACAATAGGAATTCATCTTGTTAGCCAACTGCTAACAAGCTTCCATCTCAGTGACCTAAAAAAAGGACAAAAACTCCCCTTATGGAGGCTCAAATCAATTTAGCTGGCTGTGATGACAAATCCTGAGAGAGCTCCCAAGCCTCTGGAACTCAACTGCAAAGGGCATCTCAGCATTGGTCACTTTAGACCATGACCTCAGCAGCCATTGCTTCAGTGATTCATCATGCTTCTGTTTGAACTTCTGCAACCTGCTCAATTCACTCCCTGCTCCCACACAGGTGGGAATCACTGTCCTCCCTAGAGCAAAAATAATTCTGGGACTTTTTTTGCCAATGGTATGAATTTCCAAGCCTCTTCCCTACTTCTGCTCTCATTTTCCTGTGTCATGGTTCCAATCTCAGCAGGATACAATGGAACTGGAACCTCTGGAACTAGAACTTCTGGGTCAGAGACAATGCAGTAGGTTCTTGGTTTCTACCTATCAGTCTCCATCTCCATCAGAAAAGATTACTTCACTTCCATGTCACTAGCCCCTCAGTTTTATTGCACAGTTCTTAGAAGCCAAAATCTCAGTTTCTAGTGGCTGCTTATATGGAACCAGTTCACTTCCAGCTTTATTATGCTGGAAGTCCAAATTCTGCAAGATGGTCAGCTGCAACCAAGGAATGAATGTTGAATGTGGCTCTTTCTTTAGCCTCCCAGGCCCCTTCTCCAGAACTCAATGAGCTCATCTCTCCATGTGAGTGGGAGGCAAGGATACGCAAAAAAGATCCCCTCAGTCCACAACCCCTTCCCCATGAAAGTGTCTAATCAATAGGGAATGGCAGCTCAAGTGGTCGTCAGACATTCATCAAGTTGGGCGGCCTCAGCTCCATGTAGGTGGGATTCCTTATGCCCTTAGATGACCAGGAAGCCAGAGCTAATCAGGTCCTGGGGACCAGCTTTGATGCTTTTGGGGGAAAATTAATCCCTGTTGAAGGAGAAAGGAATCTCTGGTACTATCACATACCTCCCCTGTTACCTGACCCTCTATATATGTGTGTGTTCCTCAAGGATTTATACTTGGCCGTATTTATTTCTTTTTTTTTATACTCTCATCCTTTGGCAATCTTTTTCACTCCTACAACTTCAACTGCCACCTTTAATAATCAGTAAATAAATCAGCAAGCATTTATTAAGCACTTACTATGTGCCTGCTGACATTTATATAGCACTTGAAGGTTTGCAAAGGCTTTTATATACATTATCTCATTTGATTCTCAGAACAACCCTGTGAAGTGGCTACATTTGGATATTAGTATCCCAGTCTGGCATATGAAGAAACTGTAGCTCAGCGAGATTAAATTATTTAAGCATCAGAGACATGCTTCAAATCCAAGTCTCTCATGACTCCAAGCCTAGTGCTTTTTCCAACATATGAGACCTCCTCTTTATCTGTACAAAAGACTATTGGAGTAGTCTCCTAACAGGCTTTCTCACCTTTCCTCTCACCTTCTGATTTGTCCTTCGTACTTCTGCCAGAAAAATATTTCTTCTGCATAGCTCTGGACTTACTCCTTTGCTCAGAAACCTTGAGTGTTTCCTTCTTGCCTAGTAAATAAAATCCACATGCCTTTGCCTATCATTCAGGGTCATCCATCATTTGGTGCTTATCTACATTTCCAGATATTTTTTATAATACTCCCCTCCACCCTCCACATACTGCATTATGTTCCAGTCTAGTAATGAGGAAGATGAGAAGACAATAACTGTAACACAAGGCAGAATGTGATCATTATAATAGAAGAAGTAAATTGTCAGATGTTGTGGCAGCATGGAGGAGGGTGAAATTCCTTATGGTTAGGATGATTGGGGAAGGACTCATCAATGTGGGGGAGAGGGGTTTCAGATGAAGCTAAAGGATGAATAGGATGTTAACAGACATATACAGGGTCAGGGCATTCTAAGTGTAATGCTGACTACCATGGCCCCTTCTGCCTGAAGGATAGGTGTGTTAGATCTTGCCCCTTCCTTAGGGCTCTCTGGTACCCGTAAAGGGATTGACCACGTTTACACTCTCTGCCAATGGCTCCAGCCCCTACTGATGATGTTTCCCCAATTACACGGGGTGGGTCCCCTGCATCTTGCATTCATTTACCCATTTACAATTCAATTAGCTGTGACTCCAACCATGAAATTAAAAGATACTTTCTCCTTGGAAGCAAAGCTATGGAGAATCTGCACAGCATACTAAAAAACAGAGACATCACCCTGCTGACAAAGGTCTGTCATAGTCAAAGCCATGGTTTTTTCCAGTAGCAATGCATGGCTGTGAGATCTGAACTATAAGGAAAGCTGAATACCACAGAATCAACACTTTTGAATTGTGGTACTGCAGAAGATTTTTGAATGTCCCTTGGACAGCAGGGAGATCAAATCAGTCAATACTTAAAAGAAATTAATTCAGGCTATTCACTGGAAGGTCAAATACTAAACCTGAAGTTTAAATACTTTGGCCACATAACGAGAAGATGGGACTTACTGGAAAAGACCCTGATGTGGGAAAAATTAAAGGCAAACGTAACAGGGGACAGCAGAGGATGAGATGGATAGATAGTATTGCAGAAACAATGAACATGAACCTGGACAGACTTTGAGAGACAGTGGAGGATAGAAGGGCCTGGAGTGCTATGATCCATGGGACCACGAAGAGTAATATACAACTAAACAACTGAACAACAAAAATAATGTACAAACTTACTTCCTAAATATAGGCCTTAATCTCCTTCCTGCCTTCCCTCCAGTGACCTCGATTATTGAAAAAGAGAATTGGGACTAGGTTTATAGCTTAGCTTGGTTCCTATAGAGTTCAGTCTCAAATTCCAAGTCCAAAGTCCCCTTTGGGTTTGAGTCCCAGGTACCCTGGCTTCTCAGGGCTTCCATGCCAAGCTAGCTGATTACAAGGTCCAACCGGGAATCCAGCTACCAAGGGTTGCAGTGACTCAAACTCCTAGGCCTCGTGGGTATTGCTGTCAGTACCTGAAACTGGGGACAAATGACACAGAACAAAAACACCCCTGGGTCCATTTCTTGGAGCTGAGACAAAAGAAGGGGAAGGTATTTCCCACTTCCATTGCAGTTCACACATCAAACTGTGGGTGGAATGTGTGATCTTTATCTTCTGGGGTCAGCAGGGAAGAACTTGAAGAAGACAGACTGTCCCAGGATGGCAGTTTTTAAAGATGTAGCCTGTCCTGGATACACAGCTACCAAGTGGAGACTACTTCCCCCACACACATGGTAAGGGAACACAGGGAAGTAGGGTACCTGCTACCTATTAGACAGTCTGGCTCTGAGCAGGGCAAGCTACCTTACACACACAGGGAAGATCATGGAGGTAGGAAAATGAACTCACCTGTTCAGATTTTTGTTTTTTTAAGTATTCTACATTGGTTACAATATGTATGTGTATAAGGTATTAATGGGTGTTAATAAGGATGAAAAGTGGCTGGAGTCCAATTTTGGAGGGCCTCGAAAAGAATTTTTATTTTATCCCATATGCATTGGGGAGCAATTGAAGGTTTTTGATCAGAAGCATAATAAGATTAATTTTGTGCTTTATAAAGATTACTCTAGCAACAGTGTTTAGGATAGATTAAAGGTAAAGAGACCAGTAAGGAGGCTATTTAAATTATCCATGTGAGGAGTACGAGGACCGGAACCAAAATGTATGCTATAGACTTGGACTACATTGTAAAATGCTATCGATAGTGCTGGATAGTGATGACTTTGGGTCACAGTGTCAAAAACTCTGTGTTTGAAAGCAAATAACATCTTGTATACCTATATTCTCTTGGGCTTACTTGTAGCAAAAGTGGTGGGACCTTTGCAGTCAGATATTACGGGACCATGAGAGTACCATGTACAAACTTGGATTTCAAAGTACAATTGCTCCAGCAGATCACTTATAGATTTTAAATATAACAGAGCCTAGAACTTATTGTGGGGCAGCTATGTGGTGCAGTGGATAGAGCACCAAGCTTTAAGTCAGAAAGATCTGAGGCCTCAATATCAGGCCTCAAACACTTACTAGCTATGTGACCCTGGGAAAGTTACTTAATCCCCATTTACCTTAGTTCCTCATCTATAAGATGGGGGCACACCAGAGAAGGAAATAGCAAAGTATCATTGCCAAGAAAATCTCATGGACAGAAGTCAATGGGGTCACATAGAGTCAGAGACAACTCTAGTTCTGTTCTTTACAGACAAGTGCCTATTTATGGCCATCTCTCTCTCTTTTTTTCCTTTGAAAGTTCCTTAGCCAAGAAAAAACAGCTTCTAAATTCTATAAGAACTCTTTTTAAAAAAATCTTTTTATTTGGATTTTTGTTAAAGGGTTATTTGTGCAAATCAAAGCATAAACTAAGTACTAAAAGGGAGACTTTATTTGGTTTAGTCTCCAGTCTCAAATTCTGTACCAGTTTTCATTGCCTCATTATTTAGTCTTTCCATTTCCTCTTCCCCCTTTCATTGATACTCTCTTCTCTTCAGCTTTCATATCTGTTATTCATAAAACTATCCTGTTGATTTCTATGCATGCTTTGTACTCCTCAACTGTCTTTCCTTCCAATTTCAGCTTGTACCCTATTCCTTTATTTCCATGCTCCTCATGTTGCTGTATCACAGATCGGTAGAAAGGAGGTAAGCTAGGAGAAGGCTTTCAATGCAGGCCTCTTCATGTGTCTCCTCACTGCCTCTGAATATATCCGTCTTTCCTGGGATAGGGAAAGAAGGGAGTGGTGATGGCGTGGAGGACGGTAGTTGCTTAAATGCCTTGCATGCGTCAATTTACAAATGTAATAGCATCAGAAAAACACACGCTTGCAAAATTTTCACCAGTTCCTCTTACACCAGTCAATTCAGTATTATTCTGTTCCCCTTCTTTGAATTCTCCATAGTAGAAATCCAAGAGCACAAGCATGTGTTGACAAACAGTCTTCCCATTAATAGAAATTTCCCCAGAGTCATCATCATACACTAAAAGGTCTGTCCCTAGTTGGGTTTGTAAATGCAGCTCCCACTTTCTTTTTAATTATTGGCATAGGTCAGATATCTAAAGAAAATGATAAATATCTGCTTAAAAAAGAAAACCTATGCAGTAGTCAATAAAGAATTAGATGACATAGTTATTTAGAAATGGCCCGAAAGTCTTTTGACTGCCAAATCATTCCCTGCCATGTATATCCAAAATCAAATATCACACATCCATATCACATATATCACACAACGTCTATTGCTTGTTATTTAAAAATAGCTAGACAGAGATTCTGTCCCTCCCTAGAAAATAGACTCCCGTAAAATGAAATTCATAATCAAATGAGAACTGTGAAAAGTGAAGACCCCTCTTTCTCTCATTTCCTCCATGAAAAGTTGAGGCACAGGAGTCGAGCTTCGTAACCCTTTCCCATGATCATATTCAAAAACCCACATTCCTAGCACTGACAGTTATGTTTTACAAAAATCCTGGTTTCACTTAACATTTCCAAACCTGTCATAGCACTGACGTGAGGAACTCTAAGTGTGGAATTGCTTTCACCCACACAAATCAGCAGATCTTCTGTGACCTATTGTTTTAGAGTTGCATTGGTCACAGAGAGCATGTGACTTTCCCAGAGTCACCTGGCTCGTATATGAGAGCAGCAGGACTTGAATACAGGTCTTCCTAATTCTAAGAACAGCCCACTATCTACCATCCCCACATTGTGATAGCAATTAAGGTTTAGAAGAGAACTTTTGACTTCCCTGCTAGTGATTTCACCATGCACTCCAAGTTATATTTCACCACGTATTAACAATTTTATTTTTATCCAGGAGGAGGAAATTCAAATCTAGTGAACAATAGGATACCCCAGTGTGCCATGCCCAGCCTTCATCACGTAGGAGACGAAGTCAGCAACTAGCAAGAAGGTGGTTCTTTTTCAAAAAGAATAATTTCTTATGACTTTGGTATATCAACTTCTCAAAGCAGGAGAGAGGGGTGTTGGTCAGGCTAAAGTTTATTAACCAAGCAGCCAAGAGGAAAAGCAATAGTCAAAAGCAAAGCCAGTCTAGTCTTTATTTTGGCACAGAGTTTTTACCCCACAAGGTGGTAGGTCTGCAATTCCTACTGTTTATGCAGATGCATTTTTCCAAAAGCACATTGTGAAAGGAAATCATGAGTCTGTAATCTAGACAGGCTGTCTACTTTAGGACACATTCTCTTGAAAGTGGACACTCAGCATTGCTTTAGTTACTCTGCCTTTCCAGTAACTGTAAGTGATATATGAAGGCATTTAGTTGGGATTTTTTTAACCAACTGACAGTTCATCATCACTCAAATTATTCTCATCCCTAAAACTTGCAAAATTGAGTAGATCTCATGTGTGGGAAGTCCAGATAAGATAATTATTTTCTAAATTGTGTGGTCTGATTGAAACTATGCTGTCTCACCTGTTAACCTTTGGCTCCTTTCAAAAGTTCAGAGATTAAAAATAAAGGGTATATATGCCTATTGCTAATGTCTAGGTGGCTTGCATAAGGGTATTGGTCTTCTTAGCCTAAGGAGAAGACCTTATAACTCAATCCATTTGGATAACTGCCTTTATAAAGCCATCATCTAGAATGTTTAAGAAGGGATTATATATGCAGAAAGATGTGGGGTATACTTTCCTGTGCATGATAGGTGAAGAAGAATATGGAACACGAGAACGAACAGCATATTAGATATCAGACCAGAAAGTTCATAGTACTTTTGGCTTATGACATCTGGCCATCTAAGATTAAAATGTATTTTTTTCTTTTAGTTATATCTTATATCTGAGAAGATATGGATTATATCCCCTTAAGGTCCCCTCAGGATCCATTGCTTCAAACAATTACTTCTTATGTATTTGGGGATTGATAATAAAAAGGATTCACATAAATCCTTGTGTAATGATGTCACACCATGATTTACTATCCATTTGTCCAAACCATTCACATTTGTAGCTCTGCATTAGGTCCCTCAGGAGTAGACCTGTACATTTTCAGAACACTGTCAATACTTCATGCCACTTCGCACCCTTAAGTGTGATGTCTTGGGCATATGTTTGCCAAGTTGCATGAGGTCATTCTGCCTTTCTTTTTATTTTGTGGTTGCTATAGAAACAGTGCAGTCGCAATGTCATGAGGGGAACACAGGGGCATCCAAAAGTGTACAGTAAAAGTGAATCTGTTCCCTGGTTTATCATTTCTTCCAGCTGTCTCTATTTGTAATGATTATCCTGTTCACACTGGGAATTTAGACATACAGTCAAATTAGCTGAGGACTATTGCCAATAAGAAATCTCATTCTTGACAGTTTCCCCTTTCAGCTTTCCCTCCCCACCCCCAAGCTCTGTAGTGGCGATACACAAAGCTAGTTGTATTTAAGGCTCAGGGTCTCAGACTGTTCTTCCATGACTGGCATAGTTTCCCTAGCACAAAACATATTTGAGCCAGAACAGTTTTCCTTGTACTTTGTTTATGTAATTTCAAGGAACTCTTATTTAAATGTCTCAGATTCATTTACACTTAATAGAATATTGTCTCCTTTGATCTCTTTTCTACAGGATCCCTCTGCACCCTTGGGTGTTCACTGCTGAACAAAACGACATATTTATGCTTTGGTTTCATTTATGGAGAGTTGCAGCTGAAGTATATGCTTCTTAGAGCATCCAACCATTTCCTCCCTCAAGTAACAATTTCCTAAACTAGTTTCTACACAGAACAATTTTGTCCTTGATAATACTATATTGTCATAATCAGTAAATGTTGATCTGGGAATGTCCAGTAACCTCTGGAGTAAAGGAGGGCAGGGGCAGGAAAATTTGGGAGCCAAATAAATGGAGCAAGGAACATAGGGTACGTGCATTATACATAGTTCAGAAAGAAAACTCTGGGTGATTGATATGTGTCATACACATCATGTGAGGTGCCAGGGTGGGTGAACAAGGCAGTGTAGTGTTTGTGTGTGTGTGTGTGTGTGTGTGTGTGTGTGAGAGAGAGAGAGAGAGAGAGAGAGAGAGAGAGAGAATGAATTTTTAAGGAAACATTTCAAGAAGGAACAATAGAAATGTAGGGAAGTAAAGATACAGTATGTGAAGAAAGAATTTAATCCTAAGTGCTTGTATAGTAATAGTCCAATGACAAATACAGATATGTTTTGTATCCCAAGCGGCCCTACTCCTAGCCAGCCTTTGCTAAACTAGAAATCCTCCTACAGAATCTCACTTTATATCATCAATAATGCCAATAATAATAACAACTAACACACTGATAAAGCACTTCAGTGTTTGCAAAATGACTAGATAGATAGATAGATAGACAGATAGCAATAACTCTGGGAGGTAGGTGCTATTATTATTTCCATTTTACAGATGAGGAAACTGAGGCTGAAAAGGTTAATTGACTGCCACGAGTCGCACAATTAGTAAGTGTCTGAGCTTGGAGGATTCAAACCCAGTTTCCCTAACTTAAAGTTCAGTATTCCATTCACTATAGCACCCAGTGGCTTAGTGACCTAGGCTTTATGTTGAAAAACTGTCCTTCAGTAATTAAATTTTTGTTCTAAAGAAATAATAGCTCAGTGTCATAGCCTTACTCCTTCAGGAAACAACACGAAGTCCAGTGGGTCACCCACTTTTGATTAGAGCAGGGGTTCTTAACATTTTCGTGGGCCATGTACCTCTCTGGCAGTCTAATGAAGCCTGTGGACTCCTGAGAATAATATATTTCAATACACAAAATAAAATACATAGGATTACAAAGGAAACTAAGATATTGAAATAGCTATCAAAATACATAAAGTTTACAGACCCCGGGTTAAGAACCCATGGCTTAGAGTGTTTAATTTCTCCATCTACAAGGGATTCTGATTACACTAATGACAAAGGTTAATCAAGATCCTGCAGTGGTAGGTAAGACGGGAGCAGATGGGCCAGTTATTAAGAAGCCTTTTTGTTGTTCCATGGGGAAAAGTAAAAGACCTTCAGTTAGGAGCAGTCCTCAGCAGTCATCACAAGGGCTTCGGTACCTATTTGCTGTAGAACTTCACAACTGTATAATGCTCTGAGACCCTGAAAAACTCACTACATGATTTCTACCTTCTATAACTTGGTCTTACATACTTTACCTGTCTGCTGAAGAGGAACTGACTCTTTTAAAGCACTTATGTAACTGTTGGTATCAAAACAAATTCATTTTTTTAAGGCTGAATAATCTAGTTACAATAAAAAGAGGTTTTATATGCCACAGTTGGGTGATTTTCTTAAAAAACATATGCACATGATTTCATGATTTAGACATGATAAAATAAAAATTAAGAATCTAAAAACACAGTTCCCATGATGAAGTATTTCAAAATGGCAGTGAACTTTGAAGTAGTATCTAGATTTTAGGAAGGCTGTTAGAGCTAGAGTTCTTCCAGGTGATCATCCCCCACTATCGGTAGACAAGGTTGTTTTTTTTTTTTTAATTTAGCCATTTGGGTAAGTTTTAAAATTGCAATAATAGAGAGAAGGGCTGAGTCCTGGTGCTAGAGGAAAGGGGTCCCTGCACTTTTAGGGGACTTGGGGCTGCTGCGGGTAACAACTTCTCGTGGAGATCTTGGGACACGTTTCCTCTTTCCAGCCGGTAACAAAGATGCAGTTTTCTGGATCAAAGAGAAAGAAACTGAATCTGGCAGGTGACCAGAGGGCTGCTTCCTATCCTCATAGCCTTCAGTTCTACCTACAACCTGCTTCCGAAAACATATCTTTGGTAGAGTTTGAAAATCTGGCTATTGAAAGACTTAAATTGCTGAAAGTAGTTGAAAATCTTGGTGTGAGCTACGTGAAAGGGTCTGAACAAAACCAGAGTAAGCTGGAGAGTGAGATTCGAAAACTCAAATTTTCCTACAGAGTAAGTTTAGAGGATGAATATGAAGCACGAAGAAAGGATCACATATCTCATTTTATCTTGCGTCTTGCTTATTGCCAGTCAGAGGATCTCAGGCGCTGGCTCATTCAGCAAGAGATGGACCTGTTTCGATTTCGATTCAGCATTCTGCCTCCCGACAAGGTCCAGGGTTTTGGTTTTTTTTTTTTTTATAATGTTCGTAAACGGCTCAGCGCAGTGTCTGGCGCACAGCTGGCACTTTATTGGGTTTTTGTTTTTTTGCAAGGGGGGAAGGCAGGGCAATTGGGGTTAAGTGACTTGCCCAAGGTCACACAGCTAGTATGTCAAAGTGTCTGAGGCTGGATTTGAACTCAGGTCCTCCTGACTCCAGGGCCGATGCTCTACTCGCTGCGCCACCTAGCTGCCCCAGGGTCCAGGGTTTTTTAAAGGATAGCCACCTGCAGTTTGAAACTATTAGTAAAGAAGTAAAGGAGCTCCACTTTCAGGATATTCATGATTCATCTGCACCTTTAAGTGGAAACAAATGTGAATTAGAAGCTGTTTATAAGGTTCCTTTTGCTGATACTTTGGACTTGTTCCGAGGAAGGAAAGTCCATTTGGAGCGTGGCTTTGCATTTGTGCCGCATCAGGATATCGTGTCAATCATCTTGAATGACTTTAGAGCCAAACTGTCCAAGGCTTTGGCATTAACAGCAAGGTCGCTGCGGTCTGTGCAATCTGATGAGCGACTACAGCCTCTAATCACCTCAGTCATTCCTACATTGGTCAAGATTATAGTGCACAAGGAAATATGGGAAAAATTTCACTGGATCAGCTTGATTCTCTTGCAGTGAAATCATTCCCACTTTGTATGCGTCAGTTGCATAAAGCTTTGAGAGAACATCATCATCTTCGACATGGCGGCCGAATGCAATATGGTCTTTTCCTGAAGGGAATTGGCTTAACATTGGAGCAAGCTCTGCAGTTCTGGAAGCTAGAATTTATCAAAGGAAAAGTGGATACAGACAAGTTCGACAAAGGCTACGCTTACAACGTCCGCCATAGCTATGGTAAGGAAGGCAAGAGGACAGACTATATACACCATTCAGCTGCATGAAGATTATACTAACCAATCCACCGAACCAAGGGGATTATCACGGGTGCCCATTCCGCCACAGTGATCCCAAGCTGTTGAAGCAGAAGCTCCAGTCATCCAACATCTCTCAAACTGGGATAAACCAGATTTTGGATTATGTAAAAGGCACTCACTACCAGTTGGCCTGCCAGAAGTTTTTTGAATTAACGCACAATGTTGAAGATGGTATGTTTTCTTTGAATCATCCTAATCAGTATTTTTTGGAGAGCCAGAAGCTCCTCAGTGGTGGCCGAGAAGTCAGGAAGGAGTCTAGCCAGCCAGAAGTTCCTCAGGCCAAGCAGAGTGTCCAGAAAACTGCCAACTCATCATCTTCTCTCCCAGCATCTTTAGATTCTACACTGGAAATGGATATGGAAGGGTTGGAGGGTTACTTCAGTGAATAACACTTGACTATCTCCCTTCTTCCTTGATTTTCAGTTCTGCTTTCTAGGTTTTAGCAGGTTCCTCCTTCCTAACTTAATTAGTAGCAGGAGAGAGTCATTTTTCAGGATGGATATACTTACTTCATTCATATTACAACCTGAAAGTAGTATCTTTTAATTCCTCTTAGTTTAACCTATTTTTTTTTTTTTTGCCATTCCTCTTTCACTCTACCATCCTAATACAAAATAAATACTGAAATGCAAATGGAAACGTGTATGTGTATGAGGGAAAAAATATCCTGAGGGAAAGACAGTGGATTGGATGTTGCCACATTTTTAAAAAGTGATATATTCTAGGGACTTCCCAATATGCAGCTAGTTGCCAAATGCTAAGAAAAGAGGGGGTGGAAATCGTCAGAGAACAGCAGACCAATCCACAAAATTATTTCTCATCTGGGCAGTACCCTCTTTTTTTGATTTTTTTTTTCATAAAAGGAGAAATCTCAAAAAAAATTGCAATAATAGCCTAGTTTGTACTTATGCAACAGAAGTGAAGTCAAAACCCAATCTACATTCTTGCAGCATAATTCTAGTATGGCTATCCAAAAAGCATTTATAGACTTTGAGGAAAAGTCTGTCTTCCTATTGTTTTTCCTCGGGTTAACAGTATAGTTAATTTCCTGAAACAATACTCATAGCAGAGCAAGAATAGGGGGTTTTAGTGAACACTAAAGAAAAACCACCCTGTGATTAAAAGTGTGTCTCCACCGAGTGAAAACAAATTATTCTTTGTTGAAAATTAATTGAATGTTTATGCTGTAGTCCTGAGAGACAGAAGTAGTTTCTATAAGGAAGAAAGTTGTTTTCCAGTGAGTAAACTTGGTCTTGCTGTGTCAGCAGGAAGCAAGGGTCAGCGATCAGTTTTCTTTTATGGTATCTTAAGTTGAACTATCCTTAATCCAAACCCAGAACTGGGAAGAAGAGCAAAGAGGACAGAGAGTGATACATACGTGGATCATCCATTCGCAACCCTTTCTCTGTAAAGCAAAACATAAGACTGAGCAGGTGGATAGATGGTAGCTTTTTGCCACTTAAAGTCAGAAAAGAAAAAAAAAAAAGCTCATTTCTGTGTGCACCATTAGAAGCTTAACAAAATTCAGGCCCTATGCCTTCTTTGGAGTGTGAACTCAACAGTCCCCACAAGCAAGCTGGCAAATGAAGGACTAAAACAGCTCTGAGTGATAGCTGGACAACAAGCATCAACATAAACTCTAAAAGTATAAGCTAGAAGAACACTAATTGGAGAGCAGAAATCAAGGCAGACAGAAATTAATTAGAGAGCAGAAATGACAGAAATTCAAGCAGTTTGAATTAAGAGGTTCTCTTAGACTTTTTCTTTAATGCATCATATCCATAAAAGCTTCTCAAGGAATAACAAACTGTAAAACTGACTTATACTAGATGTGGGACCTTGGACAAATCACTTAACTACCTTCATCTGCAAAATGTGATAATATTTGTACTCTCTACTTCCCAGGACTATCTTGAGTAAAGCATTTTGTAAGCTTTAAAAGTGCTATATAAATGTGAATTATTTTTTAAGTTATGTCATTGGCTCTTGATAAAGTGAGTTTGCACAAATCCATTGGCTTTATGGAGAGCGTATCTTTGGGTTCTAAAAGCAGCACATTTTAAGGGAGAGAGATTGCAGGTAATTATGCTCCTGAAATAGCTACACTTGAGTATTTCAATTGAGTCCTATTTTGGCTGAGTTTTTTTTTCAAATGTCTCATTTTCACATCTCATTTCATGAGTAGACAAAGCCTTAAGGGTCATTCAGCAGATGTGCAAATTTTTAATAACAACTAACATTTATATAGCACTTGCTATGTGCCAGACGCTGTGCCAGGCGCTGTACAATTGTTATCTCATTGGATCCTCACAACAAGCCTGGGAGGCAGGTGCTGTTGCTATCCCCATTTAGCAGATGAAGACACTGAAGCAAATGGGTTAAGTGACTTGCCCAGGGTCATAGAGCTAGTTAGTGTCTGAGGCAGAATTCGTCAGACCATATTTGAACTTAAGTCTTTCTGACTTCAGGCCTAGCACTCTCTCTACTACACTATCTCCCTGCCAGTTTCTTGGCCTTTTGAGCTTTGCTTACATCTCCAGTTGAGAGAAAGTATTTCATATCAAAACATAAATTTTAGTGCAAAATTCAGTGTCTAGAATTCTGGTTCAAAAATGTCTGTGGTCATTACCTAAAGCATTTTAATTTTAGCTATTCGCACAAGTCATCACAATCTGTTAAATATCCAGTGGGTAAAAACATATACTCAAATTATAATCCAATCTAAATTCACTTGGAAAGATGTCACAACATATTTACTAGAGAGCTAGATTTAGAGCCTGGAAGACATGATTTTGAATCCTACTTCAGATAATGCCGAGCTCACTGACCCAAATAAAAATAGTAATAACACCTCATAGGATTCAAATGAGAGAAGGTAAAGCACTTTGTCATCAAAGCACTAAAATATCAGCTATTATTTTGAATGGGGCAGGTAAGTGGCTCAGTGGATAGAGCGTTAGGTCTGGAGTCACGAAGATGCATCTTCATGAGTCCAAATATGGCCTCAAATATTTACTAGCCGTACAACTTTAGGAAAGTCACTTAACCCTGTTTGCCTCAGTTTCCTCATCTGTAAAATGAGCTGGAGAAGGAAATGGCAAATCACTTCAGTATCTTTGCCAAGAAACCCCCAGATGGAGTCAATGAAGAGTTGGCCATGACTGAATATTATTTTGAATAAACACCACATTGAGGGAAGAAAGTACTTTGTATACCCTAAAAGCACTACAGAAATGAGTTATGGTACTTCAGAAGTATTCCCTCCATCAATACAAACTTCAAAGCATGGGACCTTGTATACTTTATCCTATGAGATTCTCATATTCTACCTGAGAGCTTCCACGGAGGATTTTCCAACATTCTATAGGCCTTACTCTAGGTCTTATACCACTTCATGGGTACCAGTTCAACATTCCTCTGTCATCTCCTTCTCTTGCTATGTGGCAGGCCTCCCCAAATCATATAGTCTTGAATTATATCCTTTATACCACTTCTCACAGACTATCATTGCAAATATGTCGCAGTCTCTTGGTGTCCACTATACTCTAATCCATTGGTCTTTGAGTTGCTTGTAACTTTGATGCTACTGAAGATTGTAGTATTCCACAACTCACAACCATAATGCAACCCCAGGAGAACAGTTATGCTGGTTAGGGCTTGGGATTATTAAAAGAATTGGAAATTTCCCCTATGTAATATAACCTATACCCTTCCAACTATGGATCCAACTTACTGTCTACAGTACTACTACTAAATATATTTCTCACCTTCTAACTACATCAACATTTGGAAAATAGGCTTTTTTCAACCATTTAGATTCTTCTTGTATTAATTATCAGAGTTCTGTCTTTTAAATCTTGGAACTCATTGTAGATGCCCTCTAATGATCTGGGGCTTAATGAACTTATATAAGCAACACAGGAGTATGTGGAGGACCCAATTGCCTCTAGGGATCCCTTCTATTTGTATTCTGAGCAAGACATCTTCCACAAGAGTAGTGCACATCTTTGATACATCTCCCTATCAGCCTTACTTGATATTAATAATCAGGGGGTGGCTCAATAATTATCTCTTGGTTGCATTTATCAAGCAATCTTGTTGGAAAAGAGTGTTTGAGGCCGTTTTGCTTTACCAAGTCAAATGTTTTTTAAAATTTTTTCAGTGAAATAAAGCAGAATCTTGTATCATATCTGAAACTTCCAGTCAGTTGTACAATTAAAAATATGTGATTGGCTATATGAAATTGTTTGATAAAGTAATTGTTTTCATATTTTCATTGTAGGCACCCTCACCACATGTGCAGATCATTCCCAAAGATTTCATAAAAATAAGAAGGCAGATATATGCCTTGATAATTATCAATAGCCTCTCAAGTATTTTTTTGGAGGGGTAGTGATATTTTCTGTTATTTTTCTATTCTATTAGTCTCTTCCTCTACTCTGTTTCCAAGGATATAGCTTTTAAAAATGTTTACTTAATGCAGAGGTTCTTAATTCTGGAGTGGCTCTGCTGACATTGGTAAAGAAAATAGTTCATTATGGAAACATAAATCTGTTCCATTTTTTTCATCTATTATCTTCCTGCCAATACCATCCATGAATTCTCTAAAGGATGTGGCTTAGGTCTCATGCCAAGATCTCTGTCACCTTGTTTTTGCTTTCACTGTTTTTATGATATGATTCTGCCTTCATCCTCTTCAGTGATGAAGTATTTGTATTCTAAGTAAGTTTGTATTCTAAGTTGGCATTGCCCTTGGCTACCATCTCTGTGCAATTGATAAAAAGTTTGAAGTTTGCTGGTTAAAATGGTTCCTGAGCTCTTTTGGTCTCCTTCTCTTGGCATCATTTACATTTGCTAAACTTTTTCAGTAATTGGTAATAATTGAGATCTTTGCCTTTCTTTCCACTATTCATTTTTCAGCGTTAATACCTTATTTGAATAGACTAGGTTGAAGTTGTTGCACTTTGTGGGCAGTGTCTTCTCATCATTACTCCTAATTTGATGTTGATTTTGGTCTTTAACTAATCCTTGGTTTGACTGCACACAGGCAGTTTATTTTGCTAAGACTTCCACGTGAGTAGTGAGTCATTATTTATCAAGATAGAATGTTTTCCTTTTTTGTAATGTTGTTTGCTGCTTGCCATGCCCAGTGCCTTCTAACTCTTCTTATTGAAAGAGATACTAATATATAAGCATGAGGTTTCTGGGTAGTCTACAAGACTTTGACATCTTTCATTTCTCAATCCTAATGTATATTTTCTAATATTTTATCATCTTATTATCCATCTTTGCATTGAATTCACTAAGTCTCAAATAACCTGGTTTAGAGAATCTTGTTAAATTCATAGTAGAATTTCTCCCTTCCTCCTCTGTAACAGATATTGATGCATAAACCGCTATTATCTTCACTGTACTCCTTTTGGTTGTGATCATCATTAGTACTACAATATGAAAAGACCAATCATCCCATGAAATACTGTTTTTTATTGCCTCTTGGCACTTGATGAAATCACCACCTCTTTTTTGCCTTTCCAAGGAGAACTTCAAGCTATCTTTCCATTTAGCTGAAAATTTCTTGTCTTCTAGTTTGATTTATCTCAGAATGCATTATGATTTTTAATACTTCCAAAAAGTTTGTCACTGAACAAGTCTCACATTTAGAGTGTCAACAGTAAACATTTATAGACACTCAAAAATTGTGTCATTTTTGGCACCCTCAATCTCCCTTTTCATTTTTTATTTTCCTTTGTTTTGTAAATTTCCCCGGGCAAAGAATTTCTCATTTAATGGCCAACTTACCGGTAATCAGCCACTCTGTACTTGGCTTAGTTGGTCTAATCATTAGACAACAGACACAGACTCTCACTGGGAAAATGCTGCAAGTTAGAACTTTCCCGTATTGGCAATTGGTTGGCATAGCTTTCAAGCATCCAAAGTCCCCTCCACTACACCATGAAGCAACAAAGTATGACTTTGCATTTGATGAGTTATAATTAGAACTCAACAAGCATTTATTAATCAGATAGTTCTGAGCACTGAGGATACAAGGACAAATGTGAAATAATCCTTTCCCTCAAGGAACTTACTTCGTATCAAGAGAAAAAAAGTCATGCACACAAATAAACAAATATAGAGAGTTAATATCTACTTATCTGTCTATCTATATACATACATATACACACAGTAAATAGAGTAATTTCAGAAGAGATGCTATCAGGTAGAGATATCAGGAAAGGCCAAATATAGGAGGCAGCACTGAAATGAGTTTTGAGGGAAGCCAGGGATTCTTAGAGGCAGATTGAAGAGGGGCATGCATTCAAGGCAACGGGAAGAAGCCAGGCGTAGGCAGGGAGGAAATGGAATGTTTTGTACATGACGTATAAGTTATGCCGGTTTACCTGGAATGTAGAGTGTATAAAAAGGAATAATGTGTAATAACCCTAGAAAGATAGGCTGGAGCCAGATTGCGAAGAACTTCAGAAATTAAACAGAAGAATTTATATTATATCCTAAGGCCACTGAAATTACTGGAGGTGTTTAGCCTGGAAAAGAGAAGAGTCAGAAGGGACAAGATTGCTGTATTCTAATCTGTATATGTGTATATATCCATATGAATATATTGTATAGACATCTCTATACCCATACATACATATACATAGATAGATAGATAGATAGATAGATAGATAGATAGATAGATAGATAGATAGATAGATAGATCTCACCATCCAACTAACTATGTGCCTTCCATTTTGTGCTCCACTTGTCTCCAGCATGATCTCCAGCATCCCCTAAGAGGAGTGGTGCCTTCCACTTAATCATGAATATTCTAATCATACCCTACATATCCCAGTGATCCTGAATCCCTGTAGGTCATCATCCAAATCCCATTCCCCATTCTCTACTGCCCAAATCCTTATTTCCATCTCCTCCAAACTTCCCACTCCAAAGTTCCAACCAAATGCCACCTGCCCTGTCCACCATGCCCTCTAGATTGCCTACTACATAGGTAACTTCCCTCCATCCAAATTCTCTGAGTCCTTCTATCTTCTACCAGTTGTTGAAACCTGGCTCAACTCTGATGACACAGCCTCCCTACCCACCCTTTCTAGTACTAGCTACACCTTCACACATTCTCCTCAGCTCACAGGTTTAGATGGGGGAATTGGAATATTTGCTCCTCATCACCACTTCCAGGTCCTATCCCTGCCTCCATCACTCTGTAACCTCTCCTTCTTTTGAGTTTTGTGCAGGGCATATCTATTACCCAATCAAAATCCTGGTAGCTGTTATCTACAGCTATCCAGGCTACTCCCCTTCCTTCCTTAATGAGTGATACCTGGCTCACAATTTTTCCCTCCTCAACTCCTGCCATCATGCTTGGGATCTTCAGCATATGTATCGACTCTCCCTTTAACATCCTAACCACTCAGTTCCTCAACCTATTCACTTCCCATGACCTACTCCTCCATCTCACTTCAGCCACATATGAAGAGACCCTTGATCTTGCCAACACCCACAAGTGTACCACCTCCCTGCTCAAGAATTCTAAAATCCCCTAATCTGACAATCTATTGGCTTTTCAGCTCTCCCTTTGCCTTTTCTTAGCAAATCCTGCTCTTCATTCACACCATAACCTTCAATCCCTCAACCCTTCAGTTCTCTTCTAGGCCATCGCTTCTACCCTACCTAGTCTCTCTTTTTTCCTATCTTGTCCTTTTGGTGTACAGTTCAACTCTATACTGTCTTCTCTTGAGTTCCCAGACTCTTATCGTATTACCAACTCTGTCCTGCCAAGCTTTAGGCTTGGACCATTCCCACCATTCACCACCTTTGTTCTTATACATGTGCTATTGAACAAAGGTGGAAAAAATCATGTGACCATTCTGATTGGGTCCATTACAAATTTATGATACAGAACCTCAACTGGGCCCTCACTGCTGCTAGGCAGTCCTTCTTATCTTGCCTTTTCAAATCGTTTTCTCACTCTCCTCAGCAGCACTTCCAAGCATTTCACCCCTCTTCAAATATCCCATGCTTCCCTCTCCCTGTATCCTCAATTGAGAACCTTGCCTCATATTTTACGGAAAAAATAATTGAGGCTATTCATTGTGAGCTCCCTCTTCTTTCTTCATCCTCATCTCGTATCAGTCATATGCCTTCTGCCACTATCTCCTTCTTCACCCCATCTCATATGATGAGGTGGCCTTACTCCTTACCTAGGTTAACCCCTCTACTTGTTCAAGTAACCCATTCTTTCCCATCTCCTCCAACAGACTGGCCTTCTCTGTCATCCCCACTCATCACTTATTTTCAAGCCCTCTCTCTCTACTGGCTCATTTCCTGCTGCCTACGAACACGTCTACATCTCTCCTATCTAGAAAAGATCCTCTCTTGACCCTTCCATACCTGCTAGTTATCCTATATCTCTTCTGCCCTTCATATCTAACTTCCTCAAAAAGGTAGTCTACAAATAGGTGCCTCCACTATCTTTTCTCTTGTTCTCTTCTTAATGTCTGACAATCTGACTTCCAATTTTATCATTCCACTCAAATTGCTTGCTCTATATATGAACATGAAAATTCTTTTTAAAGTTTATTATTTCAGTACACAATATTGTTACACCTGTCCAGAGTTTAAAGATTCCATGATTTCATTGGTACAAGTATTCCCCATACCAGTGCTATTTTCAGCCCCTAGACCAATGGATCTCAAAAGCTATGCTACAATACGCTGATGTGCTTTAAGCTATGACTAAGTATGCCATGAATTATGTGGAGCTTACACTTGTAATCACATAGACACATACCAGTCTCCTGACCTTCCCATAGTGTTCCCATTTCCTCACTGCCAAGAATAATACTGAAGAGAAAAGGTTTGGGAACATCATTGCCCAAAATGTTCTTTGGAAGTTGTGACTGAGAAATCCATCACCTTAAAGTCAACCTAGTGATGAGTCTGTGGTGGCAGAGAAAGGGGTTACAGTACTGTCCCTTTCTTCACATGAGCAGTGTCATTTTGTAACAAGCCTCCATAAATAGTTACATCTTATCCCTAGTTTTGCCTCCTTTTACCTCTCTCCCCCTCACCTTGTTTTTGTGCAGGTCCAACAAAAAAGACACCCTCTCACTACTGGAGGCCAATGACAGACTAGCAGATTAGAAAGTCTCTGTCTCCTCTGAAACACTACCAACTTTCCCTAAGCCAAGGACAGATCAGTTGTTAACCAGTATGACTGAATGTTTTCTGTTTCCTATAAATATCTGCATGAAGTGACATATTCTGAAGCCCTCTTGTCCCATAGAGACACACTTTGCCTAGGTGCCAACTTGTGCTTTCTCCCTGCTTTGGCATGTAACAACATATGAAATAAACCTTTATTGACTTATATTCTAAGCTGTAAACAATGAGTTTTCTTGGCGTGACAAATTTCTCAATTTAGCTAGGGGTAGTCCTCAGGTAATAATCATCATATGTCTGTTTCTATGTATTTGAAACCTTTCCAGTTCAATGGGACATTTCAGTCCCCTGACATGGCCATCAAGAATTGAGAATCACTGTCTCAAGCCCATAGGGACTGAGGCATTAGAGAAAGACTATACTAGAAATTGAAAAGTATAAAGTGTTGATAAGTGTAAGAACTGGTCCTAAATACTTTTTTAAGGTAATCACCTAGTGATGATGTCACTCAACAGTATTTTATGGGTAGATGTGGTCTTCAGAATCATAATTCTGAAAAACATTGGATAAAGGAAGCAGTTTTGAGCTCCTTATCCCCACCTTTATCTCCAATGTGGTTCTGATCCATTCCTGTAAGGGTCCTCAGGAAAACAGGCCATTTGAGCTTCCCTATCTATGATTTCCACACCAATTTTGAAGCTCTGAGGAACTCAATACATTTTGGATGAATTAAACAACTTTAGTTACCTGGTTTCCTGTGGCAACTTCCTTGTTTTTCCCAAGTTATTACTGATAGCAGAATAGAAAGAACAAAGAGGAGCAAAATTGATGAAGTACACAACGTACAATATCTAAAGAGAAAGCCAATGTAGAGAAAGGAGACAGATAAAATATGAATGCCAATATTACTAAAACAACTCAGCCTTGATAGAGCTGTGAATTGATCCAGCCAGTCTGGAAAATGATTTGGAATTATGCAAGAAAAGTCACTAAATATTTCATCTTTTCCACTCTTTCTACTACTTAGCATATATTCCAAGGAAGTCAAAGACAGACAGGTGGGTCATTTATACACAAATGTGTGTATGTATTAATATATACACATATATATATATATAATATTCATAGTAGCCCTTTTGTGATAGCAAAAAATTAGAAACTGAGTGGGTGCCCATGAATTGAAGAATGGCTGAATACATTGTGGTATAGGAATCTAATGGAATATTATATGAAGTGATGGATATGAGGAATTCAGAGAAACATGGGAAGAGCTGAATGAATTGATTCAGGGTGAAGTAAGCAGAACAAGAACCATTGTAGAAAATAACAACGATGCAAACAAAAGCAACTCTTAAGAGGTAGCCTAGTTCAGATTAAATGACCAATCTTAGTCCCAGAGGAGGGATGATGAAAGATACTTTCCTCCTCTTGCTAGAGAGATGGAAGAAAATGGCTGCAGAATGCCTTTGGCACGTCATTTGTTGATATTAACTGTTTTTCTTTGTTACAATGGAAGATTTGGGGGGGGGGGCAGGGATGAAGGGGAGAGAGCTATGCTGGGAAGTAATGGGTTTTTTTTTTAATCTGTAGTTCTGGGTCATTTAGTATTACGGCCAACAGGTCTACACATCTCAAAAGGTATCATGGCTATAAAATTGAAGTTCATAATAATGACTGTATCCAGAAATGGATAAATTAATTTATAGTAGGTCTTCATTAAGCCAAGCTAACATGAATTACATCCCAAAAGACCTTTTTTTAGCTACTTTTGCATCTCCCCTAGTGTATAGCCCAGTGCTTTGTGCATATTCAGATATTCAAATAAATCTGAGATCACACCCATTTGAAAGTTCCATCCATGCCTGCAATTTGCACTTAAGTGATTAACAATTGTTAAATCAATTCCTCTCAATCAGAAATTACTAGAATAAAATACATTTTGGTGCTTAAAGGGGCAAACTTCAACTACAAAGAAAATTCATTTGTATAACATTTCATTCATTGACAATTTTGAAATAACTTGTACTGTTTTCTAAAACCCTCACTATGTTAGAAGGATCTAATTACACTTGTTATGTGCTTGTTAAAGCATTTCCCCTAAAAATCTGTTCTGGGGAATTACTTCTGGATATAGAACAAATTTTAAAGAAATAGAACTATTTAATTCCTAGAACTCAAGTTTTTCTGTAAGAAAAATTTTTCTTTGAGACAAGCTTTCCATGAAATTGGTCTGAATTAGAAAGGTCTTATTATGCTATCCAAGTGAAGGCGGAATTCATTATATATTAACGAAGTTTTAAGAGATTTGAGGCTTTTCATTTGGAGGACTTCCTAGACAGCAAATTGAAAAAGACATATTCTTTGTAATAAGTAGATGTTGACTTCCAGAAAAGTGTTCTAACTCAGCACTATGATGTGGTAGAAGGAGCATTTTGATCAGAGTTTGAATCCTATCTACTTATTACCTGCATGACTTGGAGCAATCCTCTCTTGGGACTCTTCTTCCTTATCTGTAAACAAAAACAAGATGATTTGGCTTAGTGTAAGGAAAATCTTCTGCCTCAAGCAAGCAGTGAATTCCTTATCCCCAGAAACTGGTTAACCATTTGCTGAGAATGTTCTGAATGGTCCTCCATGACCAAATTACCATATCCAAAGCATTCCCCAACCTAAGTTAAATCTTTTGTAGAATGAAAATTGAGGTCAATGGCCCAGTAGATGAAGTCTAAGACCTAGAGTCAGGAAAAAGTGAGTTCAAATCCAGACTCAGATACTAGTTGTGTGACCCTAGGCAAGTCATTTAACATCTACCCCCCCCTCCATTTCCTCAACTGTAAAATAGAAATAACATCACTTATCTCACAGAATTGTTTTGAAAATCAAACAAGATTGTATTTATAAAGCACTTAGCACAGTGCCTGGGATATAACAGGCACTTAGTAAATGTTTGTTCCTTTCTTCCAAGGCAAAGAGAATTTTCCAAGCACTCATAAGGGAATTTTGATGTACCTTTCCTAAGAATAACCAATCTATAGATTCAGTACCAGTGCACAAAATAGTTTTATTTTGTTTTTGTTGTTGAGTCATTTCAGTCATGTCCAAATCTTTGTGACCCCATTTTGGATTTTCTTAGCAAAGATACTGGAATGCTTTGCCATTTCCTTCCCCTGCTCATTTTATAGATAAGGAAACTGAGGCAAACAGATTAAGTGACTTGCTCAGGGTCACACAGCTAGTAAGTGTCTGAGATCAGATTTGAGCTCAAGAAGATGAGTCTTCCTGACTCCAGGCCCAGCACTGTACCACCTAGCTGCCCCCTTTATTTTGTTAATTCTGTCTAAAAGTTGTTTGTGTATAATATGCCAATTTTCCATTACCTCATGTTATAAAATTGGAGATGTGTTCCTATAAAAAAAAAATGATGGACTGAGTCAAAAGCTTTTAGTGAGGAAAAGATAAAGAGAATATCACACCTGCAGCAAGCTAGACATTGTGGTAATTCTGCTGAAGTGATAGTGTTATGCCTATTTGAGAATTGAAGTGCCCATCAGCAAACTGGGACATCTTTACACTATACTATCTCTTTAAAAAATAAACCAAACCCAACAGCCTCTGCAACTGGCAACGAAGTTTTAGCTTCTTTCCCAGCTGCTGTTTTTAGACAGTTTATCACTAACTGCATTAGAGACTACAACCAGGTGACACCAACTTGAGCACCATTCTGGAAACCATTATTAATGTGGGGTGAGGGTAGCAAGAAGGGAAAAAAAAATAAGGTAAAAATATTACAGGGATCAAACCACAAATACCAAATGAGTTACCAATTTTGTAATACCATTAAAGTCTGAGGTCTATCTGTATTAGAAAAGATTTGGAACTGGTAGGAATAGAAAAACATTGAATTTGGAACCAGACATCCTCAGTTTGAATCCTAATTCTCCTCCTCCCCCTCCCTCTCTCCTTCCTCCTCTTCCTTTCCTCCCCCTCCTCCTCTTTCTTCTTCTTCTTCTTCTTCTTCTTCTACTACTACTACTACTACTACTACCACCACTACTACTAGTACTACTACTACTACTGCTACTACTACTACTACTACTACAAGTTGTGTGACCCTGGGCAAGTCTCACAACCTTCTTGGCCTCCATTTGCCTTACTGGGAAAAAAATAAGAAATCATCTAATCCAACATCCTTCTATCTCTAAATCCTATGACCCTAATTAAAAGAAGCAGAGTACGCTGATGTAGCTTGATATAGTAGAGAGAGCATTAGACTTGGATCAGAAGACCACAGGTTTAAATCTTCCCTCTGGTATTCCATATCAGCAAGACCTTGGATGGACAGGCCCCTTCATTTTCTAAGCCTTAATCCCCTCATCTTTAAAATGAAAATAAATATACTATTTACTTCTCAATCATAGTAAAGAAATATTTTTGTAATAGAAATAAAAGGGTATATAGATTGAAAAGTCACCAATAAATAAAATAATAACAATGCTTTTATTGTAACAAAATGATTTTTCTTCTTTCCCTTTAGAATTTTACATTTTAAGAAGCCTTAAATATTTCTCTGAGGGGAAAATTTTTTTTCTAAATGTTTTCTAAGAGGTCTTCTGAAGGGAAAAAAAATTCTTATAATTTTGGGATAGAACCTGAGGTAAATCTTAAAGTGCTGTATAAATATGAGCTATTATTAATGGTGTTAGATTAAAATTGAGCTTCTCTATAGGGCTGCTGGGTGTTTTGTAAGGACCTAGAGGTGGGGAGGGAAGAGGGAGGCAGAGAGGCTTATCTCTTTTTTTCTGTTTTCTGTGATAAAAGGAAACAGTGGGAGAGGTTCAGTACTGCACTTACTTCCTAATACTTATACTCTTCTATTACATGCAGCACTGTGCCTTGTAAAAAATAAGTCTTCACTGTTTACAATATTGTAATATTAATGTATAATAATAATACCATAATAATACCGTTTGTGATATATAATTGCATATTTGAATCTACAAGGGAACTCTGAGAATATTTAGTTCAACACCCTCATTTTACAGATGAAAAACTGAGATCCAGAGACAGGAAGTGTTGCTAGCTGGAATGGAGAATGGAGAATTGAGGTGGACATGAAACAGCCTCTTCATATTCCTTTTTTTTTTTTTTCAGTTAACACTCTATACATTCAGATACCAAGGGAAGTAATGTTCTATTTTAAGTCAACTTTTTATCATTAACCACACAAGTTTTTGAATACTTAAATGACCCTTCAGAATGGAAACTCCCCTTTCTCCTTCATTACACAGCCACACACATTAGCAAAGGATCATTTATATGTCCCAGAATGGTTACAGAAAAGTTTACTCAAAAATGAGGGACCATCTAAAATATCTGATTTTGTTAAAAAGGAAGCAGTTAAGCAATTAACAAATTTTCCTAAAACATGGTAAAGACTAGATCATTCATTTTGTTTTATTCACATTGACATTTTTTAAAATAAAAATAGTGGTGCTATCAACAGAAGTAGCCAACTTTTATCTACATTCTACATGTTTCCTTCAATAATTCCAAGTGTTATGTCACGTGTGTAGCTTTCAATGTGTACTTCCATTGGTTCAATCATAATCCCGTTAAAACCAACTGGAATTGTCCTGGTAAAGAGTTGCTGTGACCGAAATATCCATCACCCCTCAACAGCCCTGGTGATGAAATAGTAAACTTGACTGGGCTGATCTTTGGACCAACCCCATACTCGAATGTCTTTCCAGCTGGGAAGAACATGCCATGGCTTGTACTCCACCAGCATAACCTTTGAAAACCCAGGGTCACATCCAGAAAAAGGTCCTGGGACAATATAAAATTATATCATTCAGACTCAGGTCTTTTAACTCCAGGTCCAATGCTCAATCTATTGTGATTCCTAACTGATCAGTAAGTCAGCACAATGTGAATTATCATAAAACCAGGGATCTGAAAGGAGCTCTCTTTGCTCATAGGATCTCAGATTTAGAACTGGAAAGTACTTTAGATGTCATCAAGTCCAACTCTAATTGTACATTAGGCAGCTAGGTGATACAGTGGGTAGAACACTGGACTTGGAATCAGGAAGACATCTTCCTGAGTTCAAATCTGGCCTCAGATGCTTACTAGCTGTGTGACCCTGGGCAAGTCACTTAACCCTGTTTGCCTCAGTTCCTCTTCTGTAAAATGAGTTGGAGAAGGAAATGGCAAACCACTCCATTATCTTTGCCAAGGAAACCCTAAATGGCATCATGGAGTCAGACATGACTGAAAAAACTAAACAACAACAACAGTAGACAAAGCCCTGGATGGAAAGTCAGGAACACTAAGTTCAAATTCAGCCTAAAATACTTACTAGCTGTGTGATTCTGGGCAAGTCACTTAAATCTCCTCCTGCCTCAGTTTCCTTATCTGTAAAATGGAAATTATAACAGCACCTACATCCTAGGGCTACTGTGATCAAATCAGAGATTGTGATCAAGTTAGCTCATATTTTAATCAATTGTAATCAAATTGGATAATGTTTATAAAGTGTTTTGTAAACCTTAAGGTGCTATTTAAGTGCTGCTTATCATCATCATCATAATTTTCACCAGGATCAGTAGGTATCTGAGGTGGGATTTGAACCCAGAGTTTCCTGACTCCAAGTTCCATGCCCTAACCCCTATGCAATACAGTGCTAAACATTTTAAACCATCATGGGGGGAAAATTAATTCAGAGATACAGACTTCTGAGCTGGAGAGCAAAGCAAAACCAAGTAGCATGAATCCTTCAGTGAAAAATTACATGTAGGTTCAACTTTTGAAGAAGTTTCTGAGGAGCTAAATAGGGCAAGACATTAAATGTATGTGAGAATCTTAGATTTGAGACTAAAATAAGATGTTTTCTAAATGAGTCATTCAGAAATTTCCTTCTTTTCTCTCATTCACTTTCATTCAGCTTTGAACAGGATTTGAAACATCTGCCATGATGTCATCATATATGGCTAAAACAATTTACAGAATGGACAGCTAGTTAAACAGAATATTTATAGAAAGGAATATAAATGCTCCAGTGGAAACTAGATTTCATTGGTTCCAATATATTCTCCATGCAGTCATCAAAGTAATATTTCGAAAGCACAGATCTAGTCATGTCACTCCCTTCTTCAATAATCTTCAATGGCTCCCAACCATCTATTGGATAAAATACTTCCTCTTCAGCCTGACAGTTAAAGCCAGCCACAAACTGGTTCCCACCTACCTTCCCAATCTTATTTCATATAACTATTCTTTAGGAAATCTACACTCTAGGCAAACTGGCCTTCCAGTCTATAGGACATACTTTCACCTCTGCCCTTGTGGAGATGGAGTCCCACGCCTGGAATGTACTCCTTCTCTTCTGTCTCCTAGAATCCCCAGCTTCTTTCCAGGCTTTTAAAGCAGGGGTCACCTTCTACATTGGGCCTTTCCTTAACTCCCCACTTTTAGTTTTCTATCTATTCTTAAATAACCTGCATTTGCTTTGTACGTACTTTGTTGTCGTTTGGTCATTTTTCAGTCCTGTCTGATTCTCTGTGACACCATTTGGGATTTTCTTGGCAAAGATACTGGAATGATTTGCCACTTCCTTCTCTAGCTCATTTTACAGATGAGGAAACTGAGGCAAACAGAGTTAAGTGGCTTCTCCAGGGTCACCTAGCCAGTAAGTGTCTGAGGGCAGATTTGAACTCAGGAAGATGAGTCTTCCTACCTCAAGGCCCAGCGCTCTATCCACTGTGTCACATGTTATCTTTCCAGTAACATAAATTGCCTTGAGGCAGGGGCTGTTTTTGTCTATGTATCTTTAGTCTTAGCATAGTTCCTTACCAATAAATGTTTCAAGAGTATTTTCAAGAGCTAGTTTCAAGAGTATGCTGATGTTTAACAGAGGCTGGTAGCGGGGGGCACCTTATACACTTTTAATTTTAATCTGCATTATTAACATTTTTCCCATCGTTTTCTAAAGTCTAGAAAATCAGCCTAACAATATGTCAAGACTTGATTTTTAGTTTGCTCATTTCTAAGATGTAAATGCTTATGCTGAAAATTTAACCAGCTGGCTCCAACACATCCCTGGCTGGTTTCCTTTCATATCTATATAGGGGAAACAGGAAAGAATAAAAGAGACCTATGAATGCCAAGGAGAGAAGACAAATATTTGTCTTGCTTTTATGTTCCCTTATTACAGACCATAAGCCAGAATAGTAAGATTTTATGATACTTATAAAAGCTTACAGAAGATAATCAGGAATGGACATACCCACTTTATCAAATGCTGTCATCTCATTTATTATTTATACAGTGCCTATAAATGTTATTTTCCCCAAATAAATATTCCTTTCAGGTCAGGGGGAAGGTTGATGGTGGAGCCAAGAATAGGTTTGGAATTGAGGGGAGCTGCGGTTTGACCTACGTGTTCTTCTAACTGGCTGCTGAAACTTTTCGTTTTAATGCTCACATCTTTCAGTGATTTAGGATATCTGTACATTTTGTTATAGTGGGATGAAACAGTAGATTTCAAATCAGAAGACCACGGGTTTAAGTCCTGGCCCGGCTATTGCCATAGAGGGCAATACCATCCCCAACAGTCCCTTGGGTTGGCAATCTAGGAGTCTTCCTGGTCTTCTCATTCTCTCTCACCTGCCACATCCAATCTATTTATTACCAAGATCCGATGATTTCTCCACCTCTCCAATATTCCACCTTCTCTCCTCTGACACTGCCACGTCTCTGGAACAGGCCCTTATAACCTCATGCCTGTATTATTGCAACAGCCTGCTGGTAGGTCTGCCTGCCTCAAGTCTCTCCCCACTCCAACCATCCTCCATTCAGATACGGAAGTAATTTTCCTAAAGCACAGGTCTTATGATGTCACCCCCTTACCCCATCCGCAAATTCCAGTGGCTCCCTATCGCCTCCAATATCAAATACATAATGCTCTGCTCGGCTTTCTAGGCCTTTCATAACATACCCCCCCACACACCTTTCCAGTCTTCTTATACCTTACTTCCTCACTCATATTCTTTGATCCAGTGGTTGTTCCATGAATAAGACACTTCATCTCTTGACTCTGGACATTTTCTCCAACTGTCCCCCACCTATAAGGCTCTTGTTCCTCACCTACTGACCTCCTTGGCTTCCTTTAAGTACCAACTTTTATAGGAAGCCTTCCCTAGCCCCTCTTAATTCTAGTGTTTCCCCTGTTAATTATTTCCTATTTATCTCTTATACTTGCTTTGTCCAGCCCAAGCATCACTTAGTGGTCATTGTTTGGGCCCTGATGGCTCAGAGTGAATGTAAATATTAATTGTTTCTGGTTTTGGCCAGAAACCCAGAGGGTTTTCCCCTTCCAGATTGATTTTTTTTGTTAGGTAAAAGGGATCATTCCTGGACTCATTTCTTAACTAGACTTAATACTGAATAGGGGTTGCCTCAGTCAAAGTGAGAACTTGAAATACCTTAGCTTAAAAAGGCCAAAGCCTCCCACTGCATCCAGGCAGTCCTGTGGTCCTGATCTATATCTTGCCACTGGACCCAGATGGCTCCAGAGGAGAAAGTGAGGTTAGTACCTTGCACAGCCCTCCCTCACTTAAATCCAATTCACTTGCAAGTTATGATATCTTCCTGATATAATGGACCTCTCAAAGAACAAAGGACAAATGACAACTTGCTTTGAATATACTTGTTTGTATATTGTCTCCGCTATTAGATTGTAAGCACCTTGAGGGCAGAGTCTGGCTTTTACTTCTTTTTGTGTCTCCAGGCTTAGCTGGCACACAGTAGGTAAATAATAAATGTTGACTATTATTGTTTCTGACTACCTCTGTGACACTGGGAACAGAGGAGGGAGATGGGCTAGATAGATCATCAGGCTATAAAATGAGACGACTAAACTAAATCATCTTTAAGGTCCTTTCCAGTTCTAAAACCTCTGATTTCTCCCCTCCCCTTAAGTCTTTACCCAACTATATACTGAATAAGATTGGCCAGATTTGCTCAGCTTCTCTTCCATCAGAATTTATAGGCCAAGAGGGCTGCTATTAGAACCAAGAGTGGGAGACAGTGACAGGTGAATGATATTTGGAAGCTTGGGAGGAAAAGCTGAAACCTGAGAGACAAAGTCTCTCAGGTAAGTTTAGCTATTCATCACAAATACTTTTTTTAAAAAGCACTGTGAATTTAAAATTGGTAAGGCAGATGACCCAGAGGGCTTGGGAGGGCCACCAAAGAAATTGTGGCCTCACTTTGGATATTAGAATGAAACCAAGACATAGATTAATGAAAAGGGTTACAAACCAGCAGCTCTGATAGCACTTACTCATCACTGACAACCCAAATCTTCTCTTCCTTTTAGGACTTGGAGACTTTTTATAATGGTGTTTCTCAGAGGCTGATAAGAGAATTTCCTCTCAGCTCCCACACTTCATATAGTGCCTTGTTTTGTACCTCTTTAGTGCATTTATCATGTATTATGTACCTTAGATATCTGTGTGTCTAACAAACATCCCACTCCAACTCTGCCCAGAGACCATAATAGTATGTAACACAAGGTCAGAGCCTACTGGGCCACCAAGGGACCCTACAGAAGTCCTCCAATTGCCCCGCCCCAAAACACCACTAGCTCAGAAACCATTAGAAACTTCCCCATCCCCATCCCTGGGCCCAGAAACTGCCAAAGAGTAGCAGAACATGGAGCCCACCAGACCACCCTGGGACTCCCAGATCCCCCCAGCACTTGGCCCCAAACCCTGTCTGCCTAGATCCCACCACAATTTCCCCTTCCCAACAGTGTATCTAGGGACCATGGGGCATTCCCATCTACCCTGCAGCTGAGGTCCCCTGTGTGATGTCTCCCCCAGTTAGAATGTGGGCTTCCTCTTTTCTATTTGCACTCTCAGCACCCAGCACAGTACCTGGCACATGGTAAGCACATGGTAAGAAAATAAGCATTTATTAAGCACCTACTATTGTTGAGGCCATGGAACCATATGATGAGGTTAGGGGTGCTCAGGACCCCGAAATACCAACACACCAGGTCCTGCTCACATGAATTCAACTCAAGCCTTCTCACAGGCAAAGGGAAAAACAAAGTTTATTAAAGATTCACCATATTGGGTAGAGTTTTGAGAAATCTCACCATTTGTAACATTGGTTTTCACAAGCAGGCGAGATTCAATCTGTTGAACTAGATTGAATCTGAGCACTTTCATGGAGGTAAGATGGATCTTATATACAGAAAGACTGTGGGAGGGATCTAGGGTGGTCCTAGGCTGATGGGAGGAGAGGTTTAGGGAGGGTCTTGGGGAGGAGTCTAAGGAGGATCTCCATGGGAATGGAGAGAGATCAGACTCCAAGAACCAAGAGAATGGAATTAAGGGTGGGAAATAGCTGAAGGCTACCTGGAGATAACAGACAACAGAGGGCTAGGCTAGTTTAGGGGTAACAGATTTGGGCATAGATATTTTGATGAGATCAAGGGTGGAAAGTAGCCAGACATTGGAGAGCTAGGCTAGCTTAAGAGTAACCTAGAGATTTGGGCCTAGTGATAATGGAAGGCTTATGGCCTCAGGCAAATGCCTTATCAAGTGGGAAGATTCAAGGTGGGTTCAAGGGGGTTCCCAGAGACTGTACTCCACTATGTGCCAGGCTCTGTGCTAAGCACTTTACAAATATTGTCTCATCTTAAGCTTACAACTACCCTGGGAGATGTGTGGTACTATTATCTCCATCTTATAGCTGATGAAAGTGAGGCAGACAGAGGTTAAGTAACTTACTCACAGTCACAGTAAGTGTCTGAGGCCAGATTTGAACTCAACTTTTCTTAATTATAGAAACTTCACTCTATCCACTGAGCCACCTAGCTACCTTAGTATACACTTAATAAATATCGGTCAAAAATTGTTAAATTGTTCCTGCCAGTCCCTTTAAAAAATGGCTTTTAAACCGTAGGATCATAGAATAGAAATAAGACCTTAGCTATCATCCCCCTTATTTACAACTCCTTTATTTTACAGATGAAAAAATTAAGCCATAATGATGGGAAGAGTCCCTACACAGTCCAAGATAGCAATAAAGGGGTAGAAACTTAAACTTATATCTCTTTCTAAACAGATCTAAGTGAAGAGTCAGTCAGTCAACTAGGATTTATTAGGTTCCTACTCTGTGCCAGACACTGTACTGTACATAAGTACTAGGGAAACAAAGAGAGGCCAAAAACCCTGTCCCTATTCTCAAGGAGCTTGTAGTCTAAGGTGAGAGACAACATTCAAACATGCATGTACATCCTGTACAAACAGCATGTTTTCAGTGCAAATTGGGAATAATATCAGAGGAAAGGCACAAGATTAAGAAAAACTGGCAAAGGCTTCTTACATAAGGTGGGACTTTGGCAGAGACTTGCAGGAAGCCTGGAGGTAAAGACGAGGAGGTAGAGAGTTCCAGACGTGAGAGGCAGCCTCATGTGAATATGCTCAGAGTGATGAGGTTTAGACTGTGGGAGCTCCCTTAAACTCTCCTTGAATCTTCTCACTAGATGAGGTATTTGCCTGAGGCCATAAGCCTTTCATTATTGCTAGGACCAAATCTCTAGGTTAGGTTACTCTTAACCTAGCCTAGTCCTCCATTGTCTGGCTAGTTTCCATCCTTGAGCCTATCAAAGTGTCTATGCCTAAATCTGTTATCCTTAAACTAGCATTGCCTGTTCTCTCCAGGTAGCCCTCAGCTACTTCCCATCCTTAATCTCATTCTTTTGGTTCCTGGAATCTGACCTCATCCTAGTTCCATCAAGCTCATCCTTAGACTTCTCCTCAAGACCTGCCCTAAGCCCCTCCTCTCATCACCCCAGGACCACCCTAGATCCCTCCTATAATCTTTATGTATATAAGTTTCATCTTGCCACCATGAAGGTGCTCAGATTCCATCTACCTCAGATGGAATCTGGCCTACTTGTGAAAACAAGCATCATAAAGGGTGAGATTTCTTAGAACAACTGAATATGGCAAATCTGTAATAAACTTTGTCTCTCTTAGGCTATGAGAAGGCTTGAGTTGAATTCTTTTGAGCAGGACCTGGCATGTTGGCATTTTGGGGTCTCAAGCACCTCTAAGAACACATAGTTCTCTGACCTCTTCATATACTTCCCTGACCTCTTCAAGAGAGTTGTATGTGCAAAGTCAGGAGGCCAGTGCCACTGGATCAGAGTCTATGGTGGGGAGGTCTGTAAGTGTTAGTAAGAAGCCTGGAAAGGTAGGAAGGCGCCATGTTATGAAGGGCTTTAAAAGCCAACCAGAGGGGTTTATATTTGATCTTGGAGGCAATAGGCAATCTTGGAGTTGATTGAATGGGGGTAAGAGTGTGACATGGACAATCTTGCAATTTAAGAAAATCACTTTGATAACTGAGTGGAGGAGGGAGTAGATGATAAGACAGGGAGACCAAACAGCAGGCTATTGATGAGAGCCGCCAAAATGGAGGCAGAGAATAGACAGGTGACAGGACAGAGAAGATGAATCCAGGTGGAAGGAAGGATGGCAGCCAAAGAACAAGGCAACAGGCAGGCCAAGGTCTGCGACTTGCCCTAATTCTGGTTGGGACTAAGATACACCCCCAGGGATAAATAAAATCAAGAGGCCCTGTGTGGTATGATGTGGAGGACAGGGTATGTAACACATTTGCCTTGCCTCTCTAGCCTCTCTCCTTGCTTAGATTCTGACAGAAACCAGATGGGCAAGAGGTTCACAGTTAATTATAAAATGATATGAAGTTCTCCGCCTCTAAAGCTCCAGACAATATCTGAAAGAAACAGATCTATTGGTCTGTCTCTTTGGGGCCCTAGCATTCACTTTCCAAAAGAACAGCCTAAGATACAGAAAGCTTAAAATAGAATATTGCAGTACTTCTCAGGCCCTGTTTTCTGACACCCCAGGGTGTCTCCTATTATTAAAAGACTCCATGAAATCCCTCCTACCCCACCTTGGAATTCTAAAATACAATTTTAATTCACCTTCTATTAAACACTAAATACATACTAAGTAGAATTTTTACTAGGCAGGGAGAGATCACTGAAAATGAACAACTGTAAGAAGGGTTGGGCAACTTTAAAAGGTCTGGGAATTGTTAATGTATTACAACAGCATTTTTGGGCCAGAGGATTTTGATGGCTCATTTTATAGATGAAAAGGAGACAAACACAAAATATTTTTTATAACACATCAAAGCAAGAAGAAATAAAGAGAATTAAAATTCTCAGAAACAACAATAAAAACCTAAAATGATAAAATCTCACTTGCCTCTTCTTTTGTATAAAGTGAAACTAAGTGAATAAGCATTTATTAAACTTCTGCTCAGTGCCAGGCACTGTGCTCACTGCTGGGTATACCAAAAAAGGCAGAAAAAACTTTTTTTAAAACAAAAAATTCCCCACTCTAAAGGAACTCACAGATAAATGGGGAAAACGACATCCAAAAAAATTGAGGGATGTGTGTATGTGTGTGTGTGTGTGTGTGTGTGTGTGTGTGTGCATGTGTGATAAATTGGTGTAATCTTAGAGAGAAGATTCTAAGATGAAAAAGACCTGGAAAAGGCTTCTTACAAAAGACTTCACTTTGACTGAGACTTGAAGGAAGCCAGGAAAACTAGGAAGCAAAAATGAAGAGGGAGAGAGCTCTAGGCATGAAGGACAGCCAGTGAAAATGCTTTCAGGAGATAGAGTGTGTATGAAAAAGAGCAAGAGGCCAGTGTCAGGATTACAGAGTTCAGGGAATGGGGTAAAGTTTGAGACTGGAAAGATAAGAACAAGCCAGGTAATAAAGGGCTTTCAAAGCTAAACAGAGGATTTTACATTTCATCCTGTAGGTAAAGGGGAATTATTGGAGTTTATTGAATGAAGAAGTGATGTGCTTCTACATGTTTGAGGAAGATCAAGTTGATAGTTGAATGGAGAATAGAATGGAGCAGGGAAAGAATTAAGGTAGGGAGACCAAGCGGTAGGACATTACAATATTCTAGGCACAAGGTGATAAGGGTGCACCAAGGTGGTTGCAGTGTCCGAGGACAGGAGTGGTTGTATACAAGTGATGTTAAAAGGGTAAAAACAACAGACTTTGGCAACAGAATGGATATAGAAAGTGAGAAGATATATGAGAGTGAGAAGTCAAGGATGATACTTAGATTGCTAGCCCAGAAGACTGGGAGGATAATGACCCTTGACAGTGATAGGAAAATTAGGAAGAGGGAAAGGTTTGAAGGGAAAGGTAATGAGTTCAGTTTTGGATATGGTGAGCTTAAGATTTCTGTAAGACATCCAATTCAATCGAAAATCAATTGGAGATGCAAGACTGGAGGTCAGCCGAGAGGTTATAGCTAGTTAAATAAACCTGAGAATCCTCTACATAGAGATGATTGTTCAAACCGTGGAAACTGATAAGATCACGAAGTGAAATAGTATAAAAGGAGAAGATTTTTCCATATTTAATAGGCATGGATGCAGGTTGAGCAAAGGAGGTAGAGAAGAAGTGGTCAAACAGGTAGAAGAACCAGGAAAAACCAATGTCACGAAAACCAAGAGAGAAGAGAGTAACAAGGAGAGGAGTGTGATTAAATGTTGTACTGAGGTTGAGAAGACTGAAATTTTGTAAAAGCCCATTTGATGTGACAATTTAAAGATCATAAATAGCTTTAGAGAGAGCTGTTTCAGTTGAGGTTTGGAATCAAGATTGCAAAAAGTTCAGAACAGAATGAGAAAAAAGAAGTGGAGGCACCTATTATAGACAGCCATCACAAGGATGTGGGCCTCAAAATGGAGAAGGAAATGTAGTGCAAGAGGTTAAAGAAAAATGATGATGAAACAAGGAGGCAGAGCCAAGATGGGGGCTGGAAAGCAGGGACTAGCGTGAGCTCCCTGCCAAGTCCCTCCAAAAACCTATTAAAAATGGCTCTGAACCAATTCTAGAACTGCAGAACCCACAAAATAGCATAGGAAAGCAGGGCTGTAGCCCAGGACAGCCAGGATGGTCTCTGGGTAAGGTCTATCCTGCATGGAGCTGAGAGCGGAGGGGAGCAGAGCTGAGCAGAGTGGAGCCCAGCGTGGGCAGTACGGATCGACCACACCGGGAGCTGGGCAGAAGGTGCCCTAGCACCATGAATCAGTGAGCTGCGGCAGTTACCAGACTTCTCAACTCACAAACACTGAGGACAACAGAGTAGGTTAGTGGGAGAAGCTGCTGGAGACTGGGATAGAGTTTGCAGTTTAGCCACCGCCTCTGGGGCAGCGAAGGTGGGGCAGCTTTAGAACTATAGCTGCAGTTGCTTCTGGCCCCAGGCCCACCTGGTAGGAGGAATTAAGTAGTGGATCAGAGCAGGAGTGAAGAGCCTGCTGAAGATCTAAGTCCAGGCAAGGTTGGGGGTTCTTGGGGAAGGAGGAGTGCTGATGTAGCAGAGCTGGTGCATCCCCGCAGGCTTGGAACATAGAACTCTTTAGCCTACAAGCAGTCATACCCCAAAGAAAAACTCAAGGGTCAAGTCTGTTGGCTGGGAACATGAACAGGCAGCGAAAATGCATCCATATTCAGTCTCAGACTCTGGAATCCTTTTTGGGCACAAAGAAGACTAAAACATACAGCCAGAAGAAGTCAACAAAGTCAAAGAGCCTACAACAAAAGCCTCCAAGAAAAACATGAACTGGTCTCAGGCCATGGAAGAGCTCAAGAAGGATTTGGAAAAGCAAGTTAGAGAAGTAGAGGAAAAATTGGGAAGAGAAATGAGAAGGATGCAAGAAAACCATGAAAAACAAGTCAATGACTTGCTAAAGGAGACCCCAAAATATACTGAAAAACATACTGAAGAAAACAACACCTTAAAAAATAGACTAACTCAAATGGCAAAAGAGCT
>CM053623.1:148142198-148160220 GCA_028646595.1 Phalanger gymnotis
GGCAACCAGAGTGTACGCCATCTTGGAGTGGGGGGGGGGGTGGAAATGGGGAGAAAATTTGTAATTCAAACTCCTGTGAAAATCAATGCTGAAAACTAAACATATAAAAAATAATAATAAAAAAGAAAACAATTTTGAAAAAAAAAAAGATCATGCCTAGGCTCTTTTTTTATCATGGCTTTCAGGCAGCTCAATAATTCTTAAATTGTCTCTCTTGGATCTATTTCCAACTGGAAATTGTATTTTTCTTTTAGGTTTTGGATGTAGCAGTTTTGACTTTGTTGCTACTTCTGAGTTTGGATCTCCCTTGTCATATTAACTTTCAATAGTCAGGATCTTTTTCTGCTGTTTGCTCATTTTCCATCCTATTTCTTGACTTTTAACTTTATGCTAAAGTAGGGCTCTGCTTCTGGAGTAGAGGGGGTACTGTTTCAAGCTTCATTTTGTTGTATGCAGCTAGCTGTTTTCATAGAGAATTCTGGGGACCTGTAAATTTTGGGTTCTGCCAAGGTAGTATGATCTATGGAGAAGTGTGTTTACTACTCTTCTGACCTGTGCTCTGGTCTGTGAGTGACTTACGAGCACTCTTTTCTGCCCTGGAACTGTGAAGAGGGTCCCCTCTACACTGCTGCCACAAGCTCTAGTGTGCTAGTGCTCCTCCTCACTCTGGGACTGAGACCCAGGACTGTAACACAGATCCAAGTATGGGCAGTGCAACAGAGTCCTGCCCCTGATGCCTGCAAAGGGACTCCTGTAATCTCCTTCTGATCAGCTATCCAGCCCCCTCGCCATCTGTGGGCTAAGACATCTGGAAACCACCACTGCTGTCATTGATTCAGTCTCTCTCAAGGCCTACTGCTAGTTTGCATATAAAAAAAAGCTCTGGCAATTCTTCCAGATACAAAGGCCACACATAGGACCATACTGCATCACATCTGAGTTAAAGTTACATGAAATAGATCAAATATATGGATGATATGCAGAATCATCATAAATGGCATCACAAAGCATACAGCATAAGCATATCACATGCAGATATATAACACATAGAATTATCTATTCATGTTTTATATAATAGAGCAAATACAGAAGTCATATGCAAATATACAAAATCGTATGTCAGAATTTCCTACAAAGTACATACTATGTTTTGCATATTATAATGTCATTCCCCCTATTGTACTTACACTAGTAGTTTGGGATCCCTAAATGCCATTTGACTACTACTAATTCTATTACTACTTCTACTACTACTACTGCTACTGCTACTACTACTACTACCACCACCACTACTGCTACTACTGACTACTACTCTTTGGCCATGAGAACAGAGCTTGAAACTTCCTCAGCCTAGAAAATATTTTAGCTCAGATTCAATCTAGCTCAGCTCAGATTCAATCTGGCCCTCTGGCATTACTGTGACAAATACTCAGCCTCTCTAAAAGTCCACCCAATATGGAAAATCTTTAATAAACTTTGTTTTTCTTTGACTGTAAGAAGTATATATATTTCAACCTGAAAATGCAGTCTCCTTACCAATAAAGAGATACGGTAGCCAAGCATACCCAGTATGGAGCCTAAACACATTTGTAAACATAACAGGGGAGAATAGTAAAGCATTATAAGCAGGATTGCCTTGCAAAACAGTGGAAAACAATGGAGAAGAAAAATGAGTCTATGAAGAGCTTGGGATGAGACTCAATTCAAAGCATTTAGAGATGAAACTGAACTAACAACATATGCAAAAAAAAATCATCAGATTTGTCAGCATTTCTATCTATTCCTATCATGGATGATAATGGAACCATAACATGTATAGTCTTAAACTCTTAGTACCTAATACTATATAAGGATATAGAAATGGCACAGAATAAAATAAAATGAGGAAGAGCAAGTGGCCCAGATCAAGTATATCCAGAAGAAATTTGTGCTGGGGGTGACACAATTTTGAAAGAATTAAGGGCTTAATTTGCAAGATATATTAAAGAGGGAAGAATATCAGATGATTTGAAAAAGTTCCAAATGAGGCTATTACTCCACCAAAAAAAAAAAAAAAAAGATGATTAAGAGGATATCAGCAAGTACTGAGCCATATGCTTACTTTCTCCTGATGAGAATGTTCTACAAATGTAGCTACAAAGTATAGTTTTGATGAAAATATGAGAAGGGGATAGCTTTCATAGTCAATTTTAAGCAGAGCACATCTTCACAATTATATAGTTGACTGAAAGGTGTAGAGGAGGGGTGGGGAACCTGTAGTCTTGAAGCCACATGTGGCCTTGGGTGTGACCTTTTGACTGAGTCCAAGTTTTACAGAACAAATCCTTTTTTTAGGGGATTTGTTCTATGAAGTTTGGATTCTGTCAAAGGGCCATAGTTGAGGACCTAGAGGGTCACATGCAGCCTTGAGGCCAGAGGTTCCCCATCCCTAGTGTAGAGAATATAAGGTCCACTGTGTTCATTGATTTTAAAAGGGCATTTGGTCCAGTGGAACCAAAGGAAACCTTAAAGGCTTTCCTACAAGTGACTCTAAAGCAAATACTTAGATGCCATAAGATTCTTTGCAAGATTCAACAACAGAAATAATTCTGTTCAGTGATCCTCTAGCTATCATTATCAAAAGAGACAGAATGGGAGATATTTACTTAACTAAAGTTGTTCACCAGATTGAAGCAGAATGTCTTATACAAAGTCTAAATGGAAGAAGAATTCCTTACAGATGATGGGATCCTCCTGGTGTTCCTGTGATGTTGTGCCAATTGCACCAAGTCCCAAAATACTATAAGGCCTCTTCAGTGAGATCCATGGCCTCTCAAAAGAAATCAGCCTAACAATCCATAGGAGAAACCAAATGGATGAAAAAAAAATTTTTCTATACTTTGACATAGGAAGTTGCAGTGGCAATTGAGATTTGAAGATCTTTCCCACCCATTAATAGGCCATGTGACCTGCCTACATCACAAGAAGCCTAAGACACATGCAGTGGGAGGAGCGTCCTGAGAGGAAAAGGAAGTTATATCACAGGAAATGCTGAGAGAGAGAGAGAGAGAGAGAGAGAGAGAGAGAGAGAGAGAGAGAAAGAGAGAGAGAGAGAGAAGGAGAGAGAGCGCAGTTATGGCTGCTACTGGCTGTCATCATAGTTAGAGCTAAACAGGCTGACTTAGCTGTACTGCAAGTTTTTTTTGGGAACACCCCAGCAGGGAGTTGGAGAGGTTTGGGGATGGCAAGGTTGTGATATTATGTATTGAACAATTCACTGCTCTAATAGGTTGAATAAATGGCTTGTGGGGTATGGTTCTCTGATGTCTGAATAATGGTTTACCTCTTCTACTTTCTAAGTGGAGAGTCTCATAGACTTTGCGATACAGAACCACATAGGCATTTTGACAATTATCATCTATGTTGTTATTATTTCCTTACTGGTGCATTAGTCCATTTATTAAGTCCATCAGCACTGAGTCTTAGACAGGCTCTATAAATGGACTGGGTTTAGAACTGAATAGAAAGCAGAATTACACTTGGAAAATTGGGTAATACTTTCAGTGATCTCCAGCTGCTCCCTGACACAGAGCCTCATCTTTTAAGATGAGTATGTTCCCAATAATGTCATATGACTATAAATCATGGAACAACACAATCTCCAGAAATTTAAAATTGTAGGTAACCAAAATGGCAATGAAGAGTTGGATGGTGGATGTAAGTAGAATGCAGCATATTTCTCCAAATAATTTGTGCACAAAAAGGAAGTTTTCCAATTGAAATATTAAAATATTGAAAATAAACGCTTGTTAAAGGGGAAGAGTCAGACACTTTTCAACAGTGGAGTATTATAGATCAAAGCCTAATTGCTGCATTATACCTCTGAGACCAATTAACAAGCGTGTATTAAGCACTTGTCCAGTACTGTTCTAGGTGCTGAGGATAGAAAGGCAAAGATGAAACAGTCTCTGATCTCAAGGAACTTACAGTGGAAAGCCTCCAGTATATTTGGGTGAATTATTTATGGCAGACTTATAGGACATAGCCAAAGATGTGTGGATAATAAAGATGCTGTCTTTACTAATGGAAGCACATCACATGTTAAAGAAATCATAGATCCATTGAAATATTGAAATGTAAGTTGTCTGTATATTTGTTGTATTCACTGCTCCCCCTTTCTTGGATTGTAAGCACCATGAGGGCAAGGACTGGGTCAGGGACAACAAAGATGAAAAATGACATATTCTGTGCCTTCAAGGAACTTACAGTTTAGTGAGAGAATGACATGAACTCAAATAACAGTCATATAAGTAAGATGTGGTAAGTTCGAAGGAGAATTTCAACAAAGAGGGATCAGAAATTCATAAGGAGAGATAATTTCCAGCTGGGAGGATCAGAAAAGGTTTCATATAGGAGATGGCATTTGAATTGCATCTTGAAAAAAATAAAGATTTCAATAAGCAGAAAGGATTATAAAGTGAGTCCAATCTAGGCCTCATTATCCACATTGCCCTACTTGAATTGCCAGGAAGTTCACTTTCTCACCCTGTAAAATTATCTAAATAAATACTCATGGAAATACTCTCAGGCTGACATGCATCTTTCATGAAGAGATGGTAGGATAAGCCACTTTCCATCTGATGTAAAGAGTTAGTATCTCAGTATTTGAAGTCAGAGTTGGTCTCCTGCCAAGATATATTGAAATGACTCCTCATCACTATAGAACTATCTTATCATCTTTGACTTCTTTTGAGTCCTCTCAATTCTGCATCCCTACAGCAGTAGATTAAGTACCAAAAATGCCTCTCTTAAGTGTCTAACCATTTTCTTCTGAGAGATGCACAGGAATGGAGAAGACCAATCCTTTGCTTACCGAAGTTGTTTACCAGAGTCAAAGAGAATGTCTTGCACAGGGTCCAAGTGGAAGAAGAATTCCCTACAGATGATGTGGTCTTCCTGGGATTTTATGCTGATTGTATTAAGTCCCAAAATACTATGAGGCCTCCTCAGTGAAATCCATGGCCTCTGAAAAGAGATCAGATTTACAGTCCACATAGAAGAAACCAAATAGTCCATTGCTGAATGCCTTTCAACAACATCCTGAATTGCTAAAATAAGGCTTATTTCTAGGCTTAACAAATGTTAAAGACAAAATCTAAACTGAACAGAGTTAAAGAATGCCTTACCTAGTACCTCTCATAAATCAGAAAAGGCCTACCAAGGAAAAACTTGAATGATGTTATCAAGACTCAATAGCCTAGAGATAAAAAACTCACACACTGATGAGTCTTTTCTTTTTCTTTACCTCTCTTCCAGGATTCCGTGATGTTACCTGGATAGTGAACATAAATGACGTAAGAGTATCAAAATTACCGTCACTGCTTGGTGATTAAAAACTCAATTTCCGTCATCATGGACCACATAGAGATTGTGCTCTCATTGGCAAATGTAGACATGGGAAACAAAATCATGGAACTTTGTGAAACCAAATGCTATACACATACAAATGAACATGAATACCCATGCAAATACATCCTACCTTTACTTAAATTTAAAGACTATCTTCTTTAATCACAAAAATGAACTTTTTTTGCATATAAGTCAAATAGTGCCATCCCAGGTTTTCCTTTTACAATACTTGGATAAAAGAGCTTGTTAACAAAGCTGTTGTAAACCCTGAAAGGGAGAGGCTTACTAACCACAGCATCCCAAGTGAATGTTAAGCAGGGCATTAAATGACCATTAAGATATCTAGATCGTTGAAGACCAACTAGAGAAGAGATATGATGCCCAGCAAGGAACGTCGGTCAACGCCAAACTGAAATGCAATGCCTAAGGAAATCAGCAAAGAGGAATGCCCAGCAGAGAGAACAGATCCAGCCCAAACCTAACAATGAAATCAATAGAAAATAGTCAACAAGCATTTATTAAGTGCTTCCTAAGTACTATTTACCATGTTAAGCTCTTGAGACACAAAGAAAGGCAAAAACAGTTCCTGCCTTCAAAGTATTCACATTCTGGCTGATCAAATTGTGGTATATGATTGTGGTGGAACGCTATTGTGTTATAAGAAATGATGACTAGGATGCATTCAGAAAAAATGTGGGAAGACATATGAAATGATATAAAGTAAAGTGAGAACATTGTACACAGCAACATTGTACTACAATGAATTGTGAATGACTTAGCTATTCTGAGCAATACAATGATCCAAGATAATTCCAAAGGACTTATGATAAAAAAAAAAAAATGCTATCCATCTCCAGGGAAAGAACTGATGGAGTCTGAATGCAGATCTAAGTATACTTTTTTTAGTTTATTTTTCTTGGATTTTTTTCTGGTCTGTGTGTTCTTTTGCAACATGGCTAATATGTTTTACATGACTTCACATGTATAATCTATGTCAAATTTCTTGGCTTCTCAAGGAGGGGAAAAGAGAGAGAGAGAGAGAAGGAGAGAATTTGGAATTCAAAATTTTTTAAAATTAATGCTAAAAAATATTTTTTAAAAAACCAAAGTATTCATATTCTAATGGGAGACAACATGAAAATGGCTAGGTATATAGAAAACATAGAGAGTTGATGGAAGTTAATCTCAGAGAAGAAGACACTAACAGGATGTAACAAAAGGTCATAGAGGGTAGAATTTGAGCTGAGTCTTGAAAAAGACAGGGTAACTAAGAGGCAGCGGTGAAAAGGAAGAGTATTCTGGGCATGAGAGATATCCAGTGCAAAAGTGAGGAGACAGGAGCTAGGATGTCACATGTGAGGAGCAGTAAGTGGGCCAATATAGTTGAATCACAAAGTTTGTGAAGGAGAGCAAAGGGTAAGATGATCAGAAGGATATGAAGAGGCCAGGTTGGGAAGAGCTCTAAATGTCAAGCAGAGGATTCTATATTTGATTCGAGAAGTAACAGGGAGAGTTTAATGAGTTGGGAAAAGAAACAGTCAGACCTATTCCTTAGGAAAATGATTTTGGCAACTGAGTTCAGGACACATTGGAAGAGGAGAGAGTCTTGAGTCAGGGAGACCAACCAAAAGGCTATTGCAATACTCCAGCAAGAGGTGATGAGGCCTGAATTAGGATGGCAGCTGTGTGAGTGGAGAGAAGGGGATGGATCCAAGAGATATCACAAAATTAGAAACAATGTGATTTCACAATAGCTTGGATATGACATGAGCAGCTTTCCAACATCCAAGAGATGAGCTGCTCTTCCATTTGTGTACTCTGGTCACACTCCTTCTGTGTGTGCAACCTTTCCTGCAAGTGCTCTGACCACACATGTTCTCCATTATGTGTATGCACCACATGTAATTCCTGTGCAGATCTAAACTCTCCACTGAGTATATATATTTGTAGTAGAGTGAGCTCAAGGTTTATAGGGGAATGTTCTATTATTATGCTATTTCATTAAGAGTCTTTGTGGAGAATTACATATATCCTCTGGATGACTAGTAAAAGTAAACATGTTGAGATTGGGGGATGGGTATTTGAGCTATGGCTTGGAGGTAGTTCTGACCCCCAAAATAGCTAGAGTCAGCGATAGCTAATTGGAGTCCCAAGGGTGAGAGGGGTCCTAGGAACTAGACTTACATTAGATTTGTAGTATACATGGGCTACTTAGAAAGATTTATGTTGTCTAGTCAGTCTGGTGGGGAGAGCACTGGATTTTCCATCAGAAGCCTGGGGTTCTAATCTCAGCTATTGTACTAGGTGACCAAAGACCCCTTCTAGTCCTAAGACCTCTGATCCTAATGTTCCTCTATAATCACAGGCCAACTCCCAATAGAACTATAGTATATGAATTCTCCTGTTGTTGGTCATGGTTTTTGTCTTGCAGTCCCATAATCTCCTTCATCTGCGGATTTTAATCTTTTTTTAAAGGAGCATTTTTGTGATACTTTACCAAGGAGCACACTGATAGCAGGGGCAACCTATTCACAAGTGAGAGAATAGAATACATTAAAAAGATGATAACATGTTTTTTGTTTAAATAACTAAATGTTTTTTTTTTCTCTCCACCATTTGCTCTTTACTAAGTAGGGCATTGTTGACCATAAAGTCATTCTAAATATTAAAAATAAGGAAAAAAAATTAATGAAATGTACCACTTGCTGTCTAATGCCAAATAAGCTGTGCATTCTTTATCAGACTTTATAGTGGTACCATTTGGTATGAACAAACCAAAGATCAAACTATACCCCATATTTGGAGGCAAAGTGAACAACTTTGAAAGGCTTACGAACTCTGATCAGTTCAATGATTGATTGATTCCAGATGATGATTCCCGAGGAACGATGAGAAAGACTGCTAGAGATGCAGTAGAAAAACCTCCTGACAGAGAGGTGATGAACTGAATATGCAGAGTGAGGCACATATATTCAGACATAGCCAACATGGACTTTTGTTTTGCTCAATTATGCATATTTGTTGCAAGATTTGATTTGGTTTGGTTTGGTTTCAGGGCAAGAAAGGAAAATAACTGTTCGTTGATTTTTTTTAAATTTAATTTTTAAAATCTTGGCTTCCAAGGGATACCCCAAATCCATTCCAACTTTGGAGAAATACTCCCATAGCTCCAGCAGTTCAGAAGGGATCTGTCTATTGTCAGGGAGGCGGGACACTACAAAAACTAGCTTGCTGTGGTCGGAGAAGGATCCCCAAGGGTGAAGGGCCAAAAATAACTTGCACCAGGAATCCTAGAAAGTTAGTCATCCATTCACCCAGTGAAAGCATTGTCAAGTTCCAGAGGCTATTTGAAGCTAGGTCTGCTACCTGGAAGTGCTGCTGAAGGCAAGAATTCATTGCCTTCTGAATTGAAGAAAAAGCAAACAGCAAAGAGTGATTAGGTTTTCACAAGTCTAGGGCAATGGGATAGTTGATAAAACTCCTTAGTCTCTGGTTCCCCCTACTGGACACTTTGCAGTACTGACAGAAATCCTGCAGTTGAGATTACAGCACTACCTGAGTTCAAGGATGCACAGTCCTAACAAGTAGTTTCATGCGTTTCCCTCCCCCAGCAAGAACTAGTGTCTACAGATGAGCATGGGAAAGTGCCTCCAGCCATATCTTCACTTAGCTTCCCGTTCTGGGCTATTGGTGCCCAGGCTTGGGAAATTAAAGAGGCTGATAGACTATATGGACAGATTGTTATCAACATAGAAGATAAGTGAAGGTGTGGAGGTGCAGAGGAAGATGAGGGGCCAAATGCTGAAATCATTAAGGAGCATCGAAGGATGTCCTAGAGGTTGGTAGATGGCAAGGACGGGGTGGTATAAGTAGATTTCAGGAACATGAAAGGGGAAGAAGTTGAATGTCGCCCATTGGGTGTTGGGGCAGTTAAGTGGCATAGTGGACAGAGAGCTGGAATTAGAACAAGGAAAACCTGACTTTGAATCCTGCCTCCTAAACTTCCTAGAAGTATGACCCAAGGCAAATCATTTAACTCTGCCTGCCTCAGTTTCCTTATTGATAAAATAAGATAATATAACCTATTTCTCAGAGATGTGGTGAGGAGAAAATGAGATAATATATGCAAAGTGCTTTTAAAGCTTAAAAGACTATAAAAATGATACCTAATAAAATTGGTCTAGAAGTGGCAACAAGCAGCAAAAACTTAGATGATTCATTCATTTCAACACCCGCTATTTACAAGTACTCCCTATCCCCCTCCCTGTGACTTAAGGGGAATAAGAGGCATGGATGGATTTAGTCTTAAAAGCCATCTCTAAATTCTTGCAGACTGTTCATATTTCAGTTGTACAATGGTAATAAATAATACTAATGAGTTGTATTTCCCCAATGCTTCATAGTCAAAAATCACTTTACATATGCTATTTCATTTTATAATAGTTGACATATATATACATAGACATAGACATAGTTAATTTAAAAAAAACATGTTACATGTGTTATCTGATTTGATCCTCATCTCCATATATAGACAAGGCTACAGGTAATATTATCTCCATTTAACATTGGAAAACTGGGATTCAGATATATTCAGTGAATTGACCACAATCAACCCATAAGCTTCAAAGCTGGGGCTTGAAGCCAGTTCTCCTGAGTCCAAGTGTAGTAGTTTAATTCATTTTGTGCTAAATACAAAATCAAGCTTTATCATAATCAAAGTGATCATCAGTCTACTGTTAATTTTCCAACCAAATTATCTGTTGTGGTTTGGAGCCAGTTAAGTTCGGTTAAGACCAAATCCTTTGTGTATCCATTTCATAAAAAGACAAATGCCATTTATGTTCCTGACAACCTGATATAATGACTTGGAGTCCAAAGACCTTGATTCAAGTCTTTGTTCCACTACTATATTAAATTTGACAAAGTCAGATAATTCCTCAAAAGCCTAGTTTCATAGGATCATAGATTTAAAACAGGAAAGGCCCTCAGAGACCATCTAATCCAATGCCCCCTCAGTTTATAAGTAAGGAAACAGGTACACAGGTAGCAAGCATCATAGGCTGGATTAGATTCCAAGTCTTTTGACTCAGAAGCCCATGCTTATTCCACTAAAACACACTGTCTCCTCATCTGTAAAATGTGGATAACCATGTTGATAACTTCGTAATTATAAGCATCTTATTTTATTTGTTCTATTATCATATGTAAGTAATGGGAGGAGGGAGAGGCTGTTTCCAAGATGCATGAACTTTATTAAAACTATATTTTGTGATTTATACTATGTCTATAATTCTATAGTTGTGAAGCAGTGAATTTACCACAATCTGCATTCTCTGACTTCATATTTTTTTGTCATTTGTCAATTGGGAAATGGCTCTTATTTTTATAAATTTGACTCATTTCTCTAAATATTTGAGAGATGAGGCCTTTATCAGAGAAACTTCCTTCAAAAGTTTTTTTTCACAGTTACGATTGCTGACTGTATTTCCCTCCATCCCTTTCTCCTCTGTTTATTCTGTTCTCTCTCTTCTTTCACCCTGTCCCTCCTCAAAAGTATTTTGTATCTGACTACTGCCACCCAAATCTACCCTCCCTTCTATGAGCAACCCCCTTTCTCTTATCCCCTTCCCCTCCTGCTTCACTGTAGGGTAAGAAAGATTTCCATACCCAATTAAGTGTATATGTTATTCACTCTTTGAGCCAATTCCAGGGAGAGTAAGGTTCAAGCATTCCCCACCTCCTCCCCTATCTTCCCCTCCACTGTAAAAGCTCTTTCACTCCTTTTCTATGTCAGATAATTTACCCCATTCTACCTCTCCCTTTCCCTTTGTCCCAGTGCATTCCTCTTTTTCATCCCTTAATTTTATTTTTTTTAGATATCATCCTTTCATATTCATTCACACCTGTGTCCTCTGTCCATATATACCCCTAATTGCTCTAATTATTAGAAAGTTCTTATGAGTTAAAAGTATCATCTCCCCTGGTTTCAAGTATCAATTCTATTTTATACCAAATTCTCATTTGCTGTTTCCTCTGGTTTTATATGAGAATGCAGGTCATGGAGGGGGCAGGGCCAAGATGGTGGAGAGAAGGCAGGGACTCCCCTGAACTCTCCCCCAAACCTCTCCAAAGACCTTTAAATAATGCCCTAAAACAAACCCTGGAGTGGCAGAATCCACAAAAGGACAGGGTGAAACAATTTTTCAGCCCAAGACAATTTATAAAATTTGGCTGGAAAGGTCTATTGCACCAAAGTGAGAGTGGAGTGCAGTCCAGTGCAGGCCTGACCACCACAAACTAGGCCCAAGGAACTGGTCTTGGGAGTGACTAAATCAGCAGCAGCAGTGGCTGCTCCCAGAGCTCTCAACCCACAGATGGTAGGGGCTTGAACAATTGGTCAGAAGGAGATTACAGGGCTCTCTTTGCTGGCACTGGGGGCAGGACTCTGTTGCTTTGCCCATACTCCTATCCAGGTTGCAGTCTTGGGTGGAGTCCCAGGGTGAGGAGGAGCACTAGCACACCAGAGCTTGTGGCCACAATGGAGGCGTGACTCTCCTCACAGTCCTAGGGCATCAAAGAGTGCTTGTGGTCACTCACAGATCAGAGCACATCTCTTCCTAGACCATATCACCTTGGAAAAACCACAAAATTACAGGCCCCTAGAAGTATCTCTGAAAACAGCTGCATAAAACCCCTGAAGCCTGGGACCACCCTCTACCCTGGAAGCAGAGCCCCACTTTAGCAGAGTTAAAAATCAAGGAATAGGCAGGAAAAAATGAGCAAACAGAAAAAAAATCTGACTATAGAAATCTACTGAGGTGACAAGGAAAATCAAAACATACACTCAGAAGAAGAAAACAAAGTCAAACCTCCTATATCCAAAGCCTCAAAGAAAAAATATAATTTGGTCTCAGGCCATACAAGAGCTCAAAAAGGATTTTAAAAATCAAGTAAAGGAAGTAATATATATTTATGAGCATACATACAAATACAAATATATACATATTATGTATACTATATGTGTGTACATGTTTTACATATATTTTGTATGTGTGTATAGTCAATTATTTTCCAGTCATGTTCAACTCTTCATTATCTCATCTGGGGTTTCTTGGCAAAGATATATACATATGTGTGCATATGTATATGTACACACATACACACATACGTGTGTGCGTGTGTATACATATACATAGCAAAATTAACTCCAGGGCTCCCAGAGTGTGAGGAATACTAAAATTCCATTTTCCATTTTGAATTCATTATAACATAATAAAAATTCATTGGAATCCCTTGCAACATTACTTCCCTTTAACACCATTTGTTCTTGCTCAGAGAAGGCAGATCAAATTTAAATATTATCTTAACAGAATAGTATTAATAAGATAAATCTGCACTCCACCTCTTCTTATCAATTATATATAAAGAAAGTGAATTTCCTGTATAGCTTGAAAATAAATCTCACTACTTTTTGGCCATGCCATTTACTTCAAAGCTTTAATGAATTTATTAAATGAGTTTTGTTCATTACTTTAGCTTATTCATTCTACTGTTCCTTCCTACTAGAAAGATTATTTAGGAGTTGAGTACGTTTAAATTAGAAGCACAAAAATTTGAGGTTTGAGACTAGAACAAAACTTTCTATTTATTTCATAAAACCAATTTTTTTAAAGTTCATGTTTATTAAACACAGAGAGGTATAGCAGATAGCAAGCTGACCTCTGAGTAAAGAAGACTCGGGTTCAAGTCTTCCTTCTAATACATTCTGGCTCAATGTCACTTAAACCACACAATACTCCCAGGCTATGATCTAACACTAAAAATTGATCAGCATTTGTACCAGGAATTTTGACACCAGGAGCTCCCTGCCCTAATAAAATAAAAGGTTTGAATATCCCCCTCAACACAAACACACACACACTTCAATCAACTTCTACTTAAAACAATATGCAAAATTAAGAGAGCGTGATTTTTGAACCACCACACCTCAATTTCAACAGAGAAACAAACACTCAACATCCTGTTTGCCAGCCAAGTGTTTTCAATCATTTCACTACTGGCACCACTGACACACAGAGAGATAAGATTCTGACAATAAGGCAGTTTGTACAGTCAGGAATGAATAAGTGGCTTTCAATATTATATAACATTTATTTTTAATTCAATTTTTTTTTCCTTCCCTTACCCCTCACTCACATTACACAACTTTTTCAGAGTGGGATACAGAGAAAGTCATTCAAGTTTAGGAAAGAAGATTTAAAAAAAAAAAACTTTATAAAAGAGAGTCCAGATTGGTGATCTGCTGTAATCCTGCAGTCCAATCTTAGAGCAGTTCATTTTTTAATTAAATCAGTAAATTTAGTTTAAAAACACTACTTGTAAGAAGAGAGAGACAAGAATAGTGAAAAAATAAAACAAAGAAAAATAGAAACTCTGAATGTGAAACATAGTTTGTTGGCTAACATGAATGTTAAAAAAAAAAAAGATTTGCTCAAAAAATACAGAGGCCTAGGGACCTCTGATTTTGCTTTCTCAGTTATTTCACTGCTAATTGTGCCACCTAGTGGCCACCGACACCCCTTGCATACTAAAGTAAACTAGGCTTGTTAAAACCTGTTTTAATTTCCAAGAAAATATGAATTTTTGCACTAGTAGTTGGTAACTGAATGCTGTATTTGACTGCTCAAAAGAGGTAATTATAAAGCATTTTGGCAATACGTTAAAGCACAATTAATCAAGAGCCATTTTTTTCCTGCTGTTTTCCTGAATGTATTCCAAATAGTGCAAGAGAAAAACCATCTGTTATGAATTATGGGGCCATTTCTTAGACCCAAGTTCCACTGGGTATCCTAAAAGGAAAAAAAGATATTGCTTTTCTTGTTGATGAAGTCATGAACTCAAATAATCCCTTATTAAACCTACTTCAGTGCAAGAATTACAGCCTCAGCAAATAAGGACATCCACAGCTCCTCTCCGGGTGGTTCAACCAGAACTCAGAGCCAATGGATTAATTAGCTAAGCCAACAACCTTCTGCATGTCAGTCTATTTTCAAGCTAGCTCTCTGGAAAGAGAAAAGCAGTCTGTCCAGAGCATTCTACATAGACTTTGTACATACTTAACGCATGTCCAGTTTTCTTCCCCTGTCTGAATGCGAGTTCTTTGAAGGTAGGGAAAGGCAGTTTCATTTTTTTTTTACTTTTAATACCTGGCACCTGACAAAGTGCCAGGCACAAAGTAGGTGCATAATAAGTACTTGTTGAATTATTAATTAATTGATTCTTCACATGGCCTCCCAAGTCCTGAATTAATGAAAAGCAACCACAGTAACACAGTACAGCCTCAATTCAACTCCACTCATTTCAATTTAACTCAACAAGCATTTACTGGGTATATAATTCCAATACAACTGAAAGGAAGGGAAAGGAGAAGAAAATACCCACATCTACCATTCAGTCCATGCATTAACATAATCCCAAACCATCCAAATGGTGCATATTTTCTCTTTCTTTTCCTTTATTGTTTTATTGCCTTCTTAGCCTTCTGCTTTCTCTCTCTGGAGGCTCCCTAAATTCCATTTAGTAATTGATTATGCCTTTGATTTTGTGAGGCCTCTGGGTGCCACTGTGATAACTATATTTGCAGAAGAATCTGTGCTCTAAGTTATTTAGTTATATTGTGTTTCAGTCTCCTTGTCTACTAAAGTAGAACAAAAAATATATTGAGAGCAGTGTAATGTAAGACAATAAAGTGTTATTTATTTTAATCCTCTTGGAAATAAATGCAGATTGCTGTGTTCAGTGAATGGTAAATGTTGGCTAGGTTTTATGCTGCTAATTGGGAAAAGTCTCTATCTATGAGCCTTGTCATTAAAATGTTCTGTCTTCATTCTGGGGGCCAAGGTCCCCAAGGTAAATTGGATGACAAATCCTATTGAATACAAATGCCAAGTCCTCTACAGGACTTTTCTTAGCAATCTTTCCAGGTTTATAAATACCTTGCAGGAACACACACTAATCTAAATTAAAAATTGATCAGTTGAATGTGATAAAACCCCAGAAAGGTAAGGTGTGAGCCACCTCCTTCTTTCCCAGGTCCTGTATCAGTGGTGCCTCAATGTTTAAGAGCAACAATCTCAGACAAGAGGCTGCAGCTTATTGGGTGGTTAACTTTTGTCATGGTACTTCTACTCCCTATCTGTGCCACTAAGTCCTGTTCTCTGGTCCCATCTGATGCCCAGAGGAAAACAGTGAAACAGAGTCTTCACCTTAAAGAAAATATGCCCACTGAAGAAATCAAGACAAGACAGCTTCTTGGCCCTAGGCCTGAGTAGTATAGGTCTCCCAGGGACAGCACAGACTCAGGAGAATGGAAAAGGGAGGTGGCCTCTCCAACCTGCAGATGGAGGTTACTAAGCCACCAAAATGGCCCTATAAGTCTTTCTTCAAAGAAATATATCTCCGTAGACAACAACTAATTCTGCAAGAGCTGGACAAAAGCCAGGCCAGACTACCGGCTCAGAACCCCAGCCTCCATTGCCCTGGGTGGGATGGGTGAAGAAACTGCCAGTTGATTGGGAGTCCTAGCCACTGATATCCCCATACTGATTCTTTTTTCCTGAAGCATCTGCAAGTTCCCATTTAGTCTCCATCTGACAGGGGCTCTCTGTATACCCTCTGAGTGTTCCACATGAGAAGTGGGGATGACTTCTCCCAGTGACTCTAGGTCTTCCCTTCACCACCCTCCCCAAAAAAGTTATATTTGACAGCTGTGCCCTACTGCCAGAAGGGACTTCAAAGGCCATTTAGTCCAACCCTTGTCTGATGCATGAATCCCTATCATACCATGCCCAACAAGCAATCAGCCAGCCTCTTCCTGGACACTTCTAATGTTGAAAAATTCACTACTCCCCAAGAAGAACTCATTCAACTTCTAGATAAATCTATTTTTTTTAAAAAAAATCTTATTTATATTGTTCCTAAAACTGTATTTCTGTCTTTTTATATATTGGTACTAGTTCTGTTCCTTGAGATCAAGTAGTAATGTTTCCTCCACAAGGTAACCCTTCAAATATTTGAGGACAGACATAACATGTCCCCCTAAGTCTTCTCTTCTCAAGGCTAAACATTCTCAGTTTCTTCAGTCACTCCAATCATGGCCTAGTTTTGAGTCTCCCCACAATCCTCTAACCTCCTCTGTAGTTGCTTACCAATATCCTCCCTAAAACGTGGCTCCCAGAACAAAATACTGTAATCAAATGTGCTGGGACCAAGATAGAGAATAATATGACTATCACCTCCCCTAGTGATATAGTGTTTGTGCGTCAGTGTGTGTGCTTGTGTATGTGTCTGTGTGTGCCACACAGTGTAAGAGGCAGTATGGTATAGTGAATAGAAAGGCCTTAAGGTCCAAGGATTCAGGTCTTGCCTGGGACACACATGAGTGACCACATGAGAATTAATCCTTCGGTGAATCAAACAACTCTCTAAGACGAATTTGCAGATTGGTTGCCAACCTACGCTAACAAAATCAAAAGTCCCTGACAGAAGAAAGCCAGAGATCTTTTCTGGCAAGAAATGTAAAGAAAAGATTGTCAGATAATCCCCTCTCCTTTCAATGTTGCTAAGTGCCTCCTTGAGGCTTATTGAAGTTTTAAGGAAATTTACTTGGCCCTGATACTAGCATGTGGAAGCATGATGGAAGTGGAAAGGATGAAAAGATGTGCATGTGTTTATCCTCAAGCTCAGAAAGACTCATTAAGAAGTACAGCCTGCACTATGTACCCGCCCATGCGAAAGAAGTGAATCCATTCCCTAAAACCCGGCTCTGAACAAGGTCTCAACAGCCACCTGGGTAACCCTTTTGTGTATCAGCTGACTATGATATAACTAATGAAAAATGATGAAAATCTTCTAATTAGCCAAAAGCGTATTGACCTGGCATCTCTCATGATGAAAGAGTAACAATGCTCCCCACAAAAAGAAGCAGCTGTAGCAGCAGAGGAGAGCTTAAGGAGATGTTATCAGCAGAGCATCAGAGAAGCAGTGAGCGGTCATTGGAAGGGGAGCTTTGGCCAGTGATGGCTCCTGAGAGAAAATGGAATAGCAGCAGCAGTGTAGCTCCAGGGAAGTGCGGGAGATCCATACTTTCTTTTTTTTTTTTTTGCATGTGGTCAAACTTTATTATTCTTTTTTTTTTTTTTTTGGAAGGCCTAAGGCAGGGCAATTGGGGTTAAGTGACTTGCCTAAGGTCACACAGCTAGTAAGTGCATCAAGTGTCTGAGGCCGGATTTGAACTCAGGTCCTCCTGACTCCAGGGCTGGTGCTCTACTCACTGCTCCACCTAGCTGCCCCAATCTTCGTTATTCTTTTTTTTTAAATTTATTTTTAATATGTTTAGTTTTCAGCATTGATTTTCACAGGCGTTTGAATTACAAATTTTCTCCACATTTCCCCCCCCCCACTGCAAGATGGCGTACACTCTGATTGCCCTGTTCCCCAGTCTGCCCTCCCCTCCATCACCCCATTCCCCTCCTATCCCCCTTTCCCTTCCTTTCTTGTAGGGCAAGGTAAATCTCTATGCCCCATTGCCTATGCATCTTATTTTCTAGTTGCATGAAAAAAAATAAAAAAC
>CM053623.1:148160720-148225284 GCA_028646595.1 Phalanger gymnotis
CGGTGGGGCCTAAATAAATTTCTTGTTGTTTTCTCCTTAGAGAATCTCTCATACCTTGCGATTTCGGACCATTCAAACATATACATGATTATATTTGAGATCATAAATTCGGCCTTCCTGCTACAATGGTGTAGTGGCCCCTGTATAAACAAGATATGTGCAGGAAAAATAATTGGAGATAATCCTAGTCAGAGGGCACTAGAGTTAAGAGAAATCAGGATTCTTGCAGAAGATAGAATTTTGGTTGGGACTTGAAAGAGGTGAGAGAAAGAAGGAGACAGAGATGAGGAGAGAGAGAATTCCAGGCATGGAGAGCAGCCAGTGAAAATGCACTGAGTCCAGAGATGAAGAGTCATGTGTGAGGAACAGCAAGGATGTAAGTGTCACTGGACCAAAGAGTGCATAGTGGCAGAAGGGGAGAACTAAGATGTAAATAAGGCACAGGAAGACTTAAAAGGCAGGGAGAGACAAGGTTATGAAGTTCTCTAAAAGCTGGGATGCTCCACTTATATCTTACCCTTCTCCATCATCGCTCTTATCACAGCAGATCATCAGATCATAGATTTATCCCTGGAAAGGACCTCAGAGGGTGTCTAGTCCCACCTCTTCATTTTACGGATAAGGAAATTTAAGCCCAGGGATGTTAACTAAATTGCTCAAGATATCAACGGTAAAGCAGCAGAGCCAAAATTTGAACCTAGGTCCTCTGCCTCTCAGTATGGCATCCCTTGCACTGCATTGAGCTTTCTACCCAAACTCAACTATCCTACTACTGTCATACAACCCAATGCACAGAGGAATCTCTGTTAGAGATCTCTACTTAGTTCTGGCCCACATCCATTTTCCCTTTACATCAAATTCATTTTATTGTCAGTCAGTGGCTTTAGTCACATCCAACTCTTCCTGGCCCCATTTGAGGTTTTCTTGGCAGAAATACTGGAGTAGTTTGCCATTTCCTTCTCCAGCTCATTTTTCAGATGAGGAAAGTGAGGCAAACAGGATTAAGTGACTTGCCCAGGGTCACACAGCTAGTAAGTGTCTGCAGCCATATTGGAACTCACAAAGATAAGTCTTCTGGCTTCAGGCATGGTACTCTAGCCGCTACACCACCTAGCTGCCCCACTCAAATTCATACCTCTGACCACTGACTTACATGCTCTGCTAATACCCCACTTACCTGTTATAAGCCTGCTATGAATATACATGTGTATTTCCAGGATTGAGTCACAAAATATAATAAGCTCTCTCCACTCAAGACCAAACTAAAGCATTTATTCGGGACACCAAGATGAGGCAAAACATCGCTATAGAAATACAAGAAGGCAAAACTAAACAAAGCAGCAAAAATATTTGTACACATCACCAAACCAAGCTGCCCTAACAACTGAAGTGTCCTTGTCACCAAGCCTCCCAGGCAGTGAGTTCCCTCAAAGCAACACAAATCTCCCTGCAAACAGAAACTGGGCACTTGATTGGCTTAGGGCCTAGAAGCTTGAAAATCTACAATTGGAAAATCCCCTAGCCCAAAGCCTGATTAGCTCTGGGCCAAGGCTCTATGTGTCACAGCTGTGAACTGGGCCAAAGTTCAAAGCTGCAAGACATCCATGATTGAACTACCTGTGTACCTTTAGACCTGGGAACACAGCCCCTGTTCCAAGGAAAAAAGGCAACACATATGGTCACATAGATCTATTAATGGATGGGGAAGATCTTATATTCCATTAACCTTACACCTGTCTGGTTACAGTCTACTTAGACACGAGCTTACCACTCTTGTAAACTTATGCTTTATTTTGTAATATAGTTATTTGCATATTCATTGATTATGCATCCCAAAGTCTAGGCAAATTGAATTTACATCCAACCATGTGTACCAATTTTTGATTCAGAAAACATGAGCATGTATAAATGCCGTAGCTCTTCCACTAGATTACAAGTTCTATAGGGGCAGGGTTTGCTTCTGAGTCATCTCCGTATCTCCAGGGTGTCACACAATGCTCTGTATATACCAAAGGCTTACTAAATGGGTGTTGATTTAGTGTTGAATTTGTTAGAGGCATGGTAGATAAAGTGCTGGACCTAGAATCAGAAACACTTTCCATTGACACTAGATATATGACCATGGGCATTTTATCTCTGAGCCTTGGTTTTCTCATCTGTAAAATGAGAAGTATTGTATCTACCTCATAGAGGTGAGGTTCCTATGAGTAAATATATATAAATCACTTTGCAAACCGAAAAGTGCTATGTATGTAAGTAATTATTATTGAACCCTTAGCCTTCCTTTGCTTCCTGTATGGAATCTTCCCTCTCTCAACTTTGAGACTGACATTTTCCATATGTAGACCTTCCTCCTGTCTGTAATAATCATTTGCCACCAGAGGGCAATCATGGTATCAGACAAGATACAAGTGCCTTTTTATTGGTGTTCTCCCGGCAGCTATATATCCTGGTTCGGCTTGCACAATAGCTCTGACATCTGTGTGTTAGATTGTGTGTGCATCTTTATCTGCCAATGAAATCTCTTGACTATTACCCCACATACTTAGAAATTTTATCTTCTGCCTGTGGATGTGTCTCTTTATGTTCAACAAGATTATTAACTTTAGAAGCATTTAATTGACATGGTTAAAGGAAGATGAATCCATTTACATCAGAGCAATCAGCCCACACACTTTCTATACTGTGACCCTCATTCAATATGATTTTCACACTGCCCAAGCAGCAGAGAGGGCAAAAACCTGGAAGTTCAATTCTTGGTTGCTCCCAGCTGGGTGCAGAGAGATGGGAAGCTGACTTGACTGATAGCCAGATATTTTGGCCTGGGGGTGAAGGAGCTGAAGGACCATTGTAACCAGCCCAGCTATTCAAAAACTGTAGAAAAGGAGCATCTGTAGAAGGTGAGCCAGAGCAGCAGGAGGGGACAAGGATGTGGTGGTGAATGACAGAAGTTAAAGCCACGGTGCTGAGTCTTTGGACTTGGGTCCGCTGGAACCCCTCATAATGTGGTAGTTTGTGTCAGAGGCATCTTGATTCTCCCATAGACTGAGGATGGAAAGGGGGAAAACCCATTAGAAGGGAAAAAAAGGCCAAAACTGACTCTTTATGGATTTCAATGCAGGTTGCTTCTATCTTCTTTGCTAGGTAAATAAAACTTATTCTGTATCTGGTAATTTGTTAACCCGAGTGCTTAGAAAGGGAGCCAGTGAATACCTTCGGGAATCCTGCCCTGCATAAAGATGTACAAACTTGTTGGGGCAAGTGAGCCAGAGACCTTAAAGACTGTCAAAGTGATCTAGGCTTTTTGTACCAGGAGGGAGCCTTAGACACTGTGTTACACATAGATTTAGTATAATATAAGGTACAGAGTGAGGGAAGGAAAAGAGAGATACAGACAAAGTGATCTAGGACTATTAGAAGAAGAAAATAACTTAGCGGGGAAAATAAACATGTCTATTATTTGGAAGACAAAGGCAGCATGACTGAGCAAATGTCAGGCTGGCTTTGGAGTCTAGAAGTCCTGAGCATCTGATGCATACTACTTGTAAGAAATTAGGTGAGTCATTAATCTCTCAGTGACCCAGGAAACTCTCTATGACTTTTGATGTAGAAACTCTCAACACCAAAACAGATCAGAACCTGCCTATGATTTAATAACCTGAAAAACAAGGCAGTCCTGGCCCTCATGAAGCCCATATGCATAGTCTGTGTAGTTGTTGTTCATCCTTTGGTCTCAAAAAGGACCAATGACATCACGAGGGTGATGTTTTGACTTACTCATGAATTGAATTTAAGTGAGGCAGAGCTAAGCAAAGTCATCAGCCTCACTCTTTCTTCCAGAGTCATTGAAGTCCAGTGGCGAGACAAAAGTCAAGATGACCATCAATGGCCCAGGGTGTAGTGGATGACCTTGGCCTTTCTAAATTAAAGTCTTTCTTCATTAAGGCCTCATTTTGTCTGAGACAAGACACACACATACAAATAAGTACAATACAAGATAAATACAATACAAAACAAATACAATACGAGTGCATAATAGGGCATTATGGGGTTCCAGTAATAGTTTCATTCTGGAAGTATTATTGAGTACCTATTTATTATTCATTTAGCAACCAAACAAGCCCTTAGTAAATGCCAATTACGTATCAAGCACAGTGTGAGGTGCAGAGGGATACAAAGACAGCTAGGATTTTCTTTGAAGGATCCTGAAGGGAGTAGGAGGGGCTGGAGTGAAGGAGAATAGGTAAGCAAATGTAAAATAATTTTTGAGAGGGAAGGCACTAACAACAAGAGGAACTGGAAGTTCATCCTGGAGTTGACCCCTTGAACTCAGCCTTGAAGGTACTTAGGTTTGTGCAAAGGAACAGCATTAGTATAATGCAGGCAATTACTGTGGAGATATTAAAAAATAGAAATCTTGTCCTCAAGTGGTTTACACTCTAAATGAGAAAACAAGAATTATATGAAACACAAGAAGACAAAAGCAAGTCTTTGATAATGTCAATGGCGATCATAGGCAATGATGAAAAAGGACACTGTAAAAGAATAATCAGTGTTGCGTGGGGTGAGGTTTGAAGTATATTTTAAAGGACTTGATGGATATGGATTTGTGAAGAAGAGGTATTTTATCTTTTTTTTTTAATTAGATTATAAACTCCTTCAGGCAAAGTCCCTCTTTGAAATCCTGACTAAATTCAGTGCCCTGGAATAAAATCCAATGTAAGGCTAATTAATAGAAGAAGGGGACTAAAGTAAAGGACCCCAGGCTATCCTTTAAATCAGCTGTGCTGAAAGCCTAGTTTTCTGTCCTAGATCTCTCAGAAGAGATTATTATCTTCCAAATAAAATAATGTGTCTTTTCTTTTTAAAAATATCTTATCAATTAATTCTAATCCACTTTTTAAAACTTTACACACTTCTTTTCAGCAAGAGATAATAATCCCTGTGTTCCTTTTTAAGGACCAAGTTTATACTGTAGAGGTCAGAGATGTAATCTTTCCTACTTCTATTTTGTTTTATTTTTCCCTAAGAATTCTTGGCAGCAGATACAGCTAAGGACTTTCTTCTCTTCTAAAACTCATACATATTTATTGTCACAAAATACAATTGCTTCTTCTTGACCAGGGAACTTTGAATAAAATGAATTATGGATATTGTTTTATCAAGGAAAATAATACTGACAATGGAAAAGCAGACTAGGAGAAAGTGACTCAAAGCACCTCACTCAGGAAGGATTAGAAATACAAAATAACTTTCTACTTTCCTCTATTCCAAAAGGAAGCCCCTGAATAATACTCATGAGGAAAAAAAAGGAGAATGATGATAAAGCTTCATTTATTAACTTCCAGGTTTTTTTTTCAATCCATAAAATATGCCTTTGCATGTCTAACATTCAAATTGCAAATAGATTTATAAAGGAGCGGTCCCCTCCCCACTTTGGCCCAGACCTCAGTTGGTATAATTACAGAAAGCAAAGTAGATTACAGAAGTAATGAAGTATTTATCATCTAGGTGTTAACACAGCTGATCCCTTTATGATATATAAACATATTTCTCTGATAAATTAAATGAATCAACGTGATTGGCTGAGAAAACAAATATGGTTTGACCCTGGAGGCCTTAAATATCTAAACCTGGAAAGGAGAAGGCAATGGAAGTTCAGAGTAATGGGGAAGTAAGACCCCTGGAGAACTGAGAAGAAAGGATTTCACTTTTATTAGTCATGGTACCTAGTAGCATATTTGCTTTCCCAGCTGGTACCAAATCAGAGGAATTCCAGTCCAAAGAACTGATTGTTTAGGAGACCCCTACAAGGTGTAAAGAGAGAATTTCTTTCCCTTTCCCCACTGGCTATGTAACTTTCAAGTGGAGATACTCAAACTAAAATATGAGATACCCTCTTCAAATGGAAGCAGAGACACATGTTTGAAACAGAAATGGTTATAAAGTTACCCCAATGAAAAAGCACCTTCAAGGACCATGATTTCTGGCAATAGAGAATAGTGAGGGTATGGAAACAATAAGATGAGGTTCTCTGTAAACATAGCTGAGCAAACTGTCCAGTAGAGACACTGCACCCAAGGGGAGTCACATGAAAATTCTATGGAGAGAGAAAAAACTTCATTGTTTCATAGCATCAGGAGCAGTGAGTAGCCTTTGCCACGTGTGTAAAGCTCACCTCCTTGTACTCCAGTTTGATCCCACTTTGTCCATGGAAGCCATGTATATTTGTGGATGGAGGTTGGAGATGGGGATGGGGGGAGAGAGATTTTGTAGCAACTGTTTTTACTATGCCATCTTTGTAAATGCCTTTGCTGAAAGCTGATAGCCATTCTATTGGCTAATTGTTAATGGGAAGCATACTGGTGAGGGCTCATTAGCTATACAGTTTTTAAAATAGCCACCCATAGGATTATCTCTAGAAACTGAAGTAGGAGCTACCCCAAGGGACACAACCAGAGCTAGAGTGTTAGATAACTAGACCAGTGGGGATAGTATACATTAAAGACATAAAAGAAGGGATTTTATTTTCATGTCCCATCATTATATTTTTGATATGCCCAACACTATTTTAGTTGGCCAAAGTGCTAAACAGACATGAGTAAATGAGATTCTAAGGAGATTTTTTTTCTTTTCCTATTTCTGGGAATTCTTTGGGGCTTTTAATTTTATTTTTTAAGTTGTTACTTCTCGTACTAGATGAAGGTATGTTTTCCAAATTTCCATTAAGGTTTTAATATTTTTAGCATCTTAATCTAATACTGTGTCCTTCACTTTAAGCTCTATGTTTCCGTCATCTCTGCCCCACTATAGTTTTGCTTTTTAGTGCTCCTTCAGACAGTCCTAACAGACATCTAATAGCTTCCTCTGCATCACCCAGAAAGCTGGAAATATCTAGAATTTTCCAGAAGAATGCCACACTCATGCTGTAGAGCCCCCTCTGATGGGAGATGGGGCCTCGGTGTGGGCTCTCATTTTGGCCCCACTGGAATGCCGCTCAGCTGCGCCTCTGGACATCCCCCCCCCACTCCCTCAAAGGGATGCTTCAGGGTCACTGTCCTCTGCCTGCAGGTGACATATACTTTAATGCACTGCAGTTTCTATACTACATATGGGAACTACCTAGATTTATAACATCAAAAATTTCTCTTAGATGAAAGGTAGCTTCCACAAAGATAACCAACTGGACAGAGCTTTCATTTGATGATTTTATTGGGAACACAGACATCTCTTCTGCTCTTAGAACTGCATCTCTGGGAGTAAATAACTTTTATCAGAGAATAAAAGATTTGCCCTCCACATCAGAAAGTAGTGAGTTTCTAGCTAGAAAAAAAGGAAAATCATCTTCCTCAAAACATAGTAGTGTTGAAGCAAATTTAAATGAAAATCTGTCTGAAAATGAACCACAGATAGATATAAACTAGAAACTCAGAATGAACTTCTGTTCATAAGAAAAAGCTAATGTTTTTGAGAAGCAACCAAAATGGGATAGATCTATTGTAATAATTACAGGTCCTCGTGGATGTGGAAAAACAGCATCTCTACGCATAACTAGTTAAGGAGCTCAATATTGAGGTTCAAGAATGAATTAACCCTGTTTTTCTAGACTCCAGAAAACATGATATGAAGGATGGGTTTAATCATGAATCAAGTTTCCATATAGTTTCTAATAAGCTCAGATGACTATTGTTCAAAACTTTCCTTTGAGAACAAACAGATGTAACAAACTACAGATGTTTGGTGACTGCCTGCACACTGATAAGATTATTTTGGTTGAGGACATACCTAATCAATTTTAGAGAGATCCAATACTTTACATGATCTGTGCAGCTAGGGTGATGTCCTCTGGTATTTGTAATCTCTGATAGCCTCAGGGGAGACAGTAGTCAGAGATTCCTGTTCCCCAAAGAAATTCAAGAACAGTGTTCTATATCAAATATTAGTTTCAACCTTGTGGCACCAACAATTATGATGAAGGTTCTTAGTGGAATGGCAGCATTAGAAACTAATATGGGTGGAGGAAATATTGTTGTCCCTGACAAGCCATCTTTAGAGTTGCTTTGTAAAGGATGTTCTGGTAATACAAGAAGTGCAATAAACCATCTCCAGTTTTCTCCTTTTAAAAGTAATTCAGGGGAGACCAATTTTTGGTCAAGGGAAAAAAAGGGACATCTTCATTAAAATCAGATGCTTTGCTGTCAAGAGCATAGAGAAAAAAGAGACCCGAGAGTACTTTGGAAAACCAAGAAGTCCAAACAACTAGTGGCAAAAATGCCTCTCTCTCTTCAGAGCTTTGGGAAAGATATTATATTGTAAAAGAACATCTCTAACGGAATTAGAATTTCCCCGGTTACCTTCTCATTTGCCAGAGTATGAATGGGACATATTACTTGTTGAACTTGAAGAGATTGTAGAAAAGTCATACATGCCTGGAGAGGTATTTAATTTATACCTTCATCAAAACTATGTAGATTTCTTCACTGAAATAGAGGATTTTGTGAGAGCCAGTGAATATGTGAGTATTGCTGCCATCTTCCATGGTGACTAGAATTCAAGAACTACATTCAGGGAGTACAGTGCATCTGTAGCTACAAGATCTTGGTGGGATGCATTCCAACAAATCCAGAGGTTTTGCTTATTGCCAAAGAGGAGAAGCAAGTTTTCAACCCTTGCACAAATATCAGTGGTTTCTGATAAATAAAAAGCATTGAGAAAAGTACCTGGCAGCAAAGTCATTTTTTCGAGTTTCTACTTACCCACATTGTGCCTTCAAACACAGCTGTTGCCATACCTGGCTATGCTAACTAATCCAGTGAGAAATCAAGCTCAGATTGCTTGTATCCAGGATGTTGGAAGGCTTCCCTTAAGGAGGTTTTTTGGAAGATTGAAAATGGAAGCTCTAACTGATAAAGATTCTAGAATGATAGACTCTGCCACTGTTGATGAGACTAATTTTGATGGAGTACCACCTACCAAGACACGTGTGCACGTGGACAAAATCAAACCTTCAGAGACTTAAACAGAAGCATCCATCATTGTTTCTTTCTCCAAACAGACTAGTGGAACAGATCTGCCTGCCAGCCAGCAACAGCCTGCTACAGCTCAAGAATTCGTGGAAGAAGAAGAGATCACAGTAGGGGAATATGACAGTGATAGAATGTAGCCAAATAATCTCCCCGATGGTCAGATGCTCTTTGACAGACTTGTTTGCATTTTATGCAGTGATAAATGAAGTTACTTGAATAAAGTCAATATGCTTTCAATGCTGTTGAAATGATTGTTTTGTTAAAAGTCCTCTTGTACTTTTCTATACTTGCATAGTGTATATAGTATGTACACTTGTATTGCTTTACAGGTCCATTATGGGACCAACTGTATCTTTAAAAGAAAAAAATGTAAATTCAATCAGGCTTTAAATATTTAGCTTAAATCTGAATCCTTTTTAGTTAAAGGAGTATTGATAAAATAATCGAAAGACAGACAAGTATTTTATGGAAAAGTCATGAAGTTTTTGAATTAATAAATAGTAAGACCTTTTAAATTATTTAAAAATTTTTTCCATTAGTATTTATTTAATCCTCTAGGTGGTGTACAGTGGAGAGGTCAACAATTATGAGCAAGTCCATGTGAAGGTTATGCTAAACATAAAAATAATGCATAATTTGGGGATACTATATGTGCAAATTATAGAACTAAAGTAGTTTACCTGTAAACTATTCAGGATGTAAATAAACTTAGAGCCTTGTTATAATTTTCTTTGTTTTCTTTTGCCTGTCTAAATTTTTGTAAATGCTTACAATGTGGGGGAAACAAAGAATCTCTTGATTAATCCCAAATGCAGTAATCTCATGGCTCCTATCAACCCACTTCCATAATGGAGGAATGAGGGGGTGATTGATGATTCCTGATCAATTGAGGCCTCCGATCCACTTTTTGGAGTCACAGATTTTGAATGGCTCCTCATATAGTTTGTAAGGGTATTAGCACTTGCGTGGTTCATTTTTATACAACAGAATCAAAAACTGGAAGAATGGTTCATTTGTATATAAAAGCAACAACCTGCTCTGGCTCCTCTCTCCTCCCTTCCCAAAATCAACCCTTAAATTAATCAGCCCAACAATCATCTCTAATGCTTTCCTCTCTTCTTCTATTACTGCTCGTACCTTGCCAAACTGCAGTGTTGGATTACTCACTCCATTTTCCTCCTTCTTCTATTCATGGGTGGTCACATGAAACATGAGGAAGTTACAACACATATTACATTGATTGGGTCCACTACAAATTCATGTTATCTAATCTCAAATGGGCCCTCACTGCAACAAGGCAACCCTTTTACTACTCCCTAGCTGACTCTTTATCCCACTCCCCAGAAAGGCAGTAAACATAACACCTGGTATTTAGATAGCAGAGACTCATCCAGAATCAGCCTGAACTACTTTAGGAAGCAAACAGAGCCTTGCTACAATTTTCTGGCCTAGTCTGTTTGCATTTTGGTGAGAAAGAAGGTAATCCATGAAGGAGGTTGAAAAAAAATACAAGAAGTTAAACAGGACAATCTCTAAGGGCCTTTCCAGGTAGAAATGCTGTCAGGATCTTAAAGAGGCTGTGCCATATGAAAAGGCCAAAACTTTTCTTGTGACCTTAAGCTTCTGACACCATTTCCTCTTCCCATCCTCTGAGGACTCCGACTCATACTATATTAAGAAAATAGTGATCATTCCCAGTGAGTTCTTTCTTCTCCACTTCTCAACATCCCAAAATTCTTTGACATTTACCTGCATTCTCTCCTTTAGTTATGAAGATATCTGATGAAGGATTGACAAAGGCCATAAAATACAGCAATTAAGAAATCATTGATAACTATGGAGAGAGCAATTTCAGTTGAGTGATAAGGTCAGAAGCCAGACTGACCCTACCATCAACCCCTCTCTCTTTAATCTTCAATCTTTCCCTATCTATTTGTTTGTTTCCTGCTACATACAAACATAACCAAGTCTTTCCCATCCTGAAAAACCCTCACTAGACCCTGCTATCCTCTAAGCATGATCCTTTAATCTCTTCTCTCTTTCACAGGAAGGAAGGAAGGAAGGAAGGAAGGAAGGAAGGAAGGAAGGAAGGAAGGAAGGAAGGAAGGAAGGAAGGAAAGAAGGAAGGAAAGAAGGAAGGAAGGAAGGAAGGGAGGGAAAGAAGGAAGGGAGGAAGGAGGAAAGGAATGAAGGGGGAAAAAGCTCATCTGTACAAAAGTTTACAAAAATCATGTTAGCTTGCTAATATTAAAGTTGCATCAACTGCCACATACAAAGATCTATGCTCTTATCTCCCTTGTCTTCATCAAAAGCCAATTTTCCTATGTTCCATTTCTTCAAGGAAGATCCCTATGTCATAATGGAGTTCTCCTAGAAACTATTACCTGGTAATGAGTCTATTACACTAGCTCTACTGAACAACAGAATGCTTTGACCCAAATAAAATCCACAGTGATTAAAGATAGTCCTTAAGAACTGATACTAACACACAATTTCCAGGAGTCTGGGAGACATTGGCCTGGGATGTCATTCAGCACTCCTCCAGCCATCTACTCTACCTAGGTTTAAAATCAGCCTTGTACAGAGTCAGATACATGTTAAGGCTATGCCAAGACTAGATGGATTGGAAGATAACAGATTTGTACTTCTTAGACCAAACAGGAAAAAAAAATGTTGTCTCAGAAACAGCCATTCTCCAAGACCAACTTGGTCACATTGATATAAACAAGTTCAAGATGCCTAGAATCTTCTATCCCCAAAAGGGGTTTTCCTATATCCTCGTTGTTTGGGGATACAAGTCCCAGGTATAGGCATAAGGCCAAGTGTCCATTGCTCATCATTCCAAATAGAGTGTTTTCCCTTCATATTGCTCAGTGCCAAAGTGCTAAGCACCCCTTCATTGGGGATCTTTTACAACCTCAAGACAAGACCTTTTTCTCAAAGACACAGGTAGCAGAAGCTGCAAAGACCTCTTCATATGGCACTGTCTCTTTAAGATCCTGACAGCCAGAAATAATAGCATTTATAGCTGGAAGGGCCCTTAAAGATTATCCTGTTTAACCTCTTCTATTTTTTTCAACTCCCTTCATGGATTATCTTCTTTCTGGCCAAAATGCAAAAAGACCAGGCCAGAAAATCATGACTACTTTACTTCCTAAAGTAGTTCAGGCTGATTCTGGATGAGTCTCTGCTGTCTAAATACCAGGTGTTATGTTTACCGAACTGAACTAAATTATACTGCCAATTATGGACGATGAAAAAAAACAATAAACGATTGTATGCTATACCAATCTGAGGTATTTTTAGTCCAATTTATACAAAACTCTAACCTTAGGAACTGGAACTAGGAGGAGGGGTACAAACAGTCCTGTACACGTACAACTTTGGCTCTCTTTTCACTTGGTAAACAGTTTTTTAGATCAACTAAAGTGCAGAAAAGGAATTACTTTCTGAGAACTCTCTATATATACATACTATGACTTAAAAAAACAAAACCTCCCCCTTCTCTCTTCTCCACATTACTCTATGCTAAACACATGTTCAGCTCTCTTAAGACTTCTGAGTTATGTAGCATTCTCTGTAGAAGGGTAACCTGTAAGGGAGTTTCTCTGTTTTCCTTCCTGCACCCTCCCCATAATTTGATAATCAACAGTGTAACCATCAGTCATTCTTTCTTTTGGGTGCTTTCCATATCGTGAAATATTTAACAGAATAGGAGCTAGGTATCTAGAATTTTAGGGTATGCAGACAATTCTTTACATACAGAAAAATAAGAAAAACTTTTTAAAAAACTATGAATTAGATTTTAAGATTCACAGGTCTAAGTAAAAAAAAAAATAATACAAAGAAGAGGTATAACATAGAGTCATAGTAGAGAAAGAGCTGGCTTTGAAGCTGAAAAGACCCAGTTGAAGGTCATTCTGGCTATATGACCCTGGGAAAATTCACTTAACTTCTCAAATCTTAACCAGTTTTCAAAAGCTATAAACTGAAGAGGTGCCAACCTGAATTGGCAGAAGTAGTTTGCTCATCCAGGAATTCCATGGGCCAATGAAATCATACATCTAGACTCTATCCCTATAGAAATAAGTTGAGAAATGCTTGAAAGGACCTCAGCTGAGAGAAAAGAGAAAAGATGTGAAAGCATTTAAGAATCTTCCTTTGAAGCTGCATTTGAATTTACCCACTTTTTTCACAATTATACATGTACATACATATACACATTCCTGCACATATGTATGTATGTACATGTATATATACACATACGTGTGTATCTATTATGCAGCATATATAATATATGTAACATAAGCAGTATATATAGTACATAACATAATATATACTATATATAATATATTGTAAATGTATATGTATATCATATATGTGGTATGTATATATATAGATATAGCTATATGACACAATAGGGCATAGCATAACAAAAGCACATGTTTGGTAAAAATACAAAATCCAGGTATATATTTACATGCATATTTTATACACACACATATGTGAAGTCCAAACATGTAGGAAAAAGATGAAGGGAAGAAAGATCATTTAAGAGTCATCTCCTTGAAAGGAAACATCTGGAAACATTTTAACTAGCCCGCAAAGTTTAGGCCAAACTTCACAAAGTAAATAATTAATCTGAGCAGTAAATGAAGATAACTTCTTAGGAAAGAACAGCAGATGAGAAAAACATGCAAGAGAGAGGATCCTGTCTGAGAAGAAAGAGGGAAGACGTGAATAACTTTAAAATTGTCCTTTGGAACTATGTTTGAACTTACCCACCTGTTGCAACAGTTGGGCTAGCAGCTGCTGTGGGGGTGTAAAGCCAACAACAAACAGCTCATAGCTCACTGCAAGCCCAGTTTTAATCTGCTTTACTAAGGAAAGCAATGTTAAGGGGTTAACAATCTTACTTTAATCCAATATACAAATATCATTTACTCAGCTTGGGGGAAAAGCCAGCACCTTGAGCTCCAGAGCAAATAAACACGAATCAACGGACAGATTTCTGTCTGACAACATTACAACATACGGTTACCAGAGAAGCATCAACATCAAAGCCAGAGAGCTAATAACAATGGCTGGCCTAGAGTCACGTGCCACTCCTGCTGTAGCTCAGAGCTCCGAAAAAAGAAAGCCACCCCTTGGTTTTATATTTCTTGTTCAGGATCAAAGGTGAGTCACACATGTGACTCACCCACGTGACCTAAAATCATCACAAAAATGAGACTTAAACCCACATGGTCTAAAAGCCTCTGATGTCACAAACATGCCACTCAAACCCATGCTTTCCCTTGAGGCAAGGAGGTCATCAAAGACTCCTAATTTAATCAAGGAAACAAAGGCCAAACTCTTCAAGGGCACTTGGTTGAATGAGTGCTAAGAGCCCATCTTGATTCCTGATACACCACCCTTTTCCCTAAAGAAGCTCTCTTCCAAGAATGCTCTCCAAACAAGGCCTGCAGATGTTGTCCTAGTACACTACTGAATGTCAACAGAGGAACAAGGATCCATCTTTACTTCCTCCATACAGAACTCTTATCTCCTCTTTGCTTTGCTGTAGACATAAGTGATCCCATCCCTTCTCACCCTTTTTTGGTCTTCCCCTATCAATCATCTTCTCATTCTTGCTTTAACTTTCATTCTTTCTGTCTATGAGCTCCTTCCCCTCCAAACATGTTCTGGTCTCCCTTATTTTCAAAAACACTTTTCCTTGACCCTGTTAAAACCTCAAGTTACTGTTCCTTCTTTCTTCTTGATTTTCACTGTTAAAAATCCTTAAATGAGTAGTCTACACTGTCTCCACTTCTTCATTATTCACTTGTCCTGTCACTCATTGCAACTGAGCTTCTGTGCCCAATGACTCTACTGAAATTACTCTCTCAAACAAAGGCCACCAATGACCTCTTTCTTAATCTTTTCTCCGTCTATCTACTGGGTCTTGTTGCACAGCTAATACCACGTCCTTCAGAGCAAAGGGAAACCAGGTTCAAAGACAGGAGTTCAAATGTCTTTGGATTGGAGCCAGGATGTCTGACAGGAATATTTCCCACTAATACCCTCATCAGGGATGCCCTCAATGCACATGTAGATGATTCCTATAAATATTTTATGTAGATAAGAAAGTGGTCATATAAGCTGACACAGTCAACTCAGTCACTGTTTGGGAGGTACTTATAAGACTAGAAATTTTTGTAGTATCTTTATCTCCTTCACATAACTTGTATATCCCTCAGGATCCTCCCAGCTGTGTCCCCTCCAGGACAGATGTCCTCTATGTCCACTTACTTCTAGACAGTCATTTTCCTCACTTCTGTTTTCATTAGTAGCATTTCTAGCTTCTCCATAAGCAAATACAGTGCTATGATAATACAATATAATATGCAAATACAGTGCATGATTGGTTTCTTTGTTGGTGAAAAGGGTTTATTATAAAAGTCTTTGCAGATCTTTCACATATTTCTTCTGTTTGTTGTCCTCCTTACAATTTCACATGGCCTTCAGTTTTATTTTCCTTAGACGCTTCTCTTGACAAGTTTTCTTTAAACTGGTTTTACCCTGTACTGCTTCTCTCTATTTATTGAGGTGTAACTACTCACGATCTTTTACCTCCTTCCTTGAAAACTTAAAAATGAGTTTAGACTCTCAACTGTGTAGTCCTTGGCTGCCATATCTCTCTGCTTAGCAAGTAAGTCAGCTGTTTACTGATTAAGATACTATTCAGGCTCTTTTGGTCATGTTGTTATGATAATTGATTTTTATCAGTTAGACTTCTGTATAAAAATTGTTGTCCATCCACATTTTGAGAAATCAGTAGCTTGTTTGAGTAGGTCATGTTGAAATTGTTTTAGTTGTACACCAATAATCTTTTTTCTCATTTTTACTCTTTCTTCTTCCTTTGTTCTAGTTTTGAGCTTTGTTCTAACAAGTTGGTCACCTTAACTGTAAAAAGAAAGCTGATTCAGGAATGACTTCCATATTAGTAACTAGTCATTTCCTGTCAAAATATAATGAATTTACAATTTCTATGATTACCAGGATACCATATGTTATTCAATACTCCCTAAATCTAATACCTTTTGATTCTTTTCTCAAAGAAATATTAGTAATACATAGATATGTCTTCTATGTAGTCTGTATAATGTTTGGCCTCTTGTTCCTTTACATGATCTATATTTTCTAAATTTTTGTCAGTCTTGTTTATTCCTGTTTTTGCAATAAAGCTATCATGTGTCAAAGTATGCATTTATTTAATTTGGGAGTTCTTATCAAATTTTTCATTGAATGCCTTCACTTATTCATGTTCTACAAAAGATGTTGGTACAAAAGTAACAATTATTCTCATCATTTGTCTTTTTACAAATACTTCTCATGAATACTGTAATATGAGATGACCAGATGTCCTGTGAAGTGATATTACTTGTTACTTTTGGGTGTTCCAGTGCCACCAACATCTATATTTGTGTCTCCAAGGAGAATCTATAAATAATCTACTTATTATTCCTTCTGCCTTCTGGTTTCTTTTATAGCAAGAATATTAAAGTTGATATGGTTCACATCTTCTAATCTATTTGGTGGTCATTGAACAAATTTCTCATATTTCAAGTACCAAAAGCTAAGTTAAAGTTTATAGACAGTATAAAAACCATGGTCTTAGCACCTGTCCTCTTTTCCTTTCCTCTGCTGCTGCTCCTGCAAAAAACATAAGAAGTTCTGCTCAGGGCCTTTTTTAATTGTTTTGTTGCTCTTTCACAGGTTGCCATGGCCAAAGAATAAGTCACTAAGGAGTCAGTCAGCCTATTTGCAATAAACCTTTCTGTGCTAAGCTGCTCTTGGAAAACAGGCTCAGTCTATTGCCAAGATCATATCTGAAGCTGTTCCAACATGGAAGAATCTGTTACAGCCTAAACCCCACTGGCAAAAAACTTTGAGCACTCAGCATCACCAGCAAGAGATGATGAGGCATTAAAGTAGGAAACTTTGAGGGAAGCAGCTATCATTGTAATTAAATAGTGTGTTACAAGGAATAATAAGAGGATTTGATCAATTTAGATGCAAATTAGCATTGCGGATAAAAAGATGTCTTCAAAACCAAAAAGACCTGGGCTTAAATCCTTTCTCTGATATGTACCAGCTTTATGACCCCAGTCAAATTACTTAGCCCCACAGAGCTCTAGCCAGGGCTTCTTAAACTGTGAGTCAGGATCCTATAAGGGATCCAGAAAAATTTGGCAACAGTAAAAGGTTTTTGAATGCACAATGACCAAAAATTAATTCAATATCAAACTCATAATGAATCCAAGGTGCTTCTGGCAGTGCTTGCCTGTGTTGCATCTTGCAACTTCACTGCAGCCTTGGTTCTGAACACAAACCATGAGCACTTTGTACTGCACATACCTTCAGGCCATGCAATGCCAATGAAAGCTGCCCAACCACAAAAAGGGGTTGCAAATACAAAAAGTTTAAAAAGCCTTGCTCTAGGCAAATGTATAAAACTGTAAGTTGTAGAGAAGGTGGCAACCTACATTGGTAGAAATTTTCTCCTCACTCAAGAAATCCCTATATCAATAAAATCATAGATTCAGTCCCTATCAAATGAAATAATATTTGTAAAGTGCTTAGCACAGTGCCTGGCATATAATAGGCACTTAATAAATGTTTGTTCCTTCCCATCATCCCACTCTATCCTCAACTTGCAATGATTATACAGAGATGGTACTAGGCAAACAACAGGTCAAAATTGGAATGTGCCAATTGGAGGCAACACTATCAAGTTAGATACTTCAGATAAATATAAATAATGAACCAGTGAGCTGAGATACCATATGTCTCCACTTGTTCTTTCCATTTCCAAAGACCTATTTTCAGCTTATGCACAAAAGCAGTTCCTATACATTCTTTACATTGAACATTGTAACAACAATGCTGCTTGCAGCTGCTGTGGAGGCATAAGGTCAATAACACCACCACACAGGAGGGTTGCTAGCACAGGTTCTTTGATTTTGCTTTTCTAAGGAAAGCAACTTTAAGGGGTTTATAATCTCATTTTATTTAAACATACATATATCATTCACTTAGTTCAGGGGAAAAAGTCAGCACCCTGAACTTCAGAGAAAACACGAACAGAAATTACAAGCAGAAATTATATAAATAGAGAAAATAACTCAAATCCGCAGAGAGGACTTTTAATTGTCTGTCCATAGCAATACATACATAGTTACCAGAGAAGCACCAACATATGGGTTTTCAAAGCCAGGAGGCTCCTTAACAGCTACCCAGAGTCTTGTCTGGTCAAATCACACAAATGCTCTTCCAGTGATTGAGCCCCAAAGCAAAATCTTCATGGTCAGAGGGTGTCACAACCATGTGACTCAAACTCACGTAGCTTGGGTTTTCTTGTGACTTAAGCAGGTCATCAAAGACTCTTGATTCAAACAAAGGCAAGATGCAAAGGCACTTGATTGCCTCGGTGCTAAGCACTCCAAAAGAAAAAACAGCAAAAAGTCCCACTTTGCTTGCCATTACAAACTTTTTGAATTCTTTGAAAAATAAAAGTATCTGCCAGCAATTCCCCCTTTCTCTTTATTTTCTACTTCAGACTTGCTTATTTTTCCAGTTTGAAGTTGATTAGAATTTGTCCTTATCAAAATACTTAAAATTTTGTTAAAATTAAAACCCAGTAAATTATTAGAACCACACTCCTTGGGCTATTCTGCCTTCTTCATTCTGTGTGCATTTCTTAAAATTCATAAAGTTAAATGGAAGGTTGGGAAACAATGAGAAGATGGGTGAGGGAAGAGAAGCAGGAGAGAAAAAATAAAAGACAGTTCTATTTCCCTAGCCAACCAAGAGGGAAGGATGGGGCATAGGGGTGGGAAGGGAAGACAGAAATAAGAGCCTGCCATTGCTTTAATGCAAGGAAAGAATGAGCACTCAAGGACAAGAATAAAGAACTTAAAAGACCAATCTGAGGTTCTACCTACTACTGCTGGTATAATTTCTTGCTAGCCTGTTCTTTGGCTCCTCCCCATACTGTAGAGGTTGAAGGAGCATCATATCTTGTCTATTCCAACATTGCCATCCTTGGAGGTCAGCAGAAGTGGTTTCTTTAAAAAAAAAAGGAATCAGTTTTGAATTTGGGGATCTTGCCCCATTCATGAATACAGAGTCACCCCTAAATCCATGACCAAGTAGAGACTATTCCTAAATTGTATAGAACCAAGTGAAGAAAATGGTAACATCCCCTCACCTCCTCACCCCAGAATTCGAATAGCTAGAAGTATGTGGCATAGGTGGGACTTGAACCCAATTCTTCCTGACTTCAAGGTTGATCCTCTATATACCGTGTCATTCTATCTTTCTTCATTTTTCCCTATTAAATTTCATCTGTTTTGGATTTGGATCAATATTATAGCCCATAACTGTAGTATTATTTAATGATCATCTAATTCACATTTCTCCATATTGTCTACAAGATTATTATTTTTAAAATTCAGCCAACATTTATTATGTACCTTCTATGTGTAAGGTACTGAAATAAATGCTAGAGAAACAAATACAAAACAGTCCCTGACCTCAAGGAGACTTATATTCTATTGTGATGATACAACATAAACCTATATACAAAGACAAATTCCACATAGATCCTGCCCTCCGGGAGGATATAATTTAACAAGAAGGGAAAGACATGTCTGTGGAACCCTTGAATCAGAGGCTGCTACCTGGGGACACTTCGGAAAATTCTTATTTGTATTGCTTCTCATTTGTCCTAGGATAAATTGAGATGGAGTAGGAAGGCATCTGATCAGAAAAATTGAAAAGAGCTAAGTGAAGATGTTCTTAAGTGGTTTAAAGATAGTACAAACTTTTAACCAATATGAAATGGCATCCAGGGCATACAGAGACAAGTGTTATTGTCATCTCCATGGAGCAAATTGCCTTAACTTGGAGTCCATCCTCTCTCAAGGGGACTATAGATAGATTTCAAGGTGTCCATGAACTTGTATGGGGAAAACAACAGGCTTTATTTCCACCTCTAACTCAAAGTTAGAATTTCCTTCCATTTTGAATATAGACAAGAAATATTCTTCTGGAATATGGTTGATAGGCTTCATTAGATGGCTAAAAGTACCCATAACTCCAGGTGGTTAAGCTCTCCTACCACAGAAGCACAGGTTTGCTTGGCAACTCTGAAATTCACCTCTCCACAGGCTTTGGGGTTAGGAAAAGTTTTCAAAGACACGTTTTCCATTTCTGAGCAACTAACTATTTCCATTTTTGCCATTTTAACAGAGAAATAGCTCTGATCCACATAATAACATCCATATAATTCTGAGAAGAGTAAGTCAGGTTCTCCTGGTAGGGGAAAAAAAGCAGATGAAATATACCTATCAGCATTTGAAGCAGAAGAAACAGGTGTTTCTCTTATTCTAAGAGACTGTGATTTATTAGTTATCTCCTTGTCCCCTGCTGACATAAAGAGACATCAGAATCCCAATATAGCTATTGTGTTTTTCAGAGGAATGGTGATAACAGAGGGCAGATTGAAATAATAGCAGTTGCTTTTTAGTTGTTCAATTATAAACGATTATAATATTTGGTTGTAAAATTTTAAAATCACATTTATTCTCTTTTCTCTCCAAGAAAGATATCTAAAGAAAACAAGAAGAGGTTTACAAAGTAAACTGTTAAGGTTGGCAAAGTGTGTTCCTGACAACACTGTAAGGCAAGGGAGCAAACAAAATAGTATTTGCTTCTCTCTCTCTCTCTCTCTCTCTCTCTCTCTCTCTCTCTCTCTCTCTCTCTCTCTCTCAGCAATCTGGGTCAAGTGACTTGCCAGGGTCAACAAAAGCTAGTTAAGTGCCTGAGGCCAGATTTGAACTCAGGTCCTTTTGACTCCAGGGCCAGTGCTCTATTCACTGCACCACATAGCTGCCCCTGATTTTTCTTAATTACATGTAAAAATGATTTTAAATTTGTTTTTTTTAATTTTGAGTTCCAAATTCTTTCCTTCCCTCTTTTCCCTCTCCACTCCTTGAGAAGTCAAGTGATTTGACATAGATTATACATGTGCGGTCATTCAAAACATATTTCCATATAAGTCATGTTGCAAAAGAAAACAGAACAAAAAAAAAACCCATAGAAAAATAAAGTTTAAAAGTATGCTTTGGTCTGAATTCCAACTCTATCAGCTCTTTCCCTAGAAGTAGATGGCATTTTTCTTTTCTTTTTTTATGGTATTCCATTTTTTAAAATACATAGTTATTGTGCATTTTAACTATGTATTTTAAAATACATAGTTATAGATAGTTATCAATATTCATTTTTATAAGATTTTGAGTCCCAAATTTTTCTCCTTCCCTCCTGCCCCACTCCCCTCACTCCCCAAGACAGCAAGCAATCTGATATAGGTTATACATGTGCAATCGTGTTAAATATATTTCCCCTTAGTCATGTTGTGAAGGAAAAATCAGAAGAAAAGGAAAAATGAGAAAAACAAAACAAAAAACAAAAGTGAAAATAACATGTTTCAATCTGCATTCAGACTCCATAGTTCTTTCTCTGGATGTGGATAGCATTTTCCATCATAAATGTTTTGGAATTGTCTTAGGTCATTGTATTGCTGAGAATAACTAAGTCAATCATAGTTGATTATTGCACGATGTTGCTGTTACAGTGTACAATGTTCTTCTGGTTCTGCTCACTTCACTCAGCATCAGTTCATGTTGTCTTTCCAGATTTTTCTAATGGTTTTTCTGAAATCTGCCTGCTCAGCATTTTTTTTAACCCACACATGGGAAATATATTTAGAGAGGCAACCTATACCTCCAATGCTGCAAGACCCAAGACGTCTTCTGACCACTTGTTGACATTGCTGTCTCTAGGTCTGTTCCTTGACTCATACAGCATCTCTGCTAAAAGTGTTTCTCAGTGGAAGGGCAGGTTGTTTTGCTGGGCTTACTAACCTTGTTCTTTACTGGGGGCACATTGTTCCTCTGGGCTCATTGGGCCTCTTCTCTGCTGGGTGTGTTGTTCTCCTGGACTGCTGGTGTCACAATCTCCACTGTCATCCTCATTTCTTCAGAGCCAATCTAGCTTCATTGTGCTCAGATATAATGGCTAACATTTCTCACTAATAGGGGAAAGCTGACAGTCCCTCCCTTTCATGTAGCTTTACTCTTTCTCTATTAATGGGTCCCTTCTGGGTTGCCTTCAAATATGCCCGCCCCTCCCCCATCCTTAAAAGACCTTCATGAGATCCTACCAACCCCTCAGACTGTTAGTCTATATCCCTCTTCCTTATTCTCACCAAATTCCTAGAAAAAGCTGCCTACACCCATTGCCTCCACCTTCTCTCCTCTGACTCCTTATCACTTGGAAATATGCCTTTTGACCTCATCGCTCAACTGAAACCGCTTTCTTCAAAATCATCAATTATATCTTCCTTGCCAAATCTGATGGTCTTTTTCCTCCATCCTAATCTTTCTTGACTTAGTTCCTGATTTTGACACTTAGCCATTTTCTCTCCTCTCTGGGCTTTAGGAACATTTTATTGTTGTTCACTTATTTTTCAGTTGTGTGAACTCTTCATGACTCCATTAGATTTTTCTTGGCAAAGATATTGGAGTGGTTTCCCATTTTCTTCTCCAGCTCATTTTACAGATGAGGAAACTGAGGCAAGTAGGATTAAATGATTTGCCCAGGGTCACACAGCTAGTAAATGTCTTGAGGTCAAATTTGAACTCAGGTCTTTCTAACTCCAGGCCTGACATTCTAACCACTTCACCACCTAGCTGCGCCATACACTACCCTCTACTAGTTCTCTTACCTGTCGAATCATTCCCTCTCTCTCCTTTTGTGGATTGTCTTCCATATCATGCCCTAAACCCATGGATATAACCAAAGCCTGTATCCTGGGGCCTCTTCTCTCCTATTCTCTTCCTATGTTCTCACTAGTTCCCATGAGTTTAATTATCATTTATCTCTGTGTAGATAACTCATAGATCTAAATCTCTCATCTCTCTCTCTCCCAAGCTTCAGTTCCACAGCTTCATACTGAACATTTCAAACACAGTATCTCAGAGATAGCTCAAACTCAATAGGTCCAAATCAGAATTCATTATCTTTGTCCCCCAAAATATTCCTCTTCCCAATATTGTTCATTCTGTTGAAGGCACCACCACCATTCTTCCAGTCTTACACCTTTGTAAGTTTGCCAGTATCTTCTCTGTCACCTTATATATCCAATCATTTGCCAAATCTTGCCTTTTTTACCTCTACAATATTTCTCACATGTGATCCCTTCTTTTTACTCATAGCCACCATTTGAGTTCAGGCCTTCATTACCTCTCCACTAGACTACTGAAGTAGTCTTCCAATTGGTCTCCTTTCCTCAATTCTCTCCCCACCTTTGTACATCCTCCCCAGAAATGCTAAAGTGATTTTGTTCTTAGGCATGGATCTGTTTATGTCATACACACACACACACACACACACACACACCCCACAATGAACCCCACTGGCTCCTTACTATCTTATAAACCCTTCCCAATCTTGCTTCAGATGACCTTTCCAGCTTCACTGTATATCACACTCCATCTCATGCATTGTAATCTAGCCAGTGCCCTCCATTCCTCACACACAATACTGTATCTTCTTTGTCCATGCCCTTGCATTGGCTAGCCCTCTTGTTTAGAATGCATTTTTTCTTCACCTTCTCTAGACTTCATGCTTTCTTTACTGCTCACTCATCCTAGAACTTCCCTTGGCTCCTGGGGACTCCTTGCCCTGGAACAGCCACAGCCCTCTACCCTTGTGGCATGCTCACCTTGGAATGTTTCTCCAAAAGACTCACTCTTCTTGCATTGGTGAATTCATCGTGTAGCCTCCATTTTGTGGAAGGGCCTTCACAAGCCTGTCTTTATTCTCCTGCCAGCTGAGTTCCTGATTTTCTAAATTTCAAAACTGATTCTCCTGGAGCCTGATGCTTTTCTCCTCCGCCCCCCCCTCCCGCCCTGTCCCCTTTTTAGATACCTTTTTCCTATCATCTCCCATTAGAAGGTAGCTCCTTGTGGCTAGGATTGTCTTTTTTTTTTTTTGCTTTTATTTGTATCCCCAGTCATGGTACATAATAAGAACTTAATAAATTTCAGTTTTCTTATTTCCTTCATTGGCCTCATTGAATACTTCTCTTTCTTTAAGAAGTCACTCAAGAACTACTTTCTATTTGAAGCCTTTCCTGATCCTCAGCTACTGCTGGTACTCTTACTACCTTGTATTTATCTAATTTGTAATAATTTATATTTATTCTCTATATAAGTAGATGAAAAAGCAGCGAGAAAGAGTACATGGACATCTAGTCTGAGAGCCAGGAGTCCTCAATGCAAGTTTGGCCTCTGACAGTAATTTTGGGGCCTTGGGCAAGACCTGTAACTTCCCAATGGTCTCTGGACAACTCTGTAAGTCTCTAAGCTGCAGAAAAGGTGCCAGCCTGCATTGGAAGATAGTATTTCTTGGGCAGGGATTTCCCTAAACCAATGTAAAACAGATCTCTAGTCCTTATACCTCATATATATATATGTGTGTGTGTGTGTGTGTGTGTGTGTGTATATATATATGTATATATATATATATACTCATATACATACATACACATATATATATGTGTGTATGTGTGTGTTTGTGTGTGTGTGTGTGTGTGTGTGTGTGTGTGTATATATTTGTGTCTTCCCCCGATAGACTATAGGGCAGCTAGGTGTCACAGTGGATAGAATGCCAGACCTGGAGTCAGGAAGATTCATCTTCCAGAATTCAAATCTAGTCTTAGACACTTACTAGCTGGGGTGACCCTGGGCAAGTCATTTAACCCCTTTTGCCTCAGTTCCTCATCTATAAAATGAGCTGGAGAAGGAAATGGAAAACCATTCTAGTATCTTTGCCAAGAAAACCCAGAATGGGGTCACAAAAAGTTTGGACACAACTGAATAACAACCAATAGAATACAAGCTTCTTGAAAATGAGTGGAGGGGATGAAGGGAAGAAAAAATATTTGAAATTGAAAATAAAATAAAATGTAAGAAAAATAAAATATAGATTGTTTCATTTTTCATTTATATGTATACACCCACACAGGTATATCCTTAGCACAGTGCATATCACAGTGGGCCCTTAAATTCTTGCTTGTCATATATATACATATGTGTATATGTGTGTGTATACACACACACACACACACACAAATATATATACATATATTGAGAGGAAATTGACATGAGATAGCAAGAAGATAGAACTATTAAGGGATCTGGGAGCTGAGCAAGGGCTCTTTTACCATTTCCCATTTTTATTCCTTCCAAAAGAGTTGAACTGGAAAAATGGGTATAGATTAAAGATGTGGGAAAGCCAAGCTGATAAGGGAAATACTGGTAAAAGACCAAACAAGTAGCCGCATGTATTGGCTCTGCCGGTATATTGTCCAACTTTTTCCTTTTTTTTTTCCCTAAAGGAGCGGCTTGGAGACAGGTTAGGAGATGCCTTTCGTGAATGAGAGTTCTGCAGAAATCCTAAAGAGAGCAGGAGGAAGAACACTACAGAGAGAAGCAGAAGAACCATAGGGGTGGAAGGATTCGGCCACAGTATCTTATATATATATAGGAAAGAGAACATTCTTACACAGATACCTTTTAGTATACAGATATCTGAACATAGAAGTTTCACTTCCATTTAATTAGATTTAGACTCAGTATCTCATATGCATCAGACATAGCGATGCTTGCCATGTAAATTATTCTGTGTCATTAGGAGAATGTAAAAGACCTCAGGATAACATTCAACTAGTGATTCATTCAATACCTCAGTAGGTACACACACTTAGCAGTACGTAGCTGAAATTACAGCTTGATTGAAGAAGTGGCTTTAATTTAATTAACAACCCCCAGACTAGATATTGCTCCAAAACGTTCTGAAATCTAATCTGCTAGATTTGGCTGGCTCTGGAGTTTTCTGGTTTTACAACTGACTCAGGTGTTTGATATTTTTCACGCACATTAACCATAAACCATTTCACAAGCAAGGGGAGCTCTTCCACTAAAATCCAAGATACTTGTTTTTCCAAGCTCAGCTATAAAATTTAATGAAACCAAGTGCTTCAAATCACATGTTGCTGATTTAGGTATGTATGTTTTTGGGGGAAAAAAGGTTATGACACTATATGCATCATCAGTGCAATATGACACATTGGGGAAAGCATTGTTCTGGAATCAGAGACCCTGAGTTCAAATTCCACCTCTGACACTTCCTGTGTAAACTTAGCAGGGGTGTACTGAAGCCAGTCAGTCCAAGCTGATTGTCAAATTTTCATTGTAAGCATTTATCCTTCAGAAATCAGTAAATGCCACAAATCAGCGCTTGATGCGTCATTTTGTTAATTGTCTAGACTTTAAAAAGTGATGGAGAAGATATTAAAAATGCAGATTAAATTTAAAAGTGTTTCCTGAGGATTTTTTTTTTGGAGAGCCAGTTGTTAGACATTTACTAGCATACTTCTAGACACTGGCCAAGGCCCTTAAGTTCCCTTAAACTCAGTTTCCTTATCTATAAAAAGCTAGGGCTAGACTTGAATACCTCTGATGTCACTTCCAACTCGAAACTTGTGATCCCATAAGCACTTATGGAACTGTAACACTATTGTTTCTGGCATCTGAACATAAAAAGTATGATCGTTTATATAATACCTACGAAATGCCAGGCACTGTGATAAGCACTTTTCAAATACCCTCTCATTTAATCCTCACAACAACCCTGTGAGATAGGTACTATTATTATCAGCTCCATTTTAAGTTAAATGATTTGCCCAAGGTCACAAAGCTGTATTTGAACTCAGGTCTTCTCAACTCTAGGCCTAGCTCTCTATCCACGGCACCACCTTGCTATTAAATAAACTATTTATTTACTTAATTGAAGAAATATGCGTTGAGCATCTATGTTAAAGGTACCATAAAATGTTTCCTGTTCTAGATGATATAATCTTGAAATCTTAAGTTATATCATGGGCCTTTCCATAAACTTTTCCCACAAAGCCTTTTAAAACACAAATCAGGGATCGAATTTAATTATCTCCATTTCAGAGAATTTAGAGCTAGTCCAGAGGTTCTTAACTTGAAGTCTATGGATAGATTGAGGGAGGTTCAAAATGGGAAATTACCTCTTTATTTTCACTAGCTTTGGGTTTTCTTTGTAGTCCTATGTATTTTATTTTATGCATTTAAAAACTGAGGAGTCCATAGGCTTTACCAGAGTATCAAAGGTGTCCATGACACACATTCACAAAAAAGTTAAGAACACCTTATCTAGCTCAGCCCTCTCATTTTACTGATGAAAAAACCATGTCACATAAAGGAAATGATTCACCTGAGACTACAGGGTTAAGAAGACTTTGAACGCAGGATTTGAGTCCAAAGTCTTTCCATTACCTTGTGGAGTACATAGCTTCTCCAGTTTTTTTTAAATCCTAAATAACAACAAAGTAAAGGTCATTAGCCTAGAAATTGTGATATAAATTGTATATATTTATTATGATTTAACAATCAAATTCTTGAGGGCAGGTGCTTCTTAGAACATGCCAGAGACAATCTCTATTCTCAGAACTTACGCTCTGAAAAGATTAAAGTATCATAAGACAATTCAGAGAGTCAAAAGCTGTCTCCCTGCAATGGCATCTATTTTGACAGAGGCCCCTACACAGAACCTTTGAATGCTGCCAAATTCACGATCTTTTCTTTGACATCCCCCTCTTTGCTCCACAACAGACTCATTCAAACACTGTCACAAACCGTCAAACTTCTCTGTAGTTCAATTGTTACTCTCAAGTAATGGCATTACCTATTTAACCCACACACAAATGAATCACAGAAATAAAGATTTTTACATTGTTACATAACATTTTCTTTAAAAAAAAAAACTGCATTAGGAAAGTGGCTCTGTCTCGTCATAATGACTGGCAGATTCTCTGGCATGTTTGACTGTGCGTGTGCGTTTTAAAAGTCAGATTTAAAGCATTCTGCTGATTAGGATTTCATTGGATTTCCCCTCCACCACCAGCACTCGCTTTTTTTTTTTCTATTTCTTCTTCCCAGCTTGTCCTATTGGTGATACCACAAGGGCATTTTTTGAAAATCAAAAGTCACAAATCATCCAGCACGTTGGTGGCTGTATGTCGAGGTCTCACGTGGCTTAATTTCAGCCTTTCGGATTCACACAGAGGTACAATTTGCCCCGGCGCAATCTATCAGCCTTCCTGTTTCCTGGAAGGTAATAAAAATATACACGTTCCAATGAGTCAATGGGCTTGTTGCTGGCTAAGCTTCACTCTGCTCCGGGGCAAATCAATCATTCTCCCCCACGTGACTGGAGACTTACAAGGTTCCATAGTTCAAAGGCGTTTGGACCCTTCCTACAGCTTTACGCACTTTAGTTACCGTGCCATCCGAGGCTGCCAATCAGTGTCTCATCTGGCCGACCGCCGGCTGGGTGGCAGCAAACCTTGTACCGCCGGCCACCCTCTAGCAGCGGCGGCTGAGACCTAGCTAATTTAACGAAAGGGGCGGAGCGGGAGAGGGAAACTGACGCCCTCGGGCCGCCCGGTTGTGCAATCCAGGTATGCAAATCAGAGAGGGAGCGTCAGCCAACCAGAGGACCGATTGGCCGTGACGTGAACCCCGCAGAGTCCGTAGTATTTATAGATCGTATTTAAAGAGCCCTTGGGAGTCTTGCTCCGCTTGGCTGGGCGGCGGCTCCTGCGGAGCTTGCTGCGTTAGGGCCACACGTGAAGAGGCGAACGAGTGCTGCTCATCTCGTCTTGTCCCTTTGGGGTGGAGCGGGGTTAATACAGATTTCATTCCTGTTTTTACCCGCTGCTTAGCTTGGTTTCTGGAGAGAGGAGAAAATGCTGATGTTTCTGCAATGATTTTTTTTTTTGGCCTTAAAATAAAGAGATTGGAAAGCTGAAAAGCCAGGTTGGGGGATGGGGGTGGTCTCGAACCTACAACACTAAGAAAAAGCCCATAGTCCGAAATATGACCCAAAGCAGTTTCGTCAGACATTAACCTTCCTGTTAACCCTTGGGGAACGAGGGGGAGGGGTACGAAGGAGTGCGATTGATAGAAAACAATGCTCCACATTTCTTGGAATTTAAGGGCGGGATTTTTGAGGAAATACACTTTTGACGTGGAATATTCGTGGAAAAGCATTTTAGATAGTGGCAGTGATTATGTCACATTTAATCTTTAGGCACAGTTGACCAACAAACCACAGTGAGAAAACAGGAAATTGACTTGAAGTCAAAAAGAGAAGAGAAGCCTAAATTGCTGGGGTCGGAGCCGAAGAACTTTTTTTGGACGGGGTTGGGTGGGCTTCAAGGTCTGTGGTTTCCGTATTTGTTTGGGACTGCCGGCAGGCACGTAGCGACTGGGCGACGTCTGGGGCTTCTGAGGTGGGGATCAGATCTGCAGGGGATAGAGGGGGAAATACTTAAGCATCTCAAACAAAAGAGTGAGGAGGAAGAGGAAGAATTTGCTGTAAATCAGTATTTTTTTTTAAACAAAAGGAATTTGATACCCATGGACACAGCCTAGAAGTCACACAGTTAAGAGGCCACTAACACCCTAGGAAGCAGAGAGCTTACTTTACGTGTATAACTGGTTATTTTTAAGGTGATTTGCTGCTAAGACAATTCTGAAGATCTAAGAGTAGGTGAGAAATGGCCCGTAGGTCTCAGCTGATGATAGAAGAAAACAACGCACTGTAATGTATTTAACATGAGAAGATTTTTTTTTAAACATAGGAAGAATCGGTGTTAGAAAGAAATCTGTGGTGTAACTAGCTTCGGAGTATTTCACTCCACATAAAATATAAATGATCAGTTATTTACGGGCTGTCTAATAACCATTCGTTGTGCCCTTTTACCCCTTCCTGCCCTTTAACTACTCCTTAGCAGTTAATGATAGTGAGCAAGGAGAGAGAGAAAATGTTTTATCAATACATTTTTTTACGACTTCTGCAAGATTGAAGAGGGAAGGGTGGAGAAGATTACTCATACCCCATATAAAACTACTAGCACAGATAATCAATTGCTTTTATATGGCAAATTCAGAAAACCCCACATATTACATAAGGCCTATTGGTAATGTCTCTTTGCATTCTGCAGCAGCATAAATAAGGTTAATGATTAAGCTTTGCATTCCCATAGAACCTATCTGCAGAAAGTCAGCCCTTAAAGTTAATTCTCATTTCCTATAAGGAGAATAGGGAACCTCAGCCACCAGTTCAACCTGGATGTTTATAGTCCCCTTCAATTAAGGACTAGTGAATTATCCGGTTTGTGAATCGTTCATAATCTTGTTTTCTTTCTTGCCTTTCTGCTACTTATTTTATAGCTATTTTAACTGCATATGAGCATCATAACCAGAGGTTATGTTAGGGAAAAGGTACCACACTTACTAGGTATCTTTTGAGGAGGAAAAAAAATCGTAAAATGATGCATTAGATTATGTTTTGTTTTTTAATGAAGGGAGAGGAAATGAAACTCAAATCAATTTTGTAATTTACTCTCAGCTTTAATTAAAAAAAAGTTTAAGGAGGGTAGTACCTGTTTGCTAAAATAGAGTTCATATCAAAAAGGGAACGTAAGGGAATGGTTGGCATGGTGTACTATAACCATTTTATATAAATATAAGTTTTTATGTCATTTTTATCATACTTCTCACATGCTCCCCATTACACTTAATTGAAAGTTGATCAGCCCTATCTTTGCCAAAGTCCTAAGACATCATCATTGTGGGAGGCGACTAGGTCTACCAATGCAATGCAATCCCTGGCAGGTCCTACCAACCTGGAAATGCTTCAGGGGCACCCTAGTGAGACTGATTCTGTAGTCTGAGGACCTTCGAGGTTCAGAGGGCTAGTTAGTGGGTTGGCTGTTATCCATAGCAAAACTTACTGCCTCAATTACAGATTTGTTTTCCTCTTGAAGAGAAATATTTGCCTCTCAAAAATCCTTTTGTAGGTAGGATTAGTAAGGATAGGATTCAGTAAGTAGGAATTTATTTACCTTCTTACTGAGGGTGAGAAGCAGTAGTGAGATAAAGAACTGGCCTTAGAACCACGAAGACCTAGTCCTGTATCTCTGACACTGGTTGTGTGGCCCTGAGCAATTTAATCCACTGAACCTCTGTCCTATCTTCTAGGCGACTCTAAAAATTACAGGTTGCTTAAAAAGTGGCAAGCTGTATTGGGAGAGGAAGTTTACTCATTGATGTGTTCCTTATAAATGACATCCGTATTCCCAGCCTATTAAAGATACAAACTGAAAGACGTTAAAGCTGGAAAAAGAAGTCTAGAAGATAATACAGAATGTTGTCAGCAGGAAAATGTATGATTTGGAAGGAAAATGGATAGGTAAGGTGGGGAGATTGAGGGATAACTGTGGACAGACAGCCCAGAACCTCCACTTGTCTACTTAGATATTAAGAGAAATTGAAGAAGGTGGCCCCTCTCCTTGGTTAGACTCCGTTATGGTGAACTTGGGGAGGAGGGACAAAGACAAGCATTACATTGCTTAGGCAGACACGGAGGGATTTCTGCATCAATGGAGGGAATGTACCCATTGATCAGATCACAGAAACTCTAGAAAAGTATTTGAGTATGGGCCTTGCAGCTCCATATGTTGAGATAAATTGGAAGATAAATGGGATTGGATTACTTGTCGAGCAAATAATCTCAGATCTATACAGTCTTATAGTTATCAGAGAGTCATTGGGATTTAATATAGGTAACAGTTTTGCTAGTTTTAAATTAGGATTTAGAACCTGCAGAGTTTTATAGGGAGGCATAATTGGAGGAAAGACTAGTAGGACTCAATTAAGCATCAGTCATTGAATATTAAAGAATTGTTTGAATGCTTGAAAAAGCACCTATAGAATTGATTAAGTAAAATTAGACTGGTATAATCTAATCAAAAAGCAGTCTTAATACATTAGATTAATAATAAAGAAAATAGGCATTTCTAAAATATTTTAATATTTTAGAATTTTTCAACTTCTTTAGCGCACTATTTATGCCATTAACATGTAGTATATACTAACCTATGCTTTCAATTCAGAAAAGGAGTTATCACAATTTACAAATTAGTAAAGTCCAAATGAATAAAGTATTGTTCTATAAAGTGTCCACATACTTGTCTGTTAAGTGGGATTTTAAATAGTTGACCTAAACTGGCTCTAAACTTTGATTATAAACCTTAGTAAGTCATCATTTTTATATTTTATTTTCCCAGTCTGTAAAATGGATCTCATAATAAAACTTTCCTTTTCTTTAGATCTTAGGGGTAGCTGTGGACTGTGATAACTTACAATTTAGTAGATCCACAACCCCTGTTCATATTTTTGCCTCTGTATTGCAGTTTTATTTAAGATAATACCCTTTTTAAAAAAATTATTTATTTTTAGTTCTCAACATTCACTTCCATAAGTTTTCAATTTTCTCTGCCTCCCTCCCCCATCCCTAAGATGGCATACATTCCTACAGAGGCTCTACATATACATTCTTATTAAACATATTTTGACATTAGTCATGTTGTATAGAAGAATTGGAACCAATATGAGAAAGAAAAAACAAAACAAAAAAGAGAGAGCGCAGATAGCATGCTTTGATCTGCATTCAGACTCCGTAGTTCTTTCTCTAGATGTGGATAGCATTTTCCATCATGAATCTTTTGGAATTGTTTTAGGTTCTTGCATTGCTGAGAAGAGCTAAGTCTATCAAAGTCAGTTATTGTACACTGTGGCTGTTACTGTGTGCAATGTTCTCCTGGTTCTGCTCACTTCACTCAGCATCAGTTCATATAAGTCTTTCCAGGTATTTCTGAAGTCAGTCATTTTTTAGAGCACAAGAGTATTCCATTATATTCATATACCACAACTTGTTGAACCATTCCCCAATTGATGGGCATCTCTTCAATTTCTAGTTCTTGGCCACCACAAACGGAGCTGCTATAAATAAGAATAATACCCTTCTTAAATTTAAATTAGACTCTTGTCATTAAGGATGTATCCATTAGATCCCATGTGACTATCTCACAATGAAATTGCATGGAGAGCTTACAGGCTTCTCTATTGGGCTATTTGTAAATGCAACAGAGAAGTCATTTATAGGGGAGCTAGGACTGATCATACTTTTCCTTCAGCCAATAACACCTATTTTTATTTTTTCTACAATCATATGTGGGTTGTTTTGGTTTTTTTTTTTTTTTTGAAGCAACAAGTGTTATTCAACAACCTTCTGTCATTTTTAGCTTTGGCGGCCATAATTCCACACGCCAAGCCAAAGAGATTTATCTTAGAGATTGTGGCAAGACAGATGTGACAAAGTGAATTTAGTCATCCAAAAGCTGCTAATGTTCCTTCCCATTGACATTCAAAATAACATTAAGGAGTACAACCGTATACTATTTCAATTTTAAATCTGTCTGTACAGGTTCAATATTTCTTTTGTTATTATGTTGTCTGTGTGAATGAGTATGCTGCTCTAAAAATGAGCATGACCCCTACAAATGTTTATAACCATAGTTCAGCCTCCCTCTTAAAACAAGATTTTTGTCATCATAAATAATTGGTAGGCTAGTCCTTGTTGTAATATTTAAACTTCACTTAGTACATCAACCCATGGTCACCATGGTTACCACAGGAGTAGTGAATCATCATTCTAATCTTCATCCCCACAGGACAGTGATGAGTTCTTTTACCTCTCAGTTGGAATTCTCCTCTTTGGTGAGTGACACAGCCTATTTTGATTGATGGCCTGTTATAGAATCAAAGAGCAGAACAATTTCCTACTCAAGAGACTGTTACCTACAACCTTATTTTCCAGTTTTAGCATTGAATTGTTCATTTATCTGTGTAGACCCAATGCTTTTAGATGTAATGCATACCTTCTTTTTATCCTTCTTTTGTGAAGATAAGAAAATAAGTACATTTCAAGTCTATTGTGAAATGTCTTTATAAAAGTAGTACCTTCACCATTCATTGTACATCCTATTTTCCAAAGGTTTGGTCGTTTTGAGAAGGGGCATGGCATACCTGGATAGAGATCTGGTCTCAAAGCCAGGAACGCTTATGTTCTAGTTCCACATATGGGGCGTATAGCCTTAGAGAAGTCACTTAAACAACAATCTAAGACTATAATATATGTAGAAAAAGTAATGACATGCATTGATATAGAGTTTCCTTTATCAGTGAAATCCCAGGTCCAGTTCCTTTTCCTATCCTTTGGTTATTTTAGGTAACATTCTCCATACCCTTTCTAGTTTTTCCATATTTTTTTTTAAATCTGAAACTACAGTGTGAACACTGTATATATCGAGAGGATTACTTCATGGTTCTTGTATGTCATACTCCTGTTAGGACATCCCAGGATCATCAGCTTTTTAAATAGCATTTTTACACTGCTGACTCACATAACAGCTTGTCATTCACAATGACACATTTATAAGCTGGAGTACTTAGGTAGTATAACGCTTGCTTTTAACTCATCAGGAGGTAGCCAAACTATTTTAAGGTAAAATAACTTCTTTTAAAATAACTTCATAATGTCTATAACTATTATTAAGGAAAGTATCCATCATAGATATTTAAAACTCACATTATACTAATGCTTTACACATCTAGGCTGCTTTCATTCCAAATGCTTAGTAGATTGTCTAAAGCAGGATAGCTTTGAAAGTTACATATTAAGTTTATTATATACTTTAAAAGAAAAGTAAACTGTGTATGAGAATTCTTCCTAAAGCTCAGGTCTGACAGTGTGACTCTCCTATTCAATAAACTCTGCTGGCCAAGACCAAATATAAAATCCTATTTGTCTTTTAAAGTCCTTCATAACTTGGCCTCTTCCAACTTTTATAGTTTTCATACACTTCTTTTCATATAACCTTTATATAGTGCTTTCTATATATTTATATATCACTGTGCTAAGGGCTGGGAGTGGCTGATATAGTAAACATTTAATAAATACATTTTGACTGATTTTCAAAGAAAACTTTTCCAAACAATTCTCCTGTGATCAGTTGCCACCAAATGCCTTTATCCTGTATCTTTTGCAGACCACTCATCACTGTGAAATTGATTAGGTAGTTTTATCTTCATGAAACACATTTCTCTCGAGTACAACTGAAAATCTTATCTGCTTAATTTTCTTTGTATTTTTCCTTCTCTCCCTTCAATCAATCAATGAATAATCAAAGCATTTATTAAATGGTTAGTGTGTTCAAGAGCTTTGCTAAGTGCTAGGGATACAAAGAAAGTAAAAAAAAAAAAAAAAACACTGTACCTACCCTCAAGGGGCTCACATTTTGATGAGGGAGATAACATGCAAATACTGTATACATACAAGCTATATAAATCTATATAGTATACACAAATATATGTGTGGTATACACACATACATATGTACATACATACCCACATGGGGGAGGGGGAGCTAATTCCAGAGGAAAGGCAGCGGGAGGGACCAGGAAAGGCTTGGAAAAAGATTCAAGCTGAATCTTTAAAGAAACCAGGGAAGCCAAGATGTGGAGGTGAAAAGGGAAAGCTTTCCAGACATGGGAGACAGATAATGAGAAAGCACATAGTCCAAAAATAGTGTCTTGTGCAAGGAACAGCAAAGAATCCAGGGTCACTAGATTAAATGATGCCTGGAGGGGAACAAAGGATGTAAGTGGAAGATGCCAAAATTTTAAGGGGTTTAAATGCCAAAGGATTTTATATTTTGTTGTAGAGGTAACTGAAGTGGATTGAATAGGGAGATGACATGCCAGACCTGTGCTTTAGGAAGATGGCAGTTGAGTGGTGGGTGGACTGTAGTGGGGAGAGATACAGATGGGAGACTAATCAGATGACTTTTGCAATAGTGTAGGTATAAGGTGATGTGTGAATGGAGAGAAGGGTGGAGAGCATATTTGAGAGATGTTGCAAAGGTAAACATGACTTGACAACAGAGTAGGTATGTGAGAGGAGAGTCAAAGATAACACCTACGTTGCCAGCCTAGGAAGCTGGAAGGACTACAGGATTCCCTAAAGAAGCTGTGATAAGGTTGGGAAGAGAGGAGGGTTTGGAGAAAAGATAAGGAGTCTAATTTTGGATATGTTGAGTTTTGAAATGCCTGTAGGACATTCAGTCAAGATGTCTGAGAAGTAGTTAGGGATATAACACTGGACCTCAAGAGAGAGGTTTAGACTGGGTAAATAGATCTGGGAATCATGCACAGTGATGCTAATCAAACTGATGGAAGCTGATAAGATCATCAAGGGAAATATATAGAAGGAAAAGAGAGATCCCAGGACAGAAACTGGAGAGGCACCTAGGGTGAGTGGGCATGATCTGGAGGAAGAGCTAGTAAGGAAGATGGAAAAGGAGTGTTCAGACAAGTAGAAGGACCAGGAAAGCAGAGTATCACAAACACCTAGCGAGGAAAGAGTATCCAAAAGAGGTGATTGGCAGTGTCAAAGACTGCAGAGAGGTCAAGGAACTGGTGAGATAAACATTGTGAGAAAAGGCCATTATGAGATCACCAGTAACATGGAAGAGGGCAAATTCAGGTGGATGATGAGGTTGTGGAAGCCAGATTGCAGAGTTGGGAAAAGAGTGAGAGAAAAGGAAGTAGAGAAGATGGCTTCCTCAAGTTTAGTAAAGAATAGAAGGAGAGATTCGGTGATAGCTGGTGGGATAGTAATGGTTTTTGAAGGGCGGAGGCAGTATAAGCATGTCTGTAAGGCAGATGGGGAGGAGCCAGTAGATAGGGAGAAATTGAAAATTAGAGAATGGGGTTGATAGAGGGAACAATCTGCTGGAGAAGACAGGAATCAATAAGATCACTTATGCTTGCAGAGGAGTTTGGATTGGCAAGGAGAAGGACAAAGGAGGAAACAGTGGCAGGATAGGTATGAGTGATGTGAGATGAGGTGGGAAGAAGGAACTCTCATCAAATAGCCTCCATTTTTTCAGTAACTGTGAAACAAGGGCTTTAGCTGAAGGGGTGAAGGGGAAGGCGTGCTGTGGGATACTTGAGGAAGGATCAGAAGACTTAAAATAGTTGTTATGGTGAGTGGGAGAGTAAATCTGTTATGAAGTATAAGAGTATTGCTTGCTGTAGTGGAGGCCAAGTTATGATTATGTAACATAGATTTGTAGAGGATCCAATTACCATTGTTTTCTGACTTCTTTCACTTCTGTTCATTATGAATAGGGTGGAAGTATAGGTGGAAATGATACCAAGTTGAAGTGGGGAATAGGGTAAGGGGCAAGTGACTGTCATATAGAGGATAGTGTAAAGCTGAACTAATCCACCAAGGCATCAAGACCCGGGAAGGGGAAAAAGTGAAATGAGGGAAAAGGGTAATGCCCTGATAAAGAACTGAGGGTGGAGGGATTGGAGGACATGGCAAGGATGAAAGTAAGGTTAACGGTTGTAAGGCCAGAGGAAATATGGAATAATAAGATATTTTGATCAGATAAAGAAATTTTGTAATTCCAGAACAGGGAAATGGAATACTTGTATATGAAGACAAGATCGAGGGTATGACCATTTCTAAGTGTTGATCAGGAAGTGGAGAAATCAGGCATGGGAGCTGAGTCTCTTAGGACAGGATTTGTTCCATAGGGCCCATCACATGACCATGTTGTCCAGGTTGTTACGGTGTAAATTCTTCCATTCCCATGTGCTTGTGGATCACCAAGTAAAAAGACACTGCAGAATGAGATGCGAAGCATAGAAAGGGAATGAATACATGGTTTAAGGGGGTCAAAGGGAATGCCTCAGTGGTAGTGCATTTTAATTTTACTTGATTTTAAATTGTTTTAAGTAATTTGAATATTTCAAGACCTCAAGCATATATGACTTGCCGGTCTATTGAAGTGAATTACATTGCCCAGGGAAGAGAGGTAGAAACAGAAGAGAAAAGGACTAGAAAACAAACTATTATAAATTATCAGAAGAACCTTCAGAAATCATGTAGTTCAATCTGTAACTAAGCCAATTCCTTAGGGAACATCTATATTAAGAGTTCAGGGAAAAGGATAAGAAACCAGCAAAAGAGACAACAAAATACAAGTTAGAGAGATCAGAGGACTTTTCTGATCCCTCCAGGTTTTTAATATTCTCCTCAATACTTTGTATTTATGTGGCACATATTTTATACTTTGTTGTTGTTCAGGCACGTCCAACTCTTTGTGACCCCCATGGACAATAGGACGCCTGGCCCTTCTATCCTTCATATCTCCTGATGTCTATCCAGGTGCATGTTTGTTGCTTCCATGATACCATCTATCCATCTCATTCTCTGCTGTCCCCTTCTTTTACCTGCCACCTTTCCCAAAATCAGAATTTTTTCCAGTGAGTCCCATCTTCTCATTATAAGGCAAAAGTACTTAATCTTCGGTATTTGATCTGGCTAATAGCTTGAATTTTATACTTATCCGTGTTTAAACCACCACGTCCCCCACTTCTCAACCCCCACTTGATATAATATAAACTCCTTGAGGGCCAGAGTATTCATTTTTTTTTTTTTACTTTGTATCCCCAGCACCTAACACAGTGACTAGTGCATACATGCATCAAGTCTTTAATAAATACTTTTTGAACTAAATAGGAGGAGAAAAGCAAGAATGTATCATGTACCTCTGAAACCAAAAGAGCAGAAAGTATCTATAATGAAAGAATAGTAAATTGCTACATGCTGCAGAAAAGTTAAGAAGGGGGGAAATAAGAAAAGATTTTTAAATCAGTTAATTAGGTCACCAATAAGGCTGGAAGTGGGGGTGGGGCGGAGAATTTTCAGTAGAGTGTTAGGGGTAGAAGCCAGACTGTAAGGGTTGAAAAGAGACTGCTTTGGTGAGGAAGTTTAAGAAATTGACTAGTTTTTCAGGCAGTGAAAGTGAGGCAAGAGATTGAATTTTAGAGTTTGGGACATCAGAGCATCTTTGTAGTAAGTGGAGCTATTCTGCCTACCTGACCTTGATCAAGTTTCTTAACTATGTTAAACCTTGGTTCAAGGGGGTTGTGCTAGATTACTTCTAAATAGAAAAAAAAAATTCTATTTCAGATGCATGAAAACTGGGCTGACAGGCCAGCCCCCTAGTACTTTAATTCAATATTGGAAAAAATAAGATATATATGTCATTCAACAATTAAGAAGAAATATTTTCTTAGTAAAGAGAGGAGTCCATAAGAACAGGCATTTAGGGGGACGGAGCCAAGATGGCAGCTGGAAAGCAGGGACGTGCCTAAAGCTGTCCCCCAGGACCCTCCAAACACCTATAAAAATGGCTCTGAACAAATTCTAGAACTGCAGAACCCACAAAATAGCAGAGAGAAGCAGGGCTCCAGCCCAGGACAGCCTGGATGATCGCGGGTAAGGTCTATCGCACTGTGCTGGGAGCAAAGTGGAGCAGAGCCCAGCATGGGCCACACCCAGACCAACCAGACCAGGAGCTGGGCGGAACAGGCCATAGTGCCCTGAATAAGTGAGCTATGACAGTTACTGTAAGGAAAAATTCCCTGATATTCTAGAACCAGAGGGTAAAATAGAAATTGAAAGAATCCACAGATCACCTCCTAAAAAAGATCCCAAAAAAGAAAACTCTTAGAAATATTGTCACCAAATTCCAGAGCTCCCAGATCAAGGAGAAAATACTGCAAGGGGCCAGAAAGAAACAATTCGAGTATTGTGGAAACACAATCAGGATAATACAAGACTTCTCAACCCACAAACACCAAAGACACTAGAGAAGGTTAGTGGGAAAAGTTGTGGGGACAGAGTGAAAGGAGTTCGCTATGGGCCACCATCCCAGGGGTGGCAGAGGCTGCTTACAGAGTTACAGCTGCAGTTGCTTCTGGCCCCAGACCTACCTGGTGGGAGGAATTAAGTAGCAGATCAGAGCAGGAGTGCAGAGCCTGCTTAGATCTGAGTCATGGTCTGGGTTGGCAGTTCTTGGGGGAGGAGGAACACTGCTGTGGCAGAGCTTGCTGTGTAGAAAAAACTCTGAAAACAACAGCACAGCCCCTCAAGCTTGGGACAAAGTATTCTGTACTGTACAAGCAGTCATACCCTGACGAAAAACTCAAGTAGTTGGCTGGGAACATGAACAGGCAGCGAAAATGGACTCAGATTCAGACTCAGACTTCAGAATCTTTCTTTGGTAACAAAGAAGACCAAAACATATAGCCAGAAGAAGTCAACTAAGTCAAAGAGCCTATGTCAGAAGCCTCCAAGAAAAACATGAACTGGTCTCAGGCCATGGAAGAGCTCAAAAAGGATTTGGAAAAGCAAGTTAGAGAAGTAGAGGAAAAATTGGGAAGAGAAATGAGAGTGATGTGAGAAAACCATGAAAACCAAGTCAATGACTTGCTAAAGGAGACCCAAAAAAAATACTGATGAAAATAACACCTTAAAGAATAGACTAACCCAAATGGCAAAAGAGCTCCAAAAAGCAAATGAGGAGAAGAATGCCTTGAAGGGCAGAATTGGCCAAATGGAAAAGGAGGTTCAAAAGATGACTGAAGAAAATACTACCTTAAAAATTAGATTGGAGCAAATGGAAGCTAGTGACTTTATGAGAAATGAAGAAATTATAAAACAGAAACAAAAGAATGAAAAAATTGAAGACGATGTGAAATATCTTATTGGAAAAACCACTGACCTGGAAAATAGATCCAGGAGAGATAATTTAAAAAGTATTGGACTACCTGAAAGCCATGATCAAAAAAAGAGCCTAGATATCATCTTTCAAGAAATTATCAAGGAGAACTGCCCTGATATTCTAAAGCCAGAGGGTAAAATAGAAATTTAAAGAACACACAGATCACCTCTTGAAAAAGATCCCAAAAAGAAAACTCCTAGGAATATTGTTGCCAAATTCTGGAGCTCGCACATCAAGGAGAATATACTGCAAGCAGCCAGAAAGAAATAAGTTGAGTATTGTGGAAACACAATCAGGAAAACACAAAATCTAGTAGCTTCTACATTAAGGGATCAAAGGGCTTGGAATATGATATTCCAGAGGTCAAAAGAGCTAGGATTAAAACCAAGAATCACCTACCCAGCAAAATTGAGTATCCTGTTCCAAGGCAAATATGGATTTTCAAGAAAATAGAGGACTTTCAAGCTTTCTCAGCAAAAAAGACCAGAGCTGAATAGAAAATTTGACTTTCAAACACAAGAATCAAGAGAAGCATAAAAAGGTAAACAAGAAAGAGAAATCATAAGGGACTTACTGAAGTGCAACTGTTTTGTTTATATTCCTACATAGAAAGATGTGTATAATTCATGAGACCTCAGTATTAGGGTATCTGAAGGGAATATAAATATATTTATATATATATATATATATGTATATGTATATATACAGAAGGCACAGGGTGAGTTGAATATGAAGGGATGATGTGTAAAAAAATAAAATCAAATTAAGGGATGAGAGAGGAATATATTGAGAGAAGGAGGGAGAGATAGAATGGGCTAAATTATCTCACATAAAAGTGGCAAGAAAAAGCAGTTCTGCAGGAAGGGAAGAGGGGGCAGGTGAGGGGGAATGAGTGAATCTTGCTCTCATCTGAGTTGACCTGAGGAGGGAATACTATACATACTCAATTGGGTATCTTACCCCACGGGAAAGGAGGAAGAAGATAAAAAACGGGGGACGATAGAAGGGAGGGTAGACAGGGGGAGGAGGTAATCAAAAACAAACACTTTCAAAAAGAGACAGGGTCAAGGGAGAAAATTTAATAAAGGGGGATAGGTTAGGAAGGAGCAAAATATAGTTAATCTTTTACAACATGAGTATTGTGGAAGGATTTTACATAATGATACACATGTAGCCTATGTTGAATTGCTTGCCTTCTTAGGGAGGGTGGGTGGGGAGGGAAGAAGGGAGAGAATTTGGAACTCAAAAGTTTTAAAAACAGACGTTCAAAAAAAAAGTTTTTGCATGCAACTAGGAAATAAGATACATAGGTAATGGGGCATAGAAATTTATCTTGCCCTATAAGAGAAGAAGGGAAAGGGTGATGGGAGGGGAAGTAGAGTGACAGAAGAGAGGGCTGAGAGGGGAAGGGGCAACCAGAATATACGCCATCTTGGAGTGGGTGGGGGGAGGTAGAAATGGGGAGAAAATTCATAATTCAAACTCTTGTGGAAGTCAATGCTGAAAACTAAAAATATATTAAATAATAATTTTTTAAAAATTAGGTATTAAGGGCACCTTGAGTTGATTTAGCTGAGCACTGCTCCCTTATCTGAGTGCTCTACTATCCAAGCATCAGAGACCTACCTACTTGGTGTTTCTCTTGGCTGGTTTGTACTCAGGTAATGAGGAAATAGCATCAACAATCCAAGCCTTTCATCCTCTCATGCAGCCAAGTGTCGGGGAATGTCTCAATACTTTTTTAGGTAAATGTAGCCTGACTTGCATCAGGTAAGGGTCTGGGAAGTTGTTCCTACTGTACTGGTGAAGAAAGGTATTGAAGGAAGCAGAATGAGATGGGGAGCATAGAAAGAGCAGTATATAGGAAGGCCTCTTCCTCAGAGACAAGAGTAAAGGAGGAGAGAGTGGGTGTTGATGCTCAGATTCTTGGAGGAGTAGAAGAACAGTAGGAGTTCTTGGCAGATAGCCACAGCCTCTTCAGGGAAATACAAGACCAGGCCGTCTACTGCAGCATAGGGAGGGCTGTAGTTGAGGACTTGAAGAAGAAAAGATTTTTGAAATTATTAGTCAGTATGAAGAATGAGAGATTGTGGCTAAAATCATGTCTGGAGAGGATTTTTTATCTCCTTTAAAAGGCTCAGCGTTCTGGGATAGATTTGCCATGGTTTTCATTTTGGTGTTCTTACAAATAACTGTGAGCTGGGCAGGAAGGATACTAAATCCTTATCCTCTTCCTTCAAATCTACCCTCACCCAATCGTCTTTGCTTCTGTCAAAGGTCCCAACATTGTTCTGTCATTCTAATCGTTTACCCACAATAACAAAACCTAGAAGTCATTCTTGTTTCTTAGATTTTTTTTACTCTTTGTTCTCCATTCAGCTATCAAATTTAGTCCATTTGATCTTCTTTAACATCTCATATTTGTGCTTTCTCCACTTCTGCAGCTCCCACCCTAGTTCCCTCCTTACTTCTTTCCTAGACTATTATAAAAAAAACCCCACCAACTTTATAACTGGTCTCCCAGCCTCAAATGTTTTCCCTCTCTAATGACCTTCCCCGTGCCTCCCCCCCCCCCCTTAACAGCTGCCAGACTTATTGCTAAAGCATGAGCTTGACCATGCTACTCTTTGGCACAAGACTTCAATAGTTTTCTCTTCCCATTAGGTCAGAGTTCTTAACCTGTGAACTTGTTTCTTTAATATTCTCATAAATGTATTTCAGGCTGATTCCCTTTGTAATCCTATAAATTTTTTCTTTATGGATTTAAAAAAATAAAAGGAGTTCATGACAAAAACAGTTAAGAACTCCTGCACTAGAAGAAAATCTAGACTCCTATATCTCACATTTAAAGCCCTTCACAATCTGCCTGTAGCCTATCTTTCCAGGCCAAGTACACAATACTCCTCATGCTCTCTATGTTCCAAGACACGCTGGTTTGCTTGCTGTTCCCTATATGACACATTCCATCTTTAACTTTCTTATCTTTGCTCAGGTTTGACCAGGAGGGTGCTGGTAAATATTTAACAGCTGTCTCTCTGGGGAAAAAAAATTGTACCCACATTAAGCTTTAATCTATATTATGAATATTTTCTTCAATCTAGACAACAAATAATAGAGTAAAGCAACCCTTGGTTTGTAACATTTGCTAATTTTCTGAGGTGTGGATGCTCACACTGGAAATTTAACATTCAGCTCTTGGGAACCAGTTTTAGCTGGCTCCAGCATGTCCCTGGCTTAGTTCCTCCTACCTGGAATGTGTTTCCCCCTCACCTCTGCCTTCCTTGCTGCCTTCAAAATATAACTCAGGTGCTATCATTAGGCTTTTTTTTTCACCCCCCTAGTTGTGCTTCATCTCTTCACCCTAAAATTACTTATATTGATTTCATATATGTATATAGATGTATATATATATGTATATATGTGTGTGTATACATCTATATACACATATGACATGTACAAGTCTCACACACATAAAATGACTTATCCGTGTACATGTTTTCTGCATTTATTATGTTCCAGGTATTGTGGTAAGTGTTGGGGATAGAAAGAAAGTCAAAGTCATTCTCTGTCCTCAAGAAGCTCAGCTTCTAATGGGGATGTCATGTAAATAACTAGATAAATACAAGATATATAGATAGATACACATATACATACACACAGAATACATGGAAAGTCTCAGAAGGAAAGGCACTAACAGCTGTGGGGAGGGGTTGGCCTTCTGTAGAAAAGTGGTGTTTGAGCTAAGGGCAATGGACTGATCTTTTTCTGTCTGGGTTCTCTCCTATGTTCAACATACTACCCGGTACAGGAATCACTCCATAAATCCTTGTTGAATTGAACTGGATTCCAACAGCAGGTTCAGGATGCCCACTGTAAGGGCTGAGCATTAAGATCAGCAGACACTGCAGCAAATAAATCTTAGTTTATGTGACACCAAGTTTCTTAATTGAACATCTTACAGAGCTGTTGCAGTGTTTTAAATTCAGTTAGCCCTTGAGCTCCATACATTCTTGATTGTTTAGAAGCAGGGAGGAAAAGAACATTTGAAACATTTGATTTTCGGCCTCCATCAAAAATCTTTAGGTATTCTTGTGGCTTTTACAGGGAAGGCAGTTCTATGGCAAATAGAAAGCTATAGGTTTATATGTAGACATCTCCCTTTTCCTAGCAAGGGATATCTATCTACATGGTGAGATGTGGCCTCACATTTCAAGTTGTTAACAGAAAAGCTGGATATATACTTGCTAGGGGGTTTGGATTCATTTGAATTTCTATTGCTAAACTAATTCTATTTATTTTTGCTTTTCCACCTCCAGTAAAAGTTTGGAAGATTTACCTCCTAATTCTAACCACATGCAGTTAAATGACAGCCTTTGTTGCAAAAAACAAAAAAAACAAATATTAACATGGGTAGCTTGAGAAGACCTTTCCTTTAGCAATTAGAGTTTACATAACTAAAAATATTTCAGTAGGACACTTTTTCTCTCCTAGTTTCTTACTCAAAAGTAAACAACAAAGTTTTAAAATAAAAATGAAAAGCCACAGTTTTGTAGTTTCTTCTTTTTCTCTCTCTTTTAAAGGCTAGTTTAGTGTTTAAAAGAAAACCTGTTGGGTAGGGTGGAATAGATGTTACCACATTGTGAACAAACTTGTATTCTTTTGGTAATGACCTCGGCTCTTGCCTGAATCTTTATTACCAGTAAAGAGAACAGTAGTTCTAGTTTTCTCTGTAAAATCACACTGGCTGAAGGAGTGTAATTAGTTTTAATTAGTAGTGAGCTCAGTTGGAGATATGGACTTCTTAGAATACTTTGATGACCAGGAACAAGCGGTCACATGGGATACTATGATCTCATTTACTCTCGAAGTTGACTCAGCTTTATAGGAAAAAGGAGTTACAAGGAAGCTTCTGCAAACAAATTTGTTATTCAATTTTTTTGTCTTTCAGGTGAATTAATTCTAGTGTCTTGACAATAGTGTAACCAAATATTTTTATTAACTTGTATTTTTTTTAATTTGCTTGTTTTTGATATAATAGCAGTGATGTACAATGTGGCAGGTACAGTATGTACAGAAGGCAGTAGAAGCCATCAAAATTTGGCACCAATGGCATCTTTTAACTTTATAGCTTTGCTTGCCTATAAGCCTTGAAAATTGAATTTTGATGGCTCCACGTTAATATCTAATTCCTGTCTCAGATAGTAGCAAGTAAAACAAACTTCACAATGGTATACAAGGAGGTCTAAATTATATATGGGCAACAGTCCTGAAATGAAGTCTACTGCAATGTAAAGACTGGTAGGAGCACTGCCAATTTCAGACTCTTTTCCTCCACCCTCCCCTCTTTTCCCCTAGTAATGGCAGAGAACTATTTCACTGTACAAATTCTTAGGCCTCTAGGGGATTTCTGTGTTTTCTCTTTTGTTTAAAACATAGGTTTGGTTACACACACACATACACACACACATATCTCCTTTCCTCCCAGTTAAGTATGTTAACTTTCAAGACCACTTCTTCCAACCCCAAAGATTACAGAGCAAATATTCTGCCCTCTGTGTAAGGTGCCAACATAAAATCAATAAGAGGAATTTTTAAGATACACGAAATTGTCTCTGCAAATGGGCTGCTAAAGACGACACTTGCAGCTAATCCAGAAAGAGAGGTTGTTTGTCTGGAACTGGCTCCTAGGTGTGGCAGCCATTAGCTCGCAGTTCCTGATTCCTAGCACGGTATGGGCAGTTAACAATGTTTCTCTAACAGAGAAACATTTTTTAGGTGTCTAGGGAAACTTTTTTGAAACTGACTTTGGTTTTATCAATGGAAGTTTTCATGAATGAAAGATTAATGCCTCCTCTGCACACCTGATTCATCATTCATAGGGTAATTACTGGCGACACACTTTAGCTGTTCCCCTGCTTCTGAGGCTCTGCTGAGTTACCCTAGAAACTCTAGCAGGGGTTGTTCTTTAAACACTGTTAACCTGTAAAGCAGATTCTAACAGCTTAGGCTCTGACTTTAGTAGAGGTATAACTCAAATTCATTTTTTAGCATCTTATGGCATGCTGTCCTCCCCTTGAGGGGCAATGCTCTAGAATTAAGCCAAATTGATGCTCGACCAGGAAAAAAATAATTGCAACACCCTTACATGGTACAGAGAAATTCTGCTAACAGTAGGTCAAGTGCTGACCCCAACCTTCTTAGCATCATAGAATAAGAGATGAAAGGGGTATTGGAGGCCATTTGGTCCATCCCTCTCCCATTTTACAAATGATTACAAAGATTACATGCCTTGCCCAGGATCACACAGCTAGTAACTGTTAGGAACAGGATTTGAACTCAAGCTGTAAAATGACCACTACCAATAATTCTCCCACCCACATATGTTAGGCTAATTTTTCTTCAAAGGCAACAAAACTGTCTCTGAGACCTGGTTGGCCCAAGGGCCGTACCTCTCTTGACATAATTTCCTGGCAGCTCAGGTGTTATCGATGTGACTTTCTAGTCACCCAAGGGCACTAAAAGGTCCACCCATGTGGGTCTTTGCACTTCACACTTAGCAGATGTCCCAAAACCATGTGAATCACCATACCCTGCCATGCTTTCCATAGGGAAAAAAGGAGGCCTTCGTCTACTCAAGCTGGGATGGGTTGTTTAAGGCAGGATTCTACTCAGAGCTTGTGATTTGAAGTCCAGCAATCTGTTCCCTCTGTCATGCTAGATGTCTAAACAAATAAAACATATTACAAATAAACATATTGTAGAGTAGAATGTGCTAAGTGCATATAATGGTATGAAAAAGATTATGAGGATTCAGAAGAAACAAATATTTCTAGCTGAAGGAGTTGGGGGAAAAATGCAGAAAAACTTCATGGAAGAGATGGTGCTAGAGCTAGGATTTCAATAGATGGAGCTAGGAATGGCAATCAGTTCTTGTGTATGGAATGACATGAGCAAAGGCAGACAGGTGGGATATTTTCAAGGAATGATCAATAGTGCAGTTGGGAGAATAAAGCTTGTGAAGTGGAGCCATGTGAATAAACTCGAAAAGGTTCCTTAGAGGCAGAATGTGAAGGGCCTGACCTGCCAGGATGAGCGGTTTGGAATGGGTTCAGTAAGCAGTGAATCAATCTATGAATGAAAAAGCAATTATTAAGAACCTACCGTATGCCAAGCACTGGGAATTCAAATTGCCAAAGTGAAGGAATTCTTTGTCCTCTATGAGTTTTTGTTCTCATAGAAGGATATAACACAAAAGCCTAGCAGCCAAGGGGGGATAGTGTAATTTGGAAAATTAGAGGGATGAGGAGTAAAGCAGTGCAAGTCCCTGAAGGTTCTTTGCTAGGCACAGAGCGGGCAGAGACAGGAGATGAAGAAACATGTGAGGATATTGTTCAGGAAAGAAATAAAAGAGGTCTCAACTAAGGCAGTTATAATGTTTATGTTAATTATTATTATTCGAATATTAGAATCTATGATCTCATCAATTCAGAAGTTCCCTCCCATAAGGCAGCTTAAAACTCCATGTAGATCACAACCCATCTGGGCCTGCATGTGCTTTCCTTTTACATATTCTCTCAAGTTCACCACATGAGGTCCATCCAATGTACTGGAGGCCTTCCTCTATTTTTCCTGAAGTACTAAAAGTTTCACCATGTTATCGCTCACTAATACCACATGATCCAATCATCTTTCCTCAACCTCAGGAGATAGGTGAGGGACAGCTATGTAGACTTGGGAGTCATCAACATAAGAGAATAATAATTGAATCCATGGAAGCTGATGAAGGGGAGTGAGTAGGGAAATAAGGATTTATTAAGCACCTTCTGTGTGTCAGGCACTGTGTTGATTACTAATATCTCATTTGATCCTCACAACAATCCTATGAAGTCAGTGCTATTATTATCATCCACTTTTTACAGTTGAGGAATCTGAGGCAGATAGTGACTTGCCTAGGGTCACCCAACAAGTGAATGTTTGAGACTGGATTTGAACTCAGGTCTTCCTGATGCCAGATTCAGTGCTTGATCCACTGTATCACCTAGCTGCTTCAGATGACATCACCAAGACAATATCAAGAGAGAAAAGAGACCAGGATTTATCCTGGAGTACACCTATGCTAAGAGATGGAATATGGATTCTAATCTAGCAAAAGGAACTAAGAAATAAGTCAAAAAGGAAGAAAGAGAACCACTACAGAAGCCAATTAGTCAATAAACTTTTATTAAGAACTTAGCCCAGACCTGCACAACTTGGTAGTAGGTAGGGGCCAAAATTAAAATAGGCTAAAAACTTCTTCGGGCCACAAATAAGTTTTTAGCATCTCACTTTCCAAGTAAAGATGTAATTAATGATTAAACTATTTTGCAAATAAACCATATTTTTAAAAGGGAAATTTCAATTAATATTAATTAATTACTCTTATTAAGATTTTTATCATGAAGTCACATTAATGTTTAAAAAATTACTTTGCTAAGTAGTATAAGTTTTAATACATTTTCCAGGTTTTCTTACTGTTTACATTTAGTAAGAACCAAAAACAACGGAAAAGATACAACTCTCACTCCTCTCAAGTTAAAAACAGAATGATGATGGTCGATTGCCATGGGTCATGTGAGAAACAGGGGAGAGTGCACAGTAGCAACCCATCTGCCAAATTATGTGACTGGCACAATAGTGGCTAGTGGAAGGTGGGTTAAGTGGGGCATTGACAAAGCACTCATATCTTTACCTTCTTTTACATCTGCTACATTTTTCACAGGCCTCCCAAAATCCTTTGGTAGGCTGAGTGTTGTGCATGTTGGCCTGACTTAACCAGAAACTGTACTAAGAGCTAGGAATATAAAGAAAGACAGTTCCTACCTGTGAGGAGGTCACAGTCTAATGGGGGAGACAACATGTAAACTACTATATACGAACAAGATATATCCAGGATAATTTGGAAATAATTTACAGAGGGAAGGCCCTAGAATTAAGAGAGGTTGGGAAAGACTTCTTATGGGGGGATGGGGCAGGGGCACAGCACAGATTTTAGCTGGGACGTGAAGGAAGTTTTTCCCAGTCCCTTGAAGGAAGGTCATGAAAACCAAAGAAGAAAAAAGTATCCAGGAGAAGGTGGTCAGTAGTGTCACTGCAAATGTCAAAAAGAATAAGGGAGAAAAAGCATCATTAGATTTCACAATGGAGGGACCACTAGTAAATTTGGAGAGCAGTTTCAGGTGAGTGGTGAGATCAGAAATCACACTGCAAAAGGTGAGTGGAATGTGAAGAAGAAAAACAGTGATTGTAAACAACTCTTCTAGGAATTTGGCAGTGTTAAGGAGAAGAGGTATAGTACAGTAACTGAAAGGAGAGCAGAATCCAAATTTTTTTCCTCTGGTTCTTTAAAGAATGAGGGATATCTAGGCATGTTTGCGAACAGCAAGAAAGAAATTGAAGTATAAGAAACAGAAAATTAAACAGAGAAAGGGGGATAGATGGAGGAGCAAGCTTCTGAGATAGGAAATAGGATAAACTACATAAGGAGAAACTATAACCTTAGCAAAGAAAAGGGCCTCTTCTTCTTCTGAGACTGGAGCAGAGGAGAAAAAAATGTGGAGTTAGGGGAATGCTGGAGGAATTTGAGATGTGGAATTGCAGGGAAGAGGGAACTTCACAGCAGATGGCCTCATTAGAAGTCATTAGAAAGACTGATTCAAATACCAGATCCTGTTGCTGCTGGTGCAACCTTGGAGAAATTATCTCACCTCCATGGGCTTCAATTTCTCCTCTGTAAAATGAGGAAATTGGACACATGATCTCTGGACTGGAAGGTCTTTTCTAGCTCCATGATCTGTGAGCTGTTAAGGGAAATCCTTGAGCTGCTCCCAAGAATTATTTAAGGTTTCAGTGGGCTGCTGATGCTTAGAGAAGAGCTCCTTCATTTCCTGAGGCAGATAAGGACTAGAGCAGATCCTTTAGGTCTATTATGATCCTTCTTTATATGTCCTATAGCATATAGGTGGCCCTGACAGCTTCAAATAGTACCCTAGTACTCAGGGCCTGTAGAATAGTTTAATTTAAACTACCCAACTAGGAAATAGTGATCTGCCAACAGGTCATGTTCTCAAGTGTCCACATACAAAGAGACTCTGGAAATACGGATATACGTGAAGCTACCAGGAAGAAGTGACTGATTGTGGATCATTTATCTAAGTCAGAGGTCAGAGGTCTTCATGGCAGCCTCAACATTGCCTTTCCATAAGGATGGAAAACTTAAGCAGTTTCACAGATGATGTTTTTTTTAAAAAAAGAGAGAGGATGAGGGACCCTATAATATGCTGTTGCTACTACTCCCACCATCAAATTGGGCCTATGACATCAACTCCTATTTTTGTCATCCCCTTTTCCTGTACTCTGAAGTAGAAATAACCCATAATTTTTATGGTGGCATGGGTGGACGCATCAAGCCTCTTTATGGCTTCTGGTCAAATTTAGAGTCCCAGATTTTTCTGGCTTTTTAAAGTGTTTGCTCATATATAAAGTGATAATAGTAAATTCAATTAGATAATTTTATTTTTTGGTTTTCCTGGGGAAAGAAGAGCTAGGGAATTTTTTCAAGACTCTGCAGTTATAAGAAGTATTAGGGATGATGAGGGAAGAAATAGTTTAGTTCATATAAATTGTAAATTCATTACTAGACCAAGAGGTGAATAGATTTATGTATACCTGTGGTCTAACATTATCTCAATTCACGACTTGCCTTTCCTACACAAAATAGTTTCTAGAAATCTGGCTCAAAGAGACATACTGTTAGCTCATTTTTTTAAAAAACTGAACTTCTGCTGACTATGCCCTATTTTTCTCTAAGGAAACAATATTATCACATTTTCAAACTATAAAGCTAGACTGCATGTTTTCACATACACTTAGCTCAGTGCCTAGCATATGGAAGGTGTTTAGTAAATACTAGGTGATAGAGTGATCAAATAAGCTGTGTTAGACTGATGTACATCAACTATTATGTTGTTGAATTGTTTCAGTTGTGTCCAACTCTTCATGACTGCACTGGGGGTTTTCTTGGAAAAGAGATTGGAGTAGTTTGCTGTTTCCTTTTCCAGCTCATTTTACTGATGAGGAAACTGAGCAGATGGGGTTAAGTGACTTGCCCAGCATCACACAGCTAGTAAGTGTCTGAATCCGGATTTGAACTCATGAAGATGAGTCTTCCTGACTTCCAACCTGGAACTCCATTCACTGTGCTGCCTAGCTCCCCATGGTTATCATAGTTTGGTAGAAAGTGTTAAGAACGTCAGCAAAGTTTGCTTTTTCAAAAAGTTTTCTATCTTAAATTATGTAAATAGACAATGAACAAAAATGTAAGGTCATGGTGGTAGGGGAGAAATATGTTAACATTTCATTGATTGTACAGCTACTACATTTAGAGCCTAATCTCTAACTCTGGGCTGCCTTAAGGAGTTAGTGAGTTCCCACTCACAGGAGATCTTCAAGCAAAATGCAGATGCTCATCTATGTTGTAGAAATGATTTTTTTGTTCAGATTCAAGTTGGATGACTAGACAAATTCTGAGTTATCCTCTTACCTCTGATATTCTGTGATCTCAGGTTCTGTGTGCTGTATAAGAAAGTAGCAACTGCACTTAGAAAAACAAGAACCAGGAATGGTAGCTAAGAAAAAAGAAAAACAAAAACAAGTTTACCCAAAGGAAACCCCTGTGGGAGATGACACAATCTTAAAGGCTTTGCGGGGCTGAGTCACAAGGTATCTGAAAAAAGAAAGATATTAAATGACTGGGAGGAATAACAGTGACCACCCAAGAAGGTACCTGAAAAAATAACTAACTAGTAACACATTTGCCTATTTCCTCATTCCTGCAAAATCTTGTGAGAATAATCGATGTTCTGTTCATGTACTAAAGGCATCCTTGATGCAAATATGAGAAGGGCTATGGAAGAGTTTAGTAAATTATATATTCTACGGTGCACATCTTTACAGATCCAGCCATTTGTTGTTCTTGTTGGTTGACTATAAGAAAATATTCCATTCAGTAGAGCAGAATATAGTCTTAAAGACATTCCTCCAAAAAGATTAAGTGAATAAAGAATACTTGGTAGATGGAAAAAATAGAACTAATTTTGTCTTATGATGACCTATTAATATAAATTATATATAAATATAAATAAAATGTGACATAAAGGTATCTGCCACTGTCACAAAAGACAGTGTATATGAAGAGACCAAATGAAAAGGGTAATCTCCATAGATCATGAAGTCCTCCAGATGCTCTTTTTGTCAGTGACTTTGTATTGATTGTATTAAGTCCTAGGACAGTGGGGATTCTCCTAAATGAGATTCATAACCACTAAGTCATTATCAATATTCATTGATCATGCAGTAATCTACAAAGGAAAAACAGTGTATAAAGACTGACTTATGTAGACAATAATATTGCAGTTGGATGGAAAGGCCATGGTGCTGGTCATTTATTACATGTGTCCTGGCAGATTGATGAAAATGGGCAATGAACTAGACCCAATATAGAATTCAAAAAGATAAAGTAGGCTAGATTGCATTTGGGGTTCTGAGCTGCTCAATGAAACAAAACCCCATTTTCCTGCAGTCTCTTTGCTTGGCTTTATCTCTGACCATCTCTGCCCTCTCCTCCAGCAGAAAATTAGACTCCATCTCTGGTTTTAAAAACCATCATTGTATCTTGCCAAGGACTAGGCCAATTCCTGTAGTCTCCTCACCATTCCCTGGCTGTCACCCCTTTATGTGTTGTCTCCCCGATTGGAAAGTAAGCTACTTGAGGCAGGGACTGTCTTGTTTTCTTGTATTTGTATTCCTAGCGGTTAACACTTGAGCACATGGTAAGTGTTTAATTGTAAATATTCACTCTATCATAAATATCAAAATTATTCTAGTGAGTCCATGTAGTGGGGAAGAGGCTATATATAGTCACTTAGTCCCTGCAAATGAGAGATATGTGCTGGCTCTTTGATAATGGACCTGTATGACCAGAGCCTCCTGGTTAGTCCTTTGATGATTCATGACAGAACCACAGGAGGACCCTTCCTCTCAGTAAGCAAGGCAACATTTGAAGAGAAATGTTCCTTCCTCTTTTGAGGATGCCTTCATTGGGATACAGTTAACACCTGCTCTTCCTCAGACATCTAATGGAATTAAGGAAAGGAAAGGATTTCTCTCTCTCTGCCCAAAAGTGGCTATGATAGCTATATCCACATGGCAGTCAGAACTTGTGCTTATGTAAGGTAAGGCCACGACTCTCTAGTGTGCCAGTCTCAAGTGCTTTTTCTGCTTTGAGCACAAGCGACCAAATAGTGAATCTGAGTTGGATATTTGTGCCACCTTATGAACTCAAGTCATCTGGAGTGGTTGAGCCAGTTGATATTAGGCCAGAAGGAGTTCCCTTCTACAGCTATAATAAATTTGAGCACTTTTACTGGCCAGAAGAAATGAACATTGATTTGCTCGGACTGAAGCGAAAATGAAGTTAATAGCTATACGTTTTCTAGTAGTCTTTAGAGTCTTAGAGATTATAATAGGAGAGATGGGTTAATTTTCACATTTTAAATATTCATAAATGTACAATTATGAGTTTTAAGCATTTCTTTTTGTGTACAACTTTACACATTAACTTGTCTAGAAGACATCCTCCTGATGCCTTTTGGGGAGACTTTAAACATGAGCTAAATCTAAGCTTTATTTAAGAGATTTTCCCCAGAGTTCTACTTGAGGGTTAGGGTGAATGATGAAGCAACAAGTATTTGTCAAGTAACTTATATGTCAAACACTAGGCTGGTGCTGGTCACACAAGTACAAAGAATAAGATAATCCCCTATTTTCAATGATCTTATATTCTAATGGCAAGCCAGAGAGAGAAAGCAAAAAACAAACCCTGAATCCACCTCTTTTTGAGGTCAGAGTTAGAATGGAATCCAGCCAATGAGAGTCCAGCAAGGGTCTCTTGTGGGATAAAGCATCCCTCTCCAAGCTGTGAGTGTCACTAATAACATTAAGACAATATGCCTTATGATTTACAATGTGCTTTACGTACATTATCTCATTTGATCATTACAATAATCCTTTAGTAGGTAGTGCAAAAATTGCTCAAAAAATTTAATTTTCCCATGGTAGCCTAGCCTGTCAGTGGCTGATCTGTCAGTCAACAAACATTTAACAAGCATCTGCTATGTACCAGGTGCTCTCCTAAGTAATGAGGACCTAAAGAAAGGCAGAAGACAGGCCCTGCCCTTGAGGAGACCACAGTCTAATGGGAAAGACAACATGCAAACAACTATGCTAAGGTATATACATGTTAAACTGAAGATAATCAACAAATGGAAAGTACTAGCATTTAGGGAGATCAGGAAAGGCTTCTTATAAAAGAGAAGATTTTAGATGGAACATGAAGGAAGTCAGGAGGTGGTGATGAAGGAGGTTTGTTATTGTTGTTGTCATTTCAGTTGTGTTCAACTCTTTGTCTCGCCATTTGGGGTTTTCTTGGCATTTCCTTCTCCAGCTCATTTTTACAGATGAGGAAACTGAAGTAAACAAGGTTAAGTGACTTGCCCAGGGTCACACAGCTAATAAGTATATGAGGTCAGATTTGAACTCAGGTCTTCCTGACTCCAGGACCAGCGCTGTACCACTGTGACACCTAGCTGCCCCTAACATGGGTTTAGCCACTGACAATGCCTAGAGTTGGAAAACGTAGTATCTTGTGAGAGGAACAGCAAAGAAACCAGTGTCACTAGTTCTCAAAATACATGTGCATAAGTAAGATATAAGAAGACCATAAAGTTAGGAGAGGAGCAGTTTATGAAGGCTTTGGGATGCCAAAAAATGATTTTTAATTTGACCCTGGAGGCAACAGGGAGCTCCTGGAGTTTGAATAGGGACCATTGGGTGGTTAGCACCTTAGGATTTTAACTTTGACAACTCAGTGGAAGGTAGACTATAGTGGCAGAGACTTGAGGCAGTGAGACCAGCCAGAAAGCAATTGTAATAGTATAGGCATGACATTATGTGGACAAGCTAAGAGGAGAGGAGAGATTTCAGGGGAAAAGATAATTAGCACAGTTTTGGACATAGTGAGTTTAAGATGTCCTGTTCAAAATATCCAAAAAGTTATCAGACTTGAGACTAGGATTTAGTCACCTTTTGCCTCCAAAGCCAGTGCTGTAGCCTTGGGTTTTCTTGTTTTCGCACAGAGCATCTTTAATATTTGTTGAATAAGTGAAAAAGTAGACAAAAAGTACAAGCAAAGTGTTAGAATTTTGGTTCGTAAGAACCAAACATCACATACACTAAAGCAAACAAACAAAATCCTCAAAATTCATATTTTTATTTTTTATCAGAGCTGTAAGATAGCCACTTGGTAGTTGGAACTGGTTACACAATAATGTTGTACTGCTATATTTTTTGTTTCAGTGCCTAATATGGTATCTGGCACCTAGGAGTCACTTAAAACTTGATAATTGATTGGTTGATTTATAACTACCAGAGTCCATGTAGAAGTTAAGAGATTTGCAAGAGACTTTACATGGAAAGACATGGTGAACAAAGAGTCTCTCTTGGTTCCATCTATAATAGTGACTGCTATCTGAGTCTAGAGAAATTATATACCATAACTACTCAGCCAGAGATAATGGCAAGAACTTGGCCAAGCAAATCTCTTTATCTTTTTTTTCTTTAGTTTTCAACATTCACTTTTATAAGATTTTGAGTTATAATACTTTTCACCCTCCTTCCACTCCCTCTCCCCAAGAGGGCATTCAATCTGATATAGGCTATACATGTGCAATCACATTAAACATATTTCCATATTAGTCATGTTGTGAAAGAAGAATCAGAACAAAAGGGGAAAACCACGAGAGAGAAAATAGTATGCTTCGATCTGTATTCAGATTCATTAGTTCTTTCTTTGGATGCAGATACCATTTTCTATCATGAGTCTTTTGGAATTGTCTTAGATTATTGAATTGCTCAGAAGAAGTAAGTCTATTAAAGCTGGTCATCACGCAATGCTGCTGTTATTGTATACAATGTGCTCCAGGTTATGCTAATTCCATCACGCATCACTTCATGTAAGTCTTTCCAAAATAAAAACTTTTATCTTTAACTACCTAGACACCTACCTGACTCTAAGTTGGATATCTAGGGGCAATGTGAGTAAGAGAACTAGTACCCTAATTGGGTTCCTTGAAGCCTCCATTACGAAGGAACCATTGATGAGGGATTCCCTAGAGTTGCCAATTTGGTAGGGTCTTTACTGGACCAATCCCCTGCCGCTGGCAATAGTAGCTTATCCCCATTCATGAGAAGGTCTTGTTTTGTTACCACATTGTAGTTCTCCCTGTGCTGTTGAAGGTGTACTGTTCCCACCATTCAAACCCAGTTCCTCTGTGAAGGGATTGTATAGTCCATTAGTAATCTAAGGAAGTAAGGTCACTAGTTTAGGAAGTGAAAGGAGGGAAAAGGGAGAGGATTCTCTTTTTAACGAAACTCAATTCTCATTCTCACATTCAATTTAATCTCATGAAGGCCCTGATCACTTTATTTCATTCAGGTATCTATTAACGTCTGTTAATTTATATCATTTTCATATGTCATTAAATTACTTAGTGAAAAGAGCTCATGACGTGTATACCTTTTAAAGCATTACGCATGACAGCACAAGAAAATATAAGACGCTAGTTGAAATATATAAAATGAAAAAGTACAATTTGGGGCAAGAAGGAGAATTTTAAAATGAGAATAACATTTGTTCTTTTGCAATATGAATTATTTACTTATTTTAATTTATAGTTAATGATATTTAGTAATTTTTATTAATGATATTTAATAATTATTTACTTATATCTTAAGATGATTCTTAAAAATCATTTAAACAAATATCTATTAAGTGCCTATTGGGGATGCAAAAAGCTAGAAACAATTGGTTCCTGCTGTCAAAGAGCTTACATTCTACTGCAACAACATTTTTTATTATTTCTTTCTCTTTAAAATGAAAAATTCCTATTTTGTAAATGTAAAATTAAATGACTAATATTTTTTCAAACTCTCTTCAGAATCCTGTCACTTAGTTGTCCTCTGAACTAGAAAATGTCAACCACAGAAGATAATTTTCTATAATTATGTGTTACTGCTAGTGAATGCAAAAGATTTTTAAATTCATTTTCTATTTTCTGTCAATAATATTTTTCCTTTTAAAAAAAGATTTTATTTATAACTTTTGTTTTTGCATCATCCACATTTCCCAACACATTCCTCCCACTGACCCCTCAAAGAAGAGATTATATTCTTTTTTTTTTTTTGAGTGGATCTTTTTTTAAAATTTATTTATTTAATCTATTTAATCTATTTAGTTTTCAGCATTGATTTTCACAAGAGTTTGAATTACAAATTTTCTCCCCATTTCTACCCTCCCACCCACTCCAAGACGGCATATATTCTGGTTGCCCTGTTCCCCAGTCAGCCCTCCCTTCTGTCACCCCACTCCCCTCCCATCCCCTTTTTCCCTTACTTTCTTGTAGGGCAAGATAAATTTCTATGCCCTATTGCCTGTGTATCTTACTTCCTAGTTGCATGCAAAAACTTTTTTTTTGACCATCTGTTTTTAAAACTTTGAGTTCCAAAGAAGAGGTTATATTCTTATAATGAATGATATGAAAGAGGAATAAAAATAGTTCAACAAAAACTAATATATACAGCAAGTCCAACATTATTTTCATGTTGTGTACCTATTGTCCTCCCTTCTGAAAATGCCTCATTATATCTCTTTGTGGGGAGCAAACTTAAGTACTATAACTTTGCAGCATTCCGTTTCATTTCTTTTATGGTTGTTCTTTCCATTAACATTGCTGTAGTTATGTTTGTGCATTCTTCACTTTTCATCAGTGCATATAAGTCTTTCTATGCTTCTTTATATTCATCATTTCTTACGGGATATTTATATTCCATTTTTTCCATTTACAGCAACTTGTTTAGCCATCCCCCAAATGATGAAAATGCCAAAGGTTTTAAAGGAAATTGTTCTACTCTACAATGTTGACCTTACTTTACATTATGGTTTTCTATTTATATCATCAGTACAAAGCTGGTGTATTTTTCCATCAGGTAAAAAGACCAAAGTAGAAAACAGAGGGCCCATAAGCAGGAAGAGTGACATCTTTTTAAATTTGGAATTCAAAAGACAATATTCCTCTTGGACAAATTTCTATACTTTTTAGGTCCATAAGATAATGCACCTAAAGGAGGTAGTTTGGGCTACAAAGTAAACATTTTCTAATCCCCATCCCTCTGGAACATGGTCAAGTAGTTGCTTAATAAAATTTTGATGAAACCGATAAGATTCGTAAGTCAAGAGAAAGAGCTGAGGTGAAGCAGTATGTGATGTAATCAGAAAAACAGGAACTGAGTCCATTGCTTTTTTAAATCAAACTAGGCACTTGAGTTTAAAATAAACACTCCAAGAAGAAAATCAAGGCACTTTATAGAGCTTGGCTTCCCAGGAGAAAAACTGGGCTAGAGCTCCTTAGCCCCAAAACATTTGCATTCCTGCATCTTTACAAAAAGATCTGCAGACAGATAATCTACTCATTGAAACTATGAGTCACACTTCACTGACAGTAAGGAAAATACAGTAAATGGCTGTATAGCTGTATCTTTGGGGGTTGGTATTCATCCACAATCATGGATCTAGAAATAGAAAGTGGAAAAAAAAAATTTCTATTTTCATACATTTAAGTGTTGGATTTTGAGGTTACAAAAACAAGGGTGCTTGTAGCAATCGGTAGATGTTTACTTTTAGGGTAGAATTACTGATCTAATGTTCACTATGGGTCTTCATGTCAAAAATTAATCCATAGTCTGTTAACATCTCATTATATGATCCTAGGAAAACATCAGGAATTTCATCATTATATATAAATATGTATTGGGTCAGTTCTGAGTTCCTAGTACTCTAGAATACATATGAGGAAAATCTGGAGTAGAAATACTCCCTTCCTTCCAAGAGCCACTGTGCCTTAGACTATCTGTTAGACAAATAAAGATAACCAATTTATATAGCCCTTGTTACATGATTAACACTATGTATCTTCCCAGAGGACTTTGAGCTCTCCAGGAGAATTGTTTCAAAGCTTTAAACTACTACAAAGTTACTCAAAGATCACCAAAGAGAAGTGTTTTAAAGTGTACTATTTCCATATTTTTGCATATGGATATTGGTAGACTCCAGATATGCAGTATCTTTTGGAGAATGCAGGTTCTATTAGGTTAGCTCCTGAAATAGTCTTCTCAGTACCCAAAAAAAATGTGTTGACTTTCATCTGCTCAAAAGTTGGGAACAAGAGAAGTCATATTTTCCAGATGGGACTACTGTCAGTTCTGTGAGCCCATCTCATTCCTATGGGTTGATGAAAAGATACTTCCTATTAAAAACAATTGACCCAGAAAACAGGTTGAGGGGAAATAATCTAGGAATCACTGCATCCTTGAAAAACTATAACCAAAGAAACAGCCTGGATATTGTATTCTGAGAAATTATTAACAAAAAAAAACCCCAAGTCTATTAGAATAAGGGGAAAATATGAAAATAGAAAAATTCTGCCCATTTCCTCCTGAAAGAAACCCAATGATGTAAACTCCCAGGGATATAACAGCCAAAAATGCCTAGCTTTTAGGTAAATTAAAAGGGATAAGAAGACAAATCTAAAAAAAAAAAAGAATTCAAGTATGAAGGAATCATGAAGTCCTGACTTACACGAGACTGGTAGCTAGCACCAAAAGAAGAGATCTTAAATATGATATTTCAAAAGATAAAACTTCCCAGCAAAATGGAGACTAACTTTACAGGTCAAAAATGGAACTTTAATGCAATAGAGGACGTTTGAACATTTCTGATAAAAAGACTAGAACTAAGTAGAACGTTTGAAATGCAAGCACAGGAGTCAAGAGAAACCTAGGAAATTAAAGTATATTTGAGCAATTGGAAAAGGCAGTATGAGAATGAGGTGATTACATTTTACTTGGAAGAGAAGTGTGTCCCTTGAAGCTCAAATTTCTCTAAAAGTCACAGAGAAAATTAGGTAAGACAGATGATTTGGTTAGTAGTTTTGTTCTGTTTTAATGGTCTTAAGAGAGAAAATTAAAGGAAGGTGGAAAAGATTACACTAAGGAAGAAACAAATAAATGAGCAAAACATAACTGAGGAACATTATAAGAATAGACAAACGTAGAGGAATGGGTGGGGTGAGCATCCTATGATCATTGCTCTCATCTGAAATAGACAAAGGAGGGTTGAACAAATGCACTCACGTAAACATACAAAAAGTTTAATAGATACATATATTAAACTTAGGGAAACATGTAAGGACAGGGATAGTGAGATGTAAGAGAGAGGGTAGCATTGGAAAGGAAATAGTCACGAGCAAAACAAACTTCAACTTTAGAGAAGGGATTGTGAAAGTAAGACAAGGAAAGAGAGCACGGGTTAAGAATCAGCAATCTAGGTCTGGGTGAAAGGAAGAGAAGGTAGACAATGGAGTGGAAGTATATTTCATTACTCTCAGATTATTAATGTTGATCATACTCCTCCACTATTTTCTTCGTAAAGAGTAGAATAGGTTTTGAGGCAGGGCAAGAATAAAGAAGAAAAAGCATAGTAGAATAGAATGAAGGTAAATACACAATTAATAACCATAACTGAAAACACGAATGTGAAGAACTAATTAACGAAAAAAAAGAGAAGAATGAAATATAAAGTAGAATCCAAGAAACACACTTGAATATAAATATTCATACAGAATTAAAAAGAGGGGCTGTAATAGAATTTAATATGCTGCAAGAAAACTCACAAAAGCAGGTAGCAATCATGATCTCAGACAAACACTAGTAGAAATAGATATGGTTAAAGGAAATAAACAGGTAAACTAAATTATCATTAAAGCTGTGAGAGACAGTAAAATTATATCAAAACTTTACATATGCACCAAATTGTATGGCATTTCAGAATATAAAAGAATTCAGCAAAACAACAGTAGTTGGAGACCTCAGTAAACACACTTTCAGACCTAAAAGACCTAATAAAAATGTAAACAAGAAGAAAGTTAAAGACCTGAATAGAATTATAGAAGTGAAGATGATAGAGCTCTGGTAGATAGATAGATAGATATTGATAGATATGAGATGGGGGAGAATGTGTACCTCAGCTGTGCACAGCACATTCATAAAAATTGACCATGTACCAGGGCAGAGAAATATCCTAAACAAATGTAGAAAAGCACAAATGTTAAAAGATTATTTATTGACCACAACACAATAGTCAATGTTATGCTTTTGAAGAAAGGATTCAAACTTAGTGACTAAATAATTTAAAAGTAAAAAATTGGTGCATCATCAAAGAACAAATCATAATAAAAAAATTCATCAAAGAAAATGACAATAATGACACAATATATCAAAAAATTTTAAGATGCATCCAAAGCAGTCCTTATAGGAAAATTTGTGTCTCTAATCTCTTCCATCAACAAAAGAGAGAAGGAAAAAATCACTGAATTGATCACACTACTAAAAACAACAAGGAAACATAGAAAAGCAAAAAATCAAGAAATATTCCCACTAAACACTGTAGAACCTTATTGAGCACCTCTCTCCCACTGCATATTTAGACTTCATATTACAAGATGACATTAAGACAATATTTCAGTCTAATTTCCTTGGTTCATCTTGTACAAGGAACGTTTCTCAATCTTTCTTTAATTATCAATTCTGAAATAATGCCCTGAACTAAATCCATTTCTTCCTTTAAAAAGGCCCTACCATTTTATTTGAGGAAATTAAGCAAAAGTTTGGGGAGGAACTCTGTTCTCCAAGAAGATAAGAGTAGTGACTGGACAAGGGCAAAAAGTCTTTATTGATCCACTTAAGAACATGCCTTAAGACTGGAGTAATGATCAGACTAAGGGAAGGAAGGTGCGTGTGTATGTATGTATGTGTGTGTGTGTCTGTATATGTGTGTATGTACACACACATATATATTTCAATTATTGGAAATATCTTAAGTTCACTTTTGACAAGATGGAAAGAAGAATCTTTACAAGGAATGATTTAAAAATGATTAAATGGTTTTAGGAAATATTATTCTCTAAGGCAGGAGTGCTTAACCCTGAGTCTGGGATCTTTTTAAAATTTTGAAAACTGTATTTCAGTATTACTTATTTCCTTTGTAATATTATTTGTTTTATTTTGTGCATTTAAAAGCATTATTCCAAGCAGGTGTCCATAAGCTTCAACAGATTTATCTAAATTCAATCCTTGCTCTGTCTTGACTGTGAAATTTTTTCTATTGTTTGAGAATATTATATATTGCAATTCCATCCAAAATGGCTTATGTTAGAGATTTTCAAAGGCATGGGGGTAACTATGCATATTTTATAACTTTCTCTAAGAAAAAATATCTAGAATTAGCTTAATCTAAATTAATAAACATTGCTTCTGACAAGCTTGTGCCTAAAACACAAAATACAGAATTTCTTCCACAACATCAAATTAGAAATTCTGAAAATCAAGGGGAGCAGAGCCAAGATGGCGACTGGAAAGGAGGGGCTTGTTTAAGCTCTCCCCCAAATCCCACCAAACACCTGCAAAAAATGGCTCTAAACAAATTCTAGAGCTGTGTAACCCACAAAATAGCAGAGGGAAGCAGGTCTCTAGCCCAGGATAGCCTGGATGGTTACTGGGAAGGGTCTATCGTACAGTGCTGGGAGCAGAGCACAGCCTAGCATGGGCTACACCAGAACAGACCAGACCAGGAGTCATCCTGGAGCAGGCCTTAGGGCCATGAATCATTGAGCTGCAGCAGTTGCCAGATTTCTCAAAACGTGAACGCTGAAGACCACAGAGTAGGTTAGTGGGAAAACTGCTAGATCGGGTTAGAAAGCAGTCCAGCCCCAGCCCTGGCCATGGTGGAGGTGGTGCGTGGTAGTGACAGCAGCAGCAGGAAGCTCCTGCGGCTGCTTCCAGACTCCAGCAGCAGCTGCTTCCAGAGTGGCTGGCTCACGTGGTGGGAAGAATCAAGCAGCACACCAGAGAGGGAGTGCAGGGCTTGCTTTGCCCTGCTTGCATCTGGGTTGCAATCCTGGTTGGTGGATCTTGGGGGAGGAGGAGCACTGCTGTAGCAGAGCCTACAGTGACAGTAGAGTAGAAGTAGCTCTGAAAACAGCAGCACAGCCCCTAAAGCTTGGGACAAAGTACTCCCTACTCTACAAGCAGTCATACCCTGACAAAAAGCTCAAGGGTCAAGTAGTTGGCTGGGAACATGAACAGGCAGTGAAAATGGTCTCAGACTCAGACTCAGACACAAACTCAAACTCTAGATTCCTTTTTTGGTGACAAAGAAGATCAAATCATACAGCCAGAAGAAGTCAATAAAGTCAAAGAGCCTACATCAAAAGCCTCCAAGAAAGATATGAATTGGGCTCAGGCAATGGAAGATCTCAAAAAGGATTTGGAAAAGCAAGTAAGAGAAGTAGAGGAAAAATTGGGAAGAGAAATGAGAGTGATGTGAGAAAACCATGAAAAACAAGTCAATGACTTGCTAAAGGAGACCAAAAAAAAAAATACTGAAAAAATAACACCTTAAAAAATAGACTAACCCAAATAGCAAAAGAGCTCCAAAAAGCCAATGAAGAGAAGAATGCTTTGAAAGACAGAATTAGCCAAATGGAAAAGGAGGTCCAAACGACCACTGAAGAAAATACTATCTT